>CM040756.1:3675679-3821022 GCA_022829145.1 Albula goreensis
TGTGGTCCAGGAGGGGCCAACCATGGCGACAGATACACATTATCAGCCAACAGCTGGCTTGGCCTCATTGGTGAAGAATCAGGGTTCAGTTAAGCCGGTGGTCTTGTTGCTCTCTAGTGCCCTCTCCTGGACAACCAGGACCCTGCAACTTTCGTCAACTGTTCATTTGTTTACTTTGTGCTCCTTCTGAACACATATACGGCTCGTGAGTGGTCTCAGGCCTACAGGGGCAAGAAAATTACAATAAGGGGTGAGATCCAGATGACACAAAGAGGAGAGACAGGAAAAGGGTTCAGGCGGAGACAGATGGCCAAAGAATGAACGATCAGAGTCAGGTAAGAGACAGCAAACACATCTTTACAGCTGTCAGCGTACCCTACATAAGCTCAGGAAAAGTGGAGAGGGTACAGGGTCATACATCTGTCTCTAATTATAAACCACATGGGATCTGCACCCCGGTAGCTCATCCAGTAGAGCACATGCCACCCATAACCGGGATCTTGCCATGGCAGCCCGGGTTCTGGGCTGGCCTGGACCCCTTACAGCATGTCTCTCTCTCTCTCTCTCTCTCTCTCTCTCCTGCATTTCCTGTCTGCCTCTCTACTGTAGCTGTCAAATGGAGTGGAAAAGTCCCCCAAAACATAAATAAATCTCATGGGACTCAGCAGTATTGGCCCTCATGGCCCTCAGCACAAGGTAGGCTAACTTTACAGAGGGCATGAACAAGCATTGTTTTATCAGTTTAGGCCTTGGGCGTCAAGTACATTAAACTGCAGTGTTTGTCTGGGGTTTTGGTTATGGGTGCATCCAACATTTTGATCCTGTTTTTGGATATTAATTATAATCAATGGGACTGTGACAGACCCCTCTCTTCCTCTCTGTCTGTCTATCTCCCTCTCCCTCTCCCCCCCCCCCTCTCTCTGTCTCTCTCTTTTGCTCTCTCTGTGTGAGTAGCATGGGAACAGCTCTGTATGAGCTGAAGGATTGAGAGAGATCTCCAGGAGCTGTTTTCAGAAACAGGGCCCTCCGCTGATACTGTTGTCCCTGCTGGATCTCCAAGGACAATAATTATATTGGACACAGGGAAATCCTGACAGGCCCGATTCCCACTTGACTTTCACTGATCCGGGAGTATTAAAAAAGTATATAAAAAAAAAGTCCAATTACCTTGCCTCGTTCCCACTCTCCCTGGGTCGAAACAGAGAGGGGGGAGGGAGGTGGGGAATGGGGGTTGCATGTCTGAGAGAGAGAGAGAGAGAGAGAGAGAGAGAGAGAGGTCGAAAGAGAGAGCAGGAGAGAGGCAGCGTCTTGGGACCGTCCCCTGTCGTAGTTAAAGGAAGAAAATAAATTGGACAACCCAAACTGAAAATGATGGCCCCAGGCAACATAACGGCATATCGGATGCGATTCCGATCGCGCTGGTGGGCCTGGAGAAAAACAACGGAGTCCACAGTGCTGTAGCGCTAACATTGACATGGAGAGACTGCCATAGCTGGGCGTATAATAAATGGAAAGAGACATAAAGCAAATATACACTGGGCTGACAAATCATCTCCTAATTCGAGAGCTTGCTCTTCCTCTTATTCTTGTTCTGATCTCTGATCTCGACAGTCAGGATTTAGAATGCAACACCCGCCGATGTTAACTCTCTCTTTTTTTTTACTAAATTTTTCTACTCTATTTGGAGAGTAAGAGGAAAAAAAACGCAAACTGCAGCTCACGAAGGGCGCGTGGAAGTGATCAGAAGTGACAGGTCTCGCGAACCTGTTTTCGGATGGGGATGTGACTCACTTCTCTCTGCGCTTATCAAATCTTGGGGAGAAGAGACTATTAACTCAAAGCAAATTGTGCCAAAGTGGCTTAAAGGCCTTTCTGTCTGCTTTAATATCGTTGACACGGGGCGTAAAAGACTGCGCTGAGCTCTGTTAACAGGAGTGTTACAGGAAAAGTACATTTGTCATGTTCTCTCTCTCTCTCCCTCTCCCTCTGACTTTATCGCTTTTGCCTAAATGATCGTTTCAGTTCAACATTTTTTTTTCCAGTTGTGCACATACCCACACCTTGCCAAGTTCTGGTACCGTCGTGTAAGAGGTAAGAAATGTATCATAGCAACCCCACACACCGAGCTGCACCCCCTCTCAAGCTGTGAGAAACACACACCAATTCAGCTACAATGTGACCCCGTTTTTTCAGCAGGTCAATATGGACTGCATGGCAAAGGCTGTTGGACAGTGTGTTTTTATTCTGCAATATTAATAGATAATTTGTGTTGATTGTACAGTACTGGCTTTCTAATATTACCCTCTTTTATGGTTCTGCACCACGTTTTTGAATGTTTCCGTGCTTTGGCAATGTAAGTACAATCTTACCCTGCCAATACAGGAGACAGAGGGAGAGAGAAGGAGTCCAAATGTTCGTCTGAAGAGCATTCTTTTGGATGTGAATACATCACCCCCGTTGAAACAAAACAAGAATATACATTCACATCTGTAATTTAAAAAAAAAAAAAAACGGCTGCAGTTCACATCTGAATTGTCTGCTCAGTCCACCTTACGTTCTTAAATTGTCTATGAATTTTTCACAAACACACCCCCCCCAACACTCACCAGTGCATATTGACAAGCAAGTCGGCTACAGTCTACAAGCAGCAGGCTGTTTGTGCAGTGAATGAGAGCATTTCGGGGAAAGAACAAATCACATTTAAATTGGTCTACTAACACACACACACACACACACACACACAACACCGTAATGAGGACAAACATAGTGCCGGCAGCTACAAAAGAGTGCGCACATGTCGTGACATAATGTGTTTGGCTACCAGGCACCTCTCACCCTGGGCGTTTGGATGCTGACATTGTGAGCTACACATTATTCACAGAACACTGCCGGGTGTTTATCCAGCCAATTAAAATTAACTACCTTTCACAGGAGACAAGGGAAGAGGAGTCAAGCTGCAAACTCTCGGCGCAGAAGCCCAAGTACTGTACTGTAGACCGACGCCCTGCCGTAATTCTGTTTGCATTTGCATGAGCAGGTCTGCGCTTTCTACTAGAGAGAGTACGATTTAACTCTCTCTCTCTCTCTCTCTCTCTCTCTCTCTCTCTCTCTCTCTCTCACA
Source organism: Albula goreensis (assembly GCA_022829145.1). Taxonomy (NCBI): domain Eukaryota; kingdom Metazoa; phylum Chordata; class Actinopteri; order Albuliformes; family Albulidae; genus Albula; species Albula goreensis. The sequence goes on from CM040756.1 coordinate 3,678,801, forward strand.
CACACACACACACACACACACACACAGGCATTTTCCCTCCTCATGAAGACTGAAATAAACCCGCTCGCTTGCTCACAAAAACAAAAAATCAATTGCGACATTTCTGGAAGAGGCGCGATGCGTTTAATTGGTGCTAAAGGCGAGGCGGGCGAAAGCTGATTTACCCCAGTGAATAAACGCCGGTCCCCGGGCTCGCCCGAGGAGGTTAAGCGAGGGCTATGCAAACTGGGAGAGCTGTCTGTTACGTTGGATCCCATGTTTCCAGGTGGCTTGTTGGCATTAGGAGGTCACTGACAGGTTCACACTGGGAATCCTCTGTTCTAAACGAAGGTTTTGCTCCTAATTTCTGTGTTGCAGTCAGATACAGATCAGTCCGTTTTCACACGTGGACCAGGCAGGAAGCTGAATTTAAGACTGACTGAAAAAGAACGTTTGTTACATAAAGCATTTACTGCATCCGTGTTTGCATTGTTAAATGTGCCCATTTCTAAGAGTTGGTGTATAACAATAATTACTGAGTAATTCAAAGTCGAGAGCATTATTGCAACAGTAATTATTTTAAGTATAATACCTGTTAAGTATAAAAATAAAAGGCTCTAAACCTTGACACAAACTACAAACATGCTGAAAAAAGGTCAGCTATACTTTCTAGCGCATCAAAAACACATCAGGCCGAAACAGCCCTGCGATATTGACCGTCTTCCGCCAGTGTGGCCCGATGGGGTGCATGGCACCGCTCTGTGAAATCCGTCTTCATCAGCGACATGAATGGGGCTTGGCCAGTGACGCTTGCCCTGCTGTCTGTGGGCCCATCCTGGGGATGGATTGGGAAGGAGGGAGGGGGGGAGGTGGACCTCACAGGTACAGTGAGTGACCTTAGGGGCAGGAAGGGCTTGGCCCACTGTCTGCTGAACCCCTGAAGAATCCTGAAGATCAGAGAGCAATACAGAAACTCTCCCCTTCCAGAAAAAAAATGGCGTCTCTATTCTTCTTTCAAAAGCTGTCAGGTAGGTTGCCCAAAGACAGCAGATAGCTCTACTTCACTGAAAGGAGGACACGTGCAAAAGATTCACAGCTGGAATTGAAACTGAAATGTGTGTGTGTGTGTGTGTGTGTGTGTGTGTGTGTGTGTGTGTGTGTGTGTGTGTGTGTGTGTGTGTGTGTGTGTGTGTGTGTGTGTGTGTATCTATATTGGAAACTTTCTGGTCAAATTTCTACAACTGTCTCTCAACATCTGTCTGACCAATAACCCTTTCAATCTGATTGGCCACTCAATCCCTTAAATTGTCCAATCCACACTCATTTCCCAGGTTGTCACTGCGAATGAGAAGGACATTCTCAGTTGACCTACCTAGTAACAGAGTAACTGAGGAGTCCTTTTTTATATAATTAATGTACCATATCTCGGATTTGCACCTGCAGAAGGCCTGTGCTCATTGGTGAGTTTAGTGATTGAGCCGAGAATGCCATCAGAAATAACTCCTCTCTTCCTCAATGTGCAACATTTTTGTTGTTGACATACGAAAATATATTAATGTTTTTTTTTTTTTTTTTAATAAAGTAGAGTTTTTTTCCTATGTTTGTGGATACTTAATAACCTTCATGTGGTAGGCTGGGATGGTGAAGCTCGAGTCTTCATATAGACCTGATATTTACTCAAGAGTCTCAGATAAGATCACCTCGAGTGTACCACAAACACAACCTGATGCAGGTAAACTGTTAGTATTTAATGTCAAAGATAACTTTGGACTAGCCATTAGCCACATTCATTTAATTCAGTAACTCCATTACTGATTTTCATTTACTTTCACACTGTTTTTTTTTTTTTATAGAGTCATAGAAACTGTTTTCATTTTGGAAGCAAACCTGTGCTCCTTTGTTCCTGTTGGGGGCAGCAGTGAGTCACAACTGTGCAGAGAAACACGCACAGGTAAATGTGGGTAACTGCAGGTAATCACATGCTGCAGTGGTCTCACATCATGACTCTCAATTACAACAGGCTCCTGAGCTTAGCATTTTCCTCTTTCTCATTTGTCATTCCTGGCTCTCATCACCCCACTCTGTGCTCCACCCTCTGCTCTACCCACTTACACCACTCCACCCTCTGCTCCACCCACTTACACCACCCCACCATCTGCTCCACCCACTTACACCACTCCACCCTCTGCTCCACCCTCTGCTCCATCCACTTACACCACCCCACCCTCTGCTCCACCCACTAACACCACTCCACCCTCTGCTCCACCCACTTACACCACCCCACCCTCTGCTCCACCCACTTACACCACCCCACCCTCTGCTCCACCCTCTGCTCCACCCACTTACACCCTGCCACCCTCAACTCCACCCTCTGCTCCACCCACTTACACCACCCCACCCTCTGCTCCACCCACTTACACCACCCCACCCTCTGCTCCACCCACTTACACCCTGCCACCCTCAACTCCACCCTCTGCTCCACCCACTTACACCCTGCCACCCTCTGCTCCACCCTCCAAAGGGATGACATAAGTGGCCGTTGGTGTGCTGTCAGACCCCCAGCCTACTCCTCCGTCTCACCCCACTGTGTTCCGAGGCTCTCCTCGGTGATTTGATGAATAAAGATGACTCCCTATATATATATGTTTTGGTTTCCATAGAAACACCACCCACTCCCCCCACCCCACCCCCAAAAGTCCCCCTAACCCAGCGCCTCTCTCCCTCTGGGATGGGAGGATGAGGGGAGGAGAGCGGATGGATCTGTCTGAGAAGATTACTCCCAGACACAGGGATATGACGCAGGCCTTACTTTCCCTTTCCATTTCCTTTCTTTTCTTTTTGCTCCCATAGCCCCAGTCTGTCTCAATTCAGTCTTCAGTTCAAAAATGCTGTACCGGCTTGACGAATTCTATAATAAGAATAATAATAATAATTAACAGTAACATAGATAAAATGGTAACAGGTTAGCGTGTGCATGTGTATGTGCAACGTGTGTGTGTGTGTGTGTGTGCATGTGTATGTGCAGTGTGTGTGTGTGTGTGCATGTGTGTGTGTGTGTGTGTGTGTGCTGCATGTCTGTCTCTTCCTCTCTCTGTTTATTTAACCTTTATGTAATCAGACAGGTCACAGATTTGTATTTACAAAGGTAGAGGAAGGAGCTTCTGGAAGGGGGAAGGAGGTGGGGGGGTTGGGGGAGCTAGAAAGTTCAGACAGACAATAAATCCAACAGTGATGGATGTAACAGACAATGACACAGAGCAACAGACAGCAGACAACAGAGGAGTGCAAAAGCTAAACAAACATCGCTTTTGTTTGCAGTGTCACATGTTACATCAGGACATTTGGGTCAATTTCATATTCCATTTCAGTAAGTCAATTCAGGAAATTAATGCATTTTTTGAGGAATGTAACTAATAAAAATAATATAGCATTCAATAAAAAATCAAGAAAATATTTTTTCTTACAGGTATTTTTCAACCGTCAATTTAATTTTAGTTAACTGGCTGAATTGCAATGAAATTTCTGAATAAAAAAACATCACCCTCATCAACTGTTGCCATGTGAGAACAGCTGAAGGATGGTTTCATGTGCGAACAGCTAAAGGACGGTTTCATGTGAGAACAGCTAAAGGACGGTGCAATGTGAGAACAGCTAAAGGACGGTGCCATGTGAGAACAGCTAAAGGACGGTGCCATGTGAGAACAGCTAAAGGACGGTGCCATGTGAGAACAGCTAAAGGACAGAGTAGTGGCAGAACACAGTATTTGCAATCATAGCTTTATTAAGGATCTGTTAAACACAAAACACAGCAGATAGACAATGTGTTGGCATGGGATCTCAAAAATCAAGCAAACATAAATGTAAGAAAATGTATCTTTACAACATTCATATTTCAATACCTAAATTGCTGAGTAATTGGTAATATCATATTACATTAATGACATTTTGCAGACGCTCTTATCCAGAGTGACTTACAACTCAAAGTGCATTAAGCTGGGGACAAGAGTGCTAATGTACCAATATACAACAGCAATAACATGCTAAAACAACAAAGAATGAGCTCAGTATTGTCATCCATGTAAATGTATTCCAAGCACAACAAAATGGTGGAAGAATGAGCCACTGATGCCTTCAGAGCAAACACATGAAGGAAAAAGGAAAAGTGACTGTGAATAAAGAATAGACTATAGCAATCACTGGACCAAACTTTTAATAGTGGTTGGGCCTGATAATAAAACACACCTCTCATGCAAAATTAGTCTGTTTAACATGAACCAGTTCTATCACAACCATGAGCACAGAGGAGCAACACAGAGTACACAGAGCAACAGATCCTGTCACAGAATCAGCACAGTCAAACCCATCAGGATTCATTACATACATTTCATAAGAGTTTATAAACCTGTGATGTGTTTTCATCCTCAGTTATGTTTCTGTCTCCTCTCCTCTCCATGCAGAAAGGGTAAAGAGATACTGGTAATTACGCAGATCTGTCACTGTTTAGTGTGCATATTCATCCTGTGTCTATTTTGATACGTCTGTAATGTGGTTTTCTCTCGCTGTCCACTTTGTGAGGCTACAATGAGGTGGTGAACATGATGTCTCTCAGTTCAGCCATTCATTCAATGCCTTTGGCTCTGAGTGCTGCCTTCACTTTCTCCAAGAAGTCAGGATTAAATGCTTCAGACCTGTGGAAGAAAGCAACACACTAATCAAGGAGCAGAATGACTGAGCTCAGGACATGAGACATGGACAAATTCACAGGTTTGGTTATGAGAGGGCAGCCATGCTGTGTAACTGTAATGATGTAAAGAGAAAGGCAGCCATGCTGTATAACTGTAATGATGTAAAGAGAAAGGCAGCCATGCTGTGTAACTGTAATGATGTAAAGAGAAAGGCAGCCATGCTGTATAACTGTAATGATGTAAAGAGAAAGGCAGCCATGCTGTGTAACTGTAATTATGTAAAGAGAAAGGCAGCCATGCTGTGTAACTGTAATGATGTAAAGAGAAAGGCAGCCATGCTGTGTAACTGTAATTATGTAAAGAGAAAGGCAGCCATGCTGTGTAACTGTAATGATGTAAAGAGAAAGGCAGCCATGCTGTGTGACTGTAATGATGTAAAGAGAAAGGCAGCCATGCTGTGTAACTGTAATTATGTAAAGAGAAAGGCAGCCATGCTGTGTAACTGTAATGATGTAAAGAGAAAGGCAGCCATGCTGTATAACTGTAATGATGTAAAGAGAAAGGCAGCCATGCTGTGTAACTGTAATGATGTAAAGAGAAAGGCAGCCATGCTGTATAACTGTAATGATGTAAAGAGAAAGGCAGCCATGCTGTGTAACTGTAATGATGTAAAGAGAAAGGCAGCCATGCTGTGTAACTGTAATTATGTAAAGAGAAAGGCAGCCATGCTGTGTAACTGTAATTATGTAAAGAGAAAGGCAGCCATGCTGTGTAACTGTAATGATGTAAAGAGAAAGGCAGCCATGCTGTGTGACTGTAATGATGTAAAGAGAAAGGCAGCCATGCTGTGTAACTGTAATTATGTAAAGAGAAAGGCAGCCATGCTGTGTAACTGTAATGATGTAAAGAGAAAGGCAGCCATGCTGTGTAACTGTAATGATGTAAAGAGAAAGGCAGCCATGCTGTATAACTGTAATGATGTAAAGAGAAAGGCAGCCATGCTGTGTAACTGTAATGATGTAAAGAGAATGTGATGTCACTGAGCATGCTCCATCTCTCACTCATCTGTATGTATACTGCATGTACAGAACATGCTTTCTGCTGGCTGTGACACACCTGGGTGAGTGCTTTTAGTCACAGAGGTAACATTTAAACTGCAGCTGGAGGAAGAGCTATGATGACCTCACTGAGCTAAAGAACCAATCACAAAGCCAATCCCTGATTCTTGGGGATGATGTCACATTTTACATTTTTATTGGCATCAAATGAAACTATGTTAAAAAAAAAACATGCTGTGGAGAATTCTGGGAAATCATTATTTTTGTGTGTTTACTCATTTACATACTTGTATGAAGTATTGAATTTAACACAGCCTCACTACAGTTTATGTGTGAGGTTGCATTATACTAAAGTTGGTCCCCAAAATAAACTAGCAGCAGCAGAAATATGCAATAAATGACGGACAGACGTTGAGTATTTTAAGTGAACTGTTTCTGTTGGCTCCTGAGAAATCAATAAATATACAATAATTCACATTCGTGCCAAAGCTCACACATACAGCACATCCTGCAAATATGATTATTATTTAAGAATGACACTGAAAGAGCGTACGGGTTGTCTGTGTGGGGAATGTCACTGTAGACCACCCTGTCTGCAGGTCCACTGGTTGCTTCCACAGTAAAGACCAGCTTCTGGTTAAAAGCTCTTTTCAGGAGCCACAGCACCCTCCTGTCCTCTGGGATATCTGGTAACCAGGATTTAGCTCTGATTCCAGTAAAGGGTTTCCCTGGATTGGGATGGACCTCCTGCAAACACAGATTAAACACACAGGGAAAACATGATTTTGTCTTGATTATTATATGATTATTTTCTTTTACAGCAATATTTTACATTTGTTTAAGTTCAATAATCTACAGAGAATAAAATGTATGGATGATTCAATTTTTCTACTTATTGTATGGACATTTAAGCCTGAGTCCTCTGAATATAAGGAGGTGCAGAGATTGTGTATATTATAAAAGAACATCACACTATATGTGATGTATGAACACGATTAATACATTTAATTAAAAACAATGATACCTCGAGGTGTCAGAAAAGGGAATTGAGAAATAAATAAATCCATAAGTACAGCTTCATTCACAGAGCTCAGATGGATTTAAGATCCTGGCAGGGCTTTTTCAGATTTACTTGAATTATTATTATTATTATTATTATTATTATTATTATTATTATAATTATAATTATAATTATAATTATAATTATAATTATAATTATAATTATAATTATAATTATTCGTAGTAGTAGTAGTAGTAGTAGTAGTAGTAGAAGTAGTAGCAGGGCAGTACTAATCACAACGCAAAGCTTTAAAAAAAATATTAAGAATCTGAAAAAGTATAATTATTTCTTACTGTCTGTATTCCATCTGGTATGTGGTATTCAATCCTGACAATATAACCTGCAAAAAATTTTTGAGCTCTTCCCCATGTCATCTCTCCCTGTGGCTGATCTCCTATGTAACTGAGTGGTTTGTGACACACGGGACAGAGGAGACCCAGGCTCTCCACTGATATCTTCAGGCACTCTGCACAGAACTCATGGGTACATTTGAGCCTCTGCTTCTTCTGGAAGCAGCCCCTGCAGAGGGGACAGGTCTCCCCTTCAGCTGCAGTGGCTTTGCCTCCTGAGGACCCCCTTGTCTGGGTAAAGCAGCTGTAGGAGCCCACTCCTATGCCTGCTTCAAAGATGTTAACCATTCCCCCATTGCAGACATCCTCCACTAGCTCCTTCAGTTCAGAGACAGATTTCCTCACAGCCTCAAAAGAGAGGTGTGGATTGACAGTGATGCTGGGTGAGTCTCCAGGTCCAGGAGGGGCACAGAGAGACTTACAGTTCTAGAGAGAGACAGACAGAGGAAAAGGAGCAGGTTACAGCAGGTTCTGTCATTCTTAGAACAGTGTTGTCAGAGATGGGCACTGGCAGTCAGTCTGGACAAGACAAACCACTACAGCAGAGGTTGACAGAAATAGAGAGATAAAGTCACCATTCAAACTTTGAGATAGGAGCAGCACCACTGGAGAGCTCTGTGTGAGACACACACCCTTCTGTTCAATGCACTGTCAGAGACACAGTGATGTTACCTGGAGGAAATGGATGTGATCTTCTGTGTGTAAAAGCTGCTCCAGCTCAGTGTCTCTCCTCCTCAGCTCAGCAATCTCCTGCTCCAGTCGCTCCAGGAGTCCTTCAGCCTCACTCACTGCAGCCTTCTCCTGATCTCTGATCAGCTCTTTCACCTCAGAGCGCCTTCTCTCAATGGAGCGGATCAGCTCAGTAAAGATCCTCTCACTGTCCTCCACTGCTGCCTGTGCAGAGTGCTGTTAGGAGACACACATTGAGGAGGGCTGTACATTTGAACTAGGCCTTTCACTCAGCTCTTACTGCGACCCCAGACAGCCTGTTCCCCACAGTGTGGCTGAGTGGGATTGAGCCCCACAGGGCTGGAAAGTGGCCCAACACTGGGCTCCTCACTGGCTGACTGGAGGAGAGCCCTGACTGAGCCCTGAAATGGCTCTTATAGCAGCCAGCTGTTGTCTTCTCCTCTGGTCAGTACCCACCTTGTATGACTGCAGAGCCTGTCTCAGATCCTGCAGCTCCTTCTCTCTCTCCTGGATTCTCTGCTGGAATTTCCTCTGTGTTGCCTGCAGTTGTTTCTGCAGACATCAACATGAAGTAGTTATGTCATAACATACAAGCCAATCAAAATTTCATGTCTTTTTTTAATTCTACTTTTCTTAGTTACTCCATCAGGAAGAAACACTGGCTTTTTATCATTTATATGATCATGCATTTTCTAATTCATGCAAATACAGAGTGGCCGGTCTAACCTCTGTCCATCCCTACTGTTCCACAGATTTTCCAAATGACCAGCCAGCTGTACCTGCTTCAGTTCCTACACTACCTTTGGAACCTGGACCCCTACATATGTAACTCAGAACACAGTAATGGCAGAGTCAGAGAAAACCATCTCTGAGAGAGTTACTGAACATTTCTGTACCTCAGACTGGTAGTTCAATTACAGTACATGGTATTTATAGTAATAACAGGGTAATATCAACATAATTTTGGGAAATTACTTAGTAATTAATTTGATTTTCCTGTAGCTACTAGTAGTAAATCGTGATGAAGTTTCCCACTGTCCCTTCCTAATTTCCAAGCTAAGCTCATGGTTTGTTACCTGGAAACAGAGATGGCTGTTTCTACATAAAAGTATGGAATCAGGTCAGGAAAATGCAACATTGTGGTTAAGGACCAATTTTACTTATGAAATCAGACACAAAATTCCCTATTTCAATCAACCTAACATACATTCCCATACGATTCAGCATCCTAGTATACCTGGCTACTATTGGAGACTGGCTTTTATTTTTCTCTTCATGTTTTGTTTTAGCAAAGTTTTTCGAAATATTTTTTTTGGCTGTTATTCGAGGCTCAATGTCTAATGGTATTTTTTTTTGTTTGTTTGTTAACTTTGCATGTTCAATGTACTCATACCCTTTTTAAAGAATGTTGGAGTAACAGGTTGATCAGGATTTCAGATTACTTTCTGCTCTATTACCTTTGTCATCGCATACTTAAAACTTCAACCCCACTTCTTCCGCCTAATTGTACAGTTCACCAAATCAGGGAAACACAAATTATATAAATGTATTGTATAACATTTATGCAACATAACATGAACATGCTCTATCAACATTATACTGTAAGAACTGCATCTGCTTGCTTTTTTAGTAAGTCTTGGGCGGTGAGTAACAGGGCTTCATCATAGTCCAGCAGTGTTCTCATTACATCCAGAACTAGGCAGTTTTATAGTGATGAGTTCCAGGCCTTACCTGTTTCTCGGTCCTTTCTGCTGTAGTTGGGACTGTATCATGGCCTCTGTGATTCTCTATCGTACACAGATAACAGATAAACTGCTGATCGGTGCGACAGTAAATATCCAGTGGTTTGTCATGGTGAGAGCAGATCTTCTCCTGCAGGTTTCCAGTTGCTTGGACCAATTTGTGCTTCTTAAGAGCAGGAGATTCATTGTGAGGCTGGAGGTGAGTTTCACAGTAAGAGGCCAGACACACCAGACAGGACTTGACGGCTTTGAGCTTTCTCCCAGTGCAGACATCACACGCCACGTCTCCAGGTCCAGCGTAACAGTGAGCAGGAGGAGCAGCTTGGAGTCCCATTTTCTTCAGTTTCTCCACCATATCAGCCAGGATGGTGTTTCTGCCCAGAACAGGTCTTGGGGTGAAGGTCTGTCTGCACTGGGGACAGCTGTAGACACCAGTATGATCATTCTGATTCCAGCAGCCCTTAATACAGCCCATACAGTAACTGTGTCCACAGGGAATAGCCACCGGATCCTTCAGTAGATCCAGACAGATGGAACAGCTGAACTGATCCTGATCCAGAAAACTTGCTGCATGCGCCATTTTACTGTTTGCTCGAACAGAGATGGAGTTCAGTCTGGAACTTAGTTTCATTTCTCTGAAACTATGTGAGAGACGGAAGGAGTGACTTCATGACCCAGCCTATAACTTCAGTGGTATGCTGTTGAACTGAGGCCAGACTCAAACATGAAAGCACTCTTCGGCCTTCAAGGTCTGCTTGATTCATACTGACAGTTTCCAGCTACTGTAGGTATCACATTGTGTAAAAACATTTGGTGCACAATATTTCAATTAAGGAAACAGGCATGTCAGTTTTGACATACTGAAATCATTTTTTGACTTTGTACTAAAACAATTTTCCTCTTGCCATGACGTTCATTTTTTTTCATAGTTTGCAGATGTGATGTAGCTGTTCTGTTTGTAATGTTACTGAGCAAATGGAGAGTCTTTTTTTTCCAGCTACATCTGTGAAATTCTTTTTGCTGATGTCAAAATGAGATTTTATGATGTCACAAACAGGAAGAGCTGCAACATTCTACCAGTCCATCACTGACTTTAACCAATCATTGATCTTTGCTGTGTTGAGAAAAACTTCTTAATTAACCCAACAGCCTCACTGTCTGACCCCAGTGTCCAACAACCTTTGATTTTACCTCCACCCATTATGGGGTTCGTGAAACCTCATTCTAGCATCGCTATTGATATCCTATCATTGTTAATTCTGCAGTGGTTAAAGGATTGTGCAGTGACAGAACACACAGCATTTGCAATCATAGCTTTATTAAGGATCTGTTAAACACAAAACACAGCAGATAGACAATGTGTTGCCATAAAATCTCAAAAATCAGGCAAACCTGTAAATCCAAGATAATGTATCTTTACAACATTCATATTGCAATACCTAAATTGCTGAGTAATTGGTAATATATTACATTAATGGCATTTTGCATACACTCCTATCCAGAGCTACTTACAACTCAAAGTGCATTAAGCTGGGGACAAGAGTGCTAATGTACCAATATACAACAGCAATAACATGCTAAAACAACAAAGAATGAGCTCAGTATTGTCATCCATGTAAATGTATTCCAAGCACAACAAAATGGCTGAAGAATGAGCCGCTGACACCTTCAGAGCAAACACATGAAGGAAAAAGGAAGAGTGACTGTGAATAAAGAGTAGACTATAGCAATCACTGGACCAAACTTTTAATAGTGGTTGGGCCTGATAATAAAACACACCTCTCATGCAAAATTAGTCTGTTTAACATGAACCTGTTCTATCTCAACCATGAGCACAGAGGAGCAACACAGAGTACACAGAGCAACAGATCCTGTCACAGAATCAGCACAGTCAAACCCATCAGGATTCATTACATACATTTCATAAGAGTTTATAAACCTGTGATGTGTTTTCATCCCCAGTTATGTTTCTGTCTCCTCTCCTCTCTATGCAGAAAGGGTAAAGAGATAATTGTCATTACGCAGATCTGTCACTGTTTAGTGTGCATATCCATCACGTGTCTATTTTGGTTTGAATGTAATGCGGTTTTCTCTTGCTGTCCATTTCTTTTGGCTGCGCTGAGGTAGTGAACATGATGTCTCTCTGTTCAACCATTCATTCAATGCCTTTGGCTCTGAGTGCTGCCTTCACTTTCTCCAAGAATCTGGGTTCATCGCATTTCTGCCTGTGGAAGAAAGCAACACACACTAATCAAAGTGTAGAATGACTGAGCTCTGGACATGAGACATGGACATTACACCAAAGTTGTTCCCTAAAATAAACCATCAGAAGCAGAAACATGTAATTAACCGTCCTATGATGTTTGGGTCAAATCTGAGCGATTTACAACTTCATAAGGTCATAAAAAACTTATTTTTTCCTTTGATTACCCCAAGACTTAATGATATCCTCCATACTAGATAGTTGAACATATAAAATTTCTGATCACCACATTCTCTGAATTTTCAGTGGTTTAATCAGCTTTGTAGCACCTGTGGTGTTCCCGGTCAAAAGTGACCGGCATAGATAATACATGGGTAATACTAGATTATTTTCACTTCTTTCCATCCACACCAACAAATAGACACACACACACATACACACACACATATCCATGTGAATCACACATTTCAGATTTAAGAATTAGGTGTCATTTATGGGAACCTGTCTCTTTTCACGCTAATGTGACCATCCCTCCACAGGTGCCCAATTTTGCTACACTAAATAATTATATATTTCCAAACTAAACAATTAGGTGTTTGTTATGGTAACCTGTCTCTTTCCCACACTTTTGTGCCCAATCCCCTCACGTGAACAACTTCACAGAATAAACTATATATCAGATCTTCTCACAGACACACTATATAAACCTTTATTTGTGCCTTGCTCTCATTTTACTCTGTGACCACAATGAGTGAGAGGAATGAGTGACTGTGACAGGAAATTTACAGTCAGAGAGGCTCTAGACCTAATTATTGAGCCAGAGGAAGAGAAGATAGAAGTTGAACCTGCACACTGCACAAAGACAACGCTGTCAGCAACATGGAAGACAGGAAGCCCCATATCATCCAGGATTACAACAGCAACAAAGAAGGTGTTGACTGCCTTGATAAGGTTATGCATATCTTCATCTATCATGTATTTTATTTTACTTTTACCGGTGTAAAGCATGGCATTCAGATTCAGTATTGTTTGTAATTTCTAATTTATTGTTTCGTTCATCGCGGCTTACAGGTACATACACCTGCAAGCGAATGACAGCACGTTGGCCTGTGGCGGTGTTCCACAACATCCTGGCTGTGTCTGCGTATAATGCATATGCTGTGAGGATGGTGATCAACCCGGCCTGGAATCAGGGGAAATGCTTCAAGAGACGTCTCTTCCTGGAAGAGCTCGGGAAAGCTTTAGTGACACCGCTCATTCAGCAATGACAGCTCCTTCCCCGCACTCCAGCATCTTCTAGTCTGGTTAGGAGTGTACAAGCCCCAGCTACTGCCCCAGCCCCCCCTCTCCCCCCATCAAAGACAGGGGCAAAAGAGGAAGATATGCCAGCTCTGTGCCCCAAGAGACAATAAAACAAGTCTCACCTGCTACAAATGTGGTGCTTTTGTTTGCAAGGCACACTCCAACCTGGTTGTCCAATGCCACTCCTGTGTGTGTGTGTGTGTGTGTGTGTGTGTGTGTGTGTGTGTGAACACACTTTTACCGGTGAACACACACACACAGGAGTGGCATTGGACAATCAAACACACACACCTGTTCGTGTTGATCTTCTGAATATAGTCTCCATTTTGATTGTTATTATAATTTTTTATGCTGATTTTTTGCATGTTTATTGCAGTTTTTCATGTTCATCACTAGTTGGACATCTTGTTTACAGCATTAAAATGTGCTAAATAAAATCTGATGATGATTATGTTTGAATTATGTTTTTTGTTTTAATGTAAGAACAGTTAAACCAGACCGGTCAAATTTCACCGGGAACACCAAAGTAACGGGGGAAAAACAAACATAATACAAGGGTTAATGAGGAACAAACATAGGTAGATTAAGTGACCTGTTACTGTAGGCTCCTGAGAAATCAATAAATATACAATAATTCACATTTGTGCCAAAGGTCACACATACAGTACATCCTGCAAATATGATTATTTAGGAATAGTACTAAAAATCTGTACCAGTTATTTGCATGGGGAATGTCGGTGTAGACCACCCTGTCTGCACCCTCACTGGTTGCTTCCACAGTAAAGACCAGCTTCTGGTCAAAGGCTCTTTTCAGCAGCTGCAGCACCCTCATCCCCTCTGGGGTATCTGGTAAAAATGCATTTTCTTTGATTCCAGTAAAGGGTTTCCCTGAATTGGGATGCGCCTCCTGCAAACACAGATTAAACACGCAGGGAAAAGAAGAAAATCAACTGGATACATTCTGTTATACCTGAATAATACACATTTTCAGTAAATGATAATATATTTGTAAAACCTATTATTTTATGGAGGTGCAGTAAGATTTGGATGTATTTTAATTTGTTAATCAATTGAGAGTTATTTTTAAGAATACACTGTGTTAGGGGCATGTAGGTCTGGCTCTCATGAATCCCACAAGGTGTAAAGAATAGACACAATAAACTATATGTGGGTGAATTAAATGCATACAGTTAATATAAAACCCATGGAAACTGTTTAGCTAAATATTATAATGAAATAAAATGGTTAAAAAGTTAATACACTGGTTTGTGCAAATGGTACAAGAAAGTGAGGGAAGGTATAAATTTATGATGTGCTCTTTGGAGCCTGGAAATGGCATGAAATATATTGCAACTCTAAATAGAAAAATTCCAAGGTTTAAAAAGGCAGATCACCAACTCAAAAAAATATCATAATAAAACACCTTCTAATTTTCTATGAGAGGTAAGTTCTATTCAGTATAAACTATATTGAAATTTGAAAACAAAATTTCTAAATAAAAAAGTTTGGAATAAAAATATCCTTGAAATTTCTTACCGTCTGTATACCATTTGGAATGTTGTATGAAATTAAGATCATGTGAAGGAAACGTGGTTTTCTCCATGTCATCTCTCCCTCTGGCTGATCTCCTATGTAACTGAGTGGTTTGTGACACACGGGACAAAGGAGACCCAGGCTCTCCACTGATCTCCTCAGACACTCTGCACAGAACTCATGGGTACATTTGAGCCTCTGCTTCTTCTGGAAGCAGCCCCTGCAGAGGGGACAGGTCACTCCCTCTCTGACTGCCCTGGAGATCTTGGCCATTTCCCCCTTGCAGACATCCTCCAGTTGTTGTTTGAGTTCAGAGACAGATTTCTTCACAGCCTCAAAAGAGAAATGTGGATGCACAGTTATGCTGGGTGAGTCTCCATGTCCAGGAGAGACACACTGGGACTTACAGTGCTAGAGAGAGAGAGAGAGAGAGAGAGAGAGAGAGAGAGAGAGAGAGAGAGAGAGAGAGAGAGAGAGAGAGAGAGAGAGAGAGAGAGAGAGAGAGAAGGAGCAGGTTACAGCAGGTTCTGTCACTCTTAGAACAGTGCTGTCAGAGATGGGCACTGGCAGTCAATCTGGACAAGACAAACCACTAAACCACAGAATGACAGAAATAGAGAGATAAAGTCACCATTAAAACTTTGAGATAGGAGCAGCACCACTGGGGAGCTCTGTGTGAGACACACACCCTTCTGTTCAGTGCACTGTCAGAGACACAGTCATGTTACCTGGAGGAAATGGATGTGATCCTCTGTGTGTGAAAGCTGCTCCAGCTCAGCGTCTCTCCTCCTCATCTCAGCAATCTCCTGCTCCAGTCGCTCCAGGAGTCCTTCAGCCTCACTCACTGCAGCCTTCTGCTGATCTCTGATCAGCTCTTTCACCTCAAAGCGCCTTCTCTCAATGGAGCGGATCAGCTCAGTAAAGATCCTCTCACTGTCCTCCACTGCTGCCTGTGCAGAGCGCTGTTAGGAGACACAGAGAGAGGAGGGCTGTACATTTGAACTAAGGCCTTTCACTCAGCTCTTACTGGGACCCCAAACAGCCTGTTCCCCACAGTGTGGCTCAGTGAGATTGAGCCCCACAGGGCTGGAAAGTGGCCCAACACTGGGCTCCTCACTGGCTGACTGGAGGAGAGCCCTGACTGAGCCCTGAAATGGCTCTTCCAGCAGCCAGCTGTTGTCTTCTCCTCTGGTCAGTACCCACCGTGAGTGACTGCACAGCCTGTCTCAGATCCTGCAGCTCCTTCTCTCTCTCCTGGATTTTATTCTGAAATCCTCTCTGTGTCACCCCCAGCTGTTTCTGTAAACAGTAAGATGTTATTGAGTTTTATTATAACATGAAACAATTAAATCATAAACCTTGTATCAGGAATATTTCAGATTTTGTTGGATGTATCATGGCTCATATTCTAATTATTGTAGATACACTATGTCAGGCCTAACAACCTTCATCCATAACCAGGAATATTTTCCCATGGGTCAGTTCATTATATCGGCTTTAGATCCTTACACTACCTTAAAACAAAAATGTAACACGAAAACCAAAATGGTTTCTACTAGAAGAGTCAGAGAATACCATTTCTGTGGAGGTGGTTGAATATCTCTGTACTTCAGACTGTTACAGGTAGCCCTTATAATATATAAGCTGAACAAAACTTTAAATCTTATTTTCCCCTGGTGATGAAGGTATGGCTTAATATTCCCTGCAAACTCCCCATTTTCCTTTTCAATGTAAGCAACATATAGCATTTGCTGTACAACAGTATAGATTTCAATCAGATTTAGGGTCATTTGATACTTTTCGGTCAACTACCATGGGAGACTGGCTTTATTTTCCGCTTCCTGTTTTTGTTTCAAACTGTAAAACGAACCTGGCTCTCGTTGCAGAATATGACTAATGTAGGTTTTATGGTATGTTCATCTCTGGATCCTCAATCTACCCACATCCCTTGTAAGAATACTGGAGGAGCTGGTCAGTCAATCACCCAGGTTTCTGCTCTATTTGCTATTTGTCACAGTGGAATTAAAGCTTGATTCATAATTGCACAGGTTACAGAAACAGACAACAAATTTTTAAGTACTATATAAACTTGATTAACTACTTTTTTGCAGTTATACTGTAATTATTCGTACTGACTGAATTACTGGGCATTTGTATTGTCAAATGTTTCCATTACAGCTAAAATTAGGCAGTTTTGCAGTGAGGAGTTCAAGTCCTTACCTGTATCTCAGTCCTAGCAGTTATAGTTGAGACTGTATCATGGCCTCTGTGATCCTCTGTTGTACACAGATAACAGATACACTGCTGATCAGTACGGCAGTAAATCTCCAGTGTTTTGTCATGAGGAGAGCAGATCTTCTCCTGCAGGTTTCCAGTAGCATTCATGAGATTGTGTGTGTTTCCAGAGTGGAGTTCATTGTGAAGTTTGAGGTGAGTTTCACAGTAAGAGGCCAGACACACCAGACAGGACTTGATGGCTTTGAGCTTTCTCCCAGTGCAGACATCACACGCCACGTCTCCAGGTCCAGTGTAACAGTGAGCAGGAGGAGCAGCTTGGAGTCCTGTCTTCTTCAGTTTCTCCACCACTTCAGCAAACATGGTGTTTCTTCTTAAAACAGGCCTTGAGGTGAAGGTCTCTCTGCACTGGGGACAGCTGTAGACACCATTTTGATCTTTCTGATCCCAGCAGCCCTTAATACAGCCCATACAGTAACTATGTCCACAGGGAATAGTCACCGGATCCTTCAGTAGATCCAGACAGATGGAACAGCTGAACTGGTCCTGATCCAGTAGAACTCCAGCTTGTGCCATTTTACTGCACACAGTGACTGAGACAGAATTTAGTTTACATTTCTCTGAAAATGCATCCAGAGAGAGTGGGAAGAACTAACTGGTTCTACCTGTACCTGCAAGAGGTGTGGTGTTGGACTGAGGCCAGGCTGAGCAGATCAGGGAGTGTAGAGAGAGAGCAGACTTTCCCCAGCTCTTAAAACACACAGTCTCTCTCACTGCTGTGCTGTTTCTTATAGCTTACATCCCTGAAACAAGCAACCATAAATCTGTAGCATTTACTCATTTGAGTTGATGACTGAATGTGACTGAGGAAATTTAAAAGGGGATTGTTCTGATGTACTCATATCACAGTCAGTAGTTGCCTCCTAATTAAAAACGGGACAGTATCTTTCCATCCTCTGCAAATATGCTATGCTCACCCTCATACTGGCATTGCTTGCATGTGATCACATGACTATGGTCACATGACTATGGATTTTTTATGACACAGGAAATGAAGGCTGCTTCCCCGGAGTCAGATTCAAATTCAAATGAGCTTTATTGGCATGATGTGGAAGAAATTTACAGTTGAAGCGTATTTCTGTGTCTCCTTGTTTTTCTCCAAGAGTTATTTTATTCTGTTCTCATGCCAGTGTGCTTTTAGATGATAATATACATTGTCTCTGTGACTTGTTAACTTCAGTGCTGTATGCTCAGCAATATATTTCCTCACCTCTGTGCTCTTCCCCTTCCCTCGATGACCTCCCGCGACCTCCCAGGGCCCTATGCTTATACTCGAGAGACCCCATCCTTCTCTTATTCTTTGTTCATCTTCCCTACTATGTGTATAAACTCACTGTGATCACTTCTGAGTGGAGAAATGCAGGTTATTGCCCCATCTCTCCATTACTCGACACATGACCACACATCAGCATGCAGTCCCCAAAAGCAAAGACCTAGACTCTTGGTCAAGTCAAGTCAGAGTGTGTTTCACTGCATGGGAGGGTGTCCACCTGTACCCATCACACCCCCAATGGTCGCATTTGTCACTGGCACACTAAACCCCTAAACCCATCCCCCCGCCCACCCAACCTTGCCCGGTCTCTCAATCAGGCAAGGTTGAGGGTGGGGGGGGGGGCAGGTGTAGGAGGCTCTTCACTTTGTCAGAGATACTCCAGTCCTGACTCCAGTCTCACCATTGACTCACCATTCTCTACAAAGAATGCAAAACAGAAACATAAATCATTGCAATTATATCAACCATATCAATTGCATTGTGCTAAGTGTGCTGGCCTTCCAACTCAGAGGTTGTGGGTCCACTCCCCAGATAGGCCGTTGCTCTTGTTTATTGTTTATTGGTTATTTGGATCCCAATCCCCTGGGCACTAAAGCACAGCTAGTCTTACTGGGGTCCACATTTAAACACATATATTAAACCTTACAGTCATACAGCATAAATTACATGCATAATACATATATTAGCAAAAAAAACAAAAAAACATTACTATTTGTCAATTCAACTTTCATTGATAACTCACAACAGAGTTATTAGCAGAAACTCCCACAAGTTTTGCATATGCATAGCTTCCTACAAATATGGCGCTCCAAGGTGGTGTTTTCTTATGTTCTCTTCTACCTATAAGCAATCCACTTAACCCAACGTAAAACACCCAGCTGTGGAAATGGATAGCGTGTGGAAATGTGGACTGTGTTGCTCTGGTTAAGACTGTGAGTCTGAATGTAAATACAAAATCCAGTGAAAGCACAAATTTGGCAGGATCTGAAGTAACTTCATCACCTTCTACTAATCCTACTAGCATGGATTTTTTATTTATTGACAAAATAAATAAATATAAAAACATTTTTTAAGAAGTACAAAATATGCAACAGACAAACTTTTCACACATTGTACATTGTAACATTGTCACAGCCATCTGTAATAGATAAGACTTCAATAAATCTGCAAAGTGAATAAAAAGCAATTATTGTTATGTCAATCAACTGAATTATTTTTTTTGTTGTCAGTTCATGCAGGGTATTGTTTACAAAACGGGTGTGATAGGTTCATGACTGTGTAGGTTAAAGGTGTTAAACTAAAGGTAAATTAGAACAAAAGGACAATTTCAATTGAAAAAAGAAAAGTGCAAATTTCAATTGAAAAAAGGGGATGGTGGCTATCCATGATAGATGTATTTGTTGTTTCTTGATCCTTCCCACCGCCCTCACCCACCCACAATCCCTCTAAAACAGCAACAACAATGACAACAAAACAACAGATATTGTCTTTTCTGAGATGAAGGTGGATTCTTCAACGCATAGAAGAAAAAAAAAACCCAAGCTGGATTGACGTGAATTGAACAACAAGGCATTTCAGCGCAAACGTACACATAGACTACATACTCTGTCACACCTTTGAGTGTATGTACACACACGGATATGCACATTTGTATTCACACTCACATTAACACATACAAACTCTCACTCATATGTGCAAATACACAAACACACACACATAACACACATAAACACACACACACACACACACACACACACACACACACACACACACATGCACACACACTCACACATACACACAGACACACATACTCCACACTCTCTCTTTCTATCTCTCTTTCTCTCTGTCATGCACATGCTTATGTGCGGGGGGGGTTGGGGTGGGGGGCAGGCAGGTGGGAGGTAGGAGTTTGGGTGGTGGGTGGTTGGTGGGGGGTTTGGGGCTTGTGGGAGGTAGGGGTTTGGTGGGTGGGGGTTAGGAGTGTGTGGGGGGTGGTTTGGGGCTCATGGTAGGTAGGGGTTTGGTGGGTGGGGGGTGGGGGTTAGGAGTGTGTGGTTGGGGGTGGTTTGGGGCTCATGGTAGGTAGGGGTTTGGTGGGTGGGCGTGGGGGTTAGGAGTGTGTGGTGGGGGTGGTTTGGGGCTCATGGTAGGTAGGGGTTTGGTGGGTGGGGGTGGGGGTTAGGAGTGTGTGGTGGGGGCAGGTTTGGGGCTCATGGTAGGTAGGGGTTTGGTGGGTGGGGGTGGGGGTTAGGAGTGTGTGGTGGGGGCAGGTTTGGGGCTCATGATATGTAGGAGTTCGGGGGGCGGAATGTTGGCTTTTAATTTTGACTCCTCATCTCCAGGCCGACGATCTCATTTGTTTCAGTCCTTCCCATTAATCGGTGAGCATTAATGTTGTTATATATCTCACCCGGGGCGGGGGGGGGGGTATAACAGGTGGCGATAAGGGGGTATTGGCTCTTCCTCGGTCTCCCATCCCCCCCCACCCCCCATCCTGCTGGATAGCATTTAAAAACACCCTCATCAGCCGAACTGGGCGGCAGAGCTCCTGACAGCAGAGAATAATGCCCTTCATTTCACAGTCTGCAGCTCCACCCACCAACTAACTCCATTTTGATTCCTGTGAGTCTTCCTCCTTCCAACTCATAATCCCCCTATAAAATCAACCAACACTCTAACCTCCCAAACACCCCCTCCTTCCCCCTTGCTCCTCCACCCTCAGGCCCTTTACGACCTTGTTGATCAGGGTTCAGCATGGTCGTTTACCCCTATCGCCCGTGGGGTGGGGTGGGGGGGCAGTAATGTCACTCTGCTTAAATACCACTCAGGACGTGAGACTCATTCATAATCGGGACAGGAACAGGGGTGGGGGGGGGGGGGGGTTAGGTGTTGTCCTTTGTAGAAACATCTGTGCATCACTGGTGTTTTTCTTCCAATCCTAAATATAATATACTGTCTCTCATACAGAGATATAGTTTAAATTAATATTCACAGCAAAATTGTTATTTCTCATTTCTTCAGGTTGATTTGATAATTTTAATTATGGCACAACATTTTATTGCAAATTGTTAAGGATGTGGAGTCGTGTAAATATTCCACATTTTTCCTGCTTCAAAATGTTAAAGTATTTAAAATCTGATCCAGGTCAGTGATGAATTTTGTCTCTTATGTTTTGTGTTTGTTTGGGTTTTCTCCCAGTGAAATATGTGTATTTATATGTCTCATCTGCCATGTTATATTCCATGCCCATTGCCTCTCACAGCAAACCCTGATATGGTGAAACAGTTATTACATATTTAATAATTACCTAATGAGACAGGAAGGGGACACTGTTACCTGAAGCAGCAGGTGCTGGTCTGACACTGTTACCTGAAGCAGCAGGTGCTGATCTGCGCTCTCCTGAATTTATGGACAATATCACAGGGAATGGGACAGGCATACAGATACGATAGGGCTTCCCAAAGTGGGAGGGAAAAAAAAGTCAGATTAGGCATCACTTTGTTATTCAGTATACCTGGTCAAACTAAACAAAACCAGCCTAGAGGAATCCCATAACCTGCCGACATCTTGAGCCTTACTCTGAAGGGTGGTTGAACATTCGTAATGACATTGCAAAATATGTTTTTATCAGGTTCTTATACTTTTCGATCTGTCATTAGTGAAGGTCCTTGACTTAAGTACTTTGAATCCACTCAATATAATGTCTTGTATATCATGAAACTTCCAGGGGCTGAATTTTCCAGCAGCTAGCCAATCAGAAACATGAGCAATAGAAGGGCGGAGCAAGCTCAGAGAAATTACCCAATCAGGAGTTTCAGCATGAAAAGGGTGGGGATTCTGGCCTTGTGGCACCGTCCAATAAGATCATTGCTTGTGCACATTGACCCTGCAGAATCCCTATCCATCAATGACACAATATCGGAAGGGATTGTGAAGATAACAGCAAGAAAAAGGCAGCGGCTAAGAGTGACCACTTGTTCCTTGGGTTTACACTGTATGGAGTAATCTGTGCAGTGCTTGCATGATTCTTTTCTTTATTTGGTGGGGGGGTTTGACTGAGGTTAACAACAAATAGCAAAATTCAAAGGCTTTTAGAGTCTTTTTCACCCACTTCCAATAGTCATGAGCCAGCAATTTCACCAATAATTATGCATTGATTTAAATATACAAAATTATTTTTTTTTACAACAGGCTAGCCAGACAAGCTCAGAACAGGTTAAAAAAATTGGCCCGGCCCATTAGACATCTGCCAGCACTGCCAGATTACCAGCCTGGTAATGGAGTTTCTTATTATGATGTTACATTACTCACTAATTTGTTTGTCCAAGACCCGATTTCTGATGCCCCAGCTGCAGCCATGAGGCACCACCCCATCTTAAAGCAGAAGGCTCGGTGGGGTGTGTGTCCTTCAGCTCCTCAAAATCCGTTTCTGCTCCTTTCTTATGTCTGAAAGCTGAGGCTAACACAGCTGCTGCACTTCTGGGACAGTCAAACAGGGGAGTTGCTTTGGAGATGCAATGACACTGGAGAGAAAACATTGCAGATTGAAACTATAAACGCTGGTCCTCAAGCTTCTGGGCAACATCAGAGGAATGGAACTGACATACAAATACAAATGAGCATTCTAAACTGGAACACACTGTTGGCTTATGGGTACTGGAAAACAGCCATATGGAATGACATTGTCAGTATCTGGAGTCTTGGTCTGTCCATATCTCACAGGTAATTAAACATTCATATGGTTCTGTAAAGTCTGTTTTTATGTGGATTTTATCTTTCGATTATAAACTTTGCTCTGTCGATTTGACATTATATAATTTGTTGTTGACACTTGGCTCCTAGGTCTGAGTTTCTGAGGCAACACAAACCTCCAGCAGAACTGTGGGAAGGTGGTGCAGGCTTGCCAGCAGAGGGGTGTGGCTTCTTATTGTTACACAACTTCATTGCCTGCCCTTGATAGACAGGTAACAAAAGAGTATTCCCGGAACATTCTGATGAGGTCATCAGCAGACCACATTCAGCAAACCAGGATCCCCTCAAATCCATGACACAGCATGAGCAGGGATGGAAAAATGTTTCATGGACCCCAATGATGGATGAAGCCGCGGTGAAGCACCAGTTAAGATGGTTTGCTCCTCACAGCAAAACTCAATGTTTGGTTCGTCTCAGCCAAGGACTGGTAGAATATGGTAGCTCCACCCACCTTCATTGTCTCCCATCAGTAGACAATGGCACAGCAAGGGAACAAAAACAGCTGCTGAGAGAGTCTTGTCCACACAGTCTACAGTGTACGACACAGTTAGCAGTGGTCTGTACAACCCTAAGGGGGGGTTATGAATCAGTGGGAGGGGTTTCATATCTGGGGGCCTCCAAAGAGGGGGGGGACTATGAATAAGGTCAAAGACAAACAGCAATTAGAATTCCTCTTATCTAAAGACGAGTCCACCACACCCTTTGGGCTGTGGAATTAGTCATAGATAAACTCTATCAGAGTGAAGTTGTAGTCCAGATTGAGCTCTGTCTCTGACAGAGTGAGCAGTGAAATGGCGCATAAGGCAGGTTTTCTAGATCAGGGCCAGTTCAGCTGTCCGATCTGTCTGGATCTTCTGAAGGATCCGGTGACTATTCCCTGTGGATACAGTTACTGTATGGGCTGTATTAAGGGCTACTGGGATCAGGATGATCATACTGGTGTCTACAGCTGCTGTCCCCAGTGCAGACAAACCTTCACCCCAAGACCTGTTCTGGGCAGAAACACCATGCTGGCTGAAGTGGTGGAGAAACTGAAGATGATAGGACTCCAAGCTGCTCCTCCTGCTCACAGTGAGGCTGCATCTGGAGACAGAGACGTGGCGTGTGATGTCTGCACTGGGAGAAAGCACAAAGCAATCAAGTCCTGTCTGGTGTGTCTGGCCTCTTACTGTGAAACTCACCTCCAGCCTCACTATCAATCTCCTCCTCTTCAGAAGCACAAACTGGTCCAAGCAACTGGAAATCTGCAGAAGAACATCTGCTTTCATCACGACAAAGTTCTGGAGATTTACTGTCGTACTGATCAGAAGTGTATCTGTTATCTGTGTACCATAGAGGATCACAGGGGCCATGATACAGTCTCAACTATAACTGCAAGGACTGAGAAACAGGTAAGGAGTAAATCTGCCATAGTGAATGAGTAACTCACTCAGTCACAATGAAAATTTACAAATCTTGTAAATCTAGTTTAAATGTTATAGCAAGTGAGGTATGGAAACTGGAAACATATAAATAACTGCTTTGTAAAATTACGATGTATGTTTCTGAAGAATGTGTTTGATCTATGCATTAGTAGATAGTCCTGATTCTGATGAAAAAACAAGTTGTCTGACCTGAAGTCTTCTGTGACAAAGAAAGATTAGATGAATGGAATCCTTCTCTGATCTCTTCTGTCATTCTAGTATTGCTCTTCCAATTCATTCCCCTCCCTCTTCCTGACTTCCAGCTCAAACTCCATTTTATATGGCTTAAAAGTGAATCAACTTACATTGATGATCATTGTTAGCGTATCTGAGACAGCTACAAGGGTTTTCCCCCTTGCAATTCTATTCTGTGTTTGGTCATTCCGGGTCTCTTACTTTTCTAATTTGTATCTATGATAATATAACTAACTACTCATCAAGGAACCTTCCCTTGCAATGAGCAGAGGTGGGTTGGCTAAGCGCTTTGCATTTGCATGAATTAGAAAATGCTATATGTTATAAAAAGACAAACAACTTGATGAATGGCTTGACAGAGTAATTAGGAAATGCAAAGAAAGAAAACGTTTGCTCAGCTTTTGTAACTTATTTTTTGATGTCTACAGAAACAAATGGAGGTGACACACAAGAAATTTCAGCAGAGCATCCAGGTGAAAGAGAAGGTGCTGCACAATCTGAGACTGGCTGTTGAGTCAGTGAAGGTGGGTACTAACCAGAGGAGAAGACAACAGCTGGCTGCTGGAAGAGCCATTTCAGGGCTCAGTCAGGGCTCTCCTCCAGTCAGCCAGTGAGGAGCCCAGTGTTGGGCCACTTTCCAGCCCTGTGGGGCTCAATCCCACTGAGCCACACTGTGGGGAACAGGCTGTTTGGGGTCCCAGTAAGAGCTGAGTGAAAGGCCTAGTTCAAATGTACAGCCCTCCTCTCTCTGTGTCTCCTAACAGCGCTCTGCACAGGCAGCAGTGGAGGACAGTGACAGGATCTTTACTGAGCTGATCCGCTCCATTGAGAGAAGGCGCTCTGAGGTTAAAGGGCTGATCAGAGATCAGCAGGAGGCTGTAGTGAGTCAGGCTGAGGGTCGCCTACAGAGATGGGAGCAGGAGATTGCTGAGCTGAGGAGGAGAGACGCTGAGCTGGAGCAGCTTTCACACACAGAGGATCACATCCATTTCCTTCAGGTAACATGACTGTGTCTCTGACAGTGTGCAGTACAGATGGGGCGTGTCTCACACAGAGCTCTCCAGTGGAGCTGGTCCAATCTCAGTGTTTGATGGTGGCTGTGTCTCTCTATTTCTGTCATTCTGTGGTGTATTGGTTTGTCTTGTCCAGACTGACTGCCAGTGCCCATCTCTGACAGCACTGTTCTAAGAGTGACAGAACCTGCTGAAACCTGCTCCTTTTCCTCTGTCTGTCTCTCTCTAGAGCTGTAAGTCTCTCTGTGTCGCTCCTGGACCTGGAGACTTACCCAGCATCACTGTCAATCCACCGCTCTCTTTTGAGGCTGTGAGGAAATCTGTCTCTGAACTGAAAGAGCGACTGGAGGACGTCTGCAAGGGGGAAATGGCCAAGATCTCCAGGGCAGGCAGAGGAGTGGGCTCCTACAGCTGCTTTACCCAGACAGGGGGGTCCTCAGGAGGCAAAGCCACTGCAGCTGAAGGGGAGACCTGTCCCCTCTGCAGGGGCTGCTTCCAGAAGAAGCAGAGGCTCAAATGTACCCATGAGTTCTGTGCAGAGTGCCTGAAGATATCAGTTGACAGCCTGGGTCTACTTTGTCCCGTGTGTCACAAACCACTCAGTTACATAGGAGACCAGCCAGACGGAGAGATGAAATGGGTGGAATACTGGCTTTCCTTCAGAGATCACTATTACCATATTACATACTTAATTCAAAATGGAATACAGACGGTGAGAAACTGATGTGTTTATTTCATTTTCCTTGTTCTTTTATTGTAGTTTTTTTACCTGTCAATCAGGTTTTTCCTCAAATGCTACTGTCATTTAAAATATGACAAGATTCAACAGTTTCAAATTACTTAGAATATCTATATCACTATATATACTTATACATGCATTCACTATTTAGTCTTGATTTGAGGCTCTTGCCTTTGAAGTCTGTTCTTGGTGACTGCCAGTATGAGCACCAGAGCTGTGTCAATGAAAGTCAAGAAATCAATTTATGAGGCCAAGAAAAAAAAAAAAACATTGAAAGCAACATGGTACTTTTACAAAAAATAAATAATTCAGGACAACATTTCGAGGACAGAGAGCTCTGGTGAGCTCAGTAATCACAAAGAGCCTGATAGGGCAAGGAGAATCCTCAAATATAACATGTCCAGTTTAATCCCATACATTTCCTATTTTCCCTGTGTGTTTACATTGTGTTTGCAGGGGGCCCATCCCAATCCAGGGAAGCCATTTGTTGGAATACAAGCTTCAGGTTATTTACCAAACACCCCAGAGGGGAAAGAGGTGCTGCGACTCCTGAAAAGAGCCTTTGACCAGAAGCTGGTCTTTACGGTGGAGGCAACCAGTGAGGGCGCAGACAGGGTGGTCTACACTGACATTCCCCACTCAGAGAACCTGTACGTCTTTTAGTGCCATTCCTAAATAATCATATTTGCAGGATGTGCTGTATGTATGAGCTTTGGCACATGTGTGAATTATTGCATATTTACTGATTTCTCTGGAACCAACAGAAATGTTTTACTCTAACTACCCCACGTTTGTCCTTCGTTAATTATTAATTAATATATAAATAAACATTCTGTATGCCATTTCAATGTTGTTTTTTTAACGTTTGGAAGTACAGGATGTTGTGCATATGTGAAATATGCACCACATTCTATTATGTATGTTATTGTGAATTTTCAGAAATCACCAATATCAGACTCCGAGGTTTTACCTCTTGTTAGTCCGTTTTGATTTTTGTCTGTTTTTCTCAGAGAGCAACTGTAGTGTCACCCTCCATATTCATTTGTATTTTGGCCAGAGTGACAGCTACATGCATGAACAAACAAATACAGGAATTTCTGAAAATGCTTTGGAGTATAATTTAAGTAAATTATCATCTGTCCTTCATAAAACAGGAAGTGAGTTCAAAATGAGTCATCATCCCCTAGAATCATGCTGTGTGATTGGTTCTTTAGCTCAGTGAGGTCATCATAGCGCTTCCTCCAGCTGCAGGTTAAATGTTACCTCTGTGACTAACAGCACTCACCCAGGTGTGTCACAGCCAGCAGAAAGCATGTTCTGCACATGTAGTAAACATACAGATGAGTGAGAGATGGAGCATGCTCAGTGACATCACATTCTCTTTACATCATTACAGTTACACAGGATGGCTGCCTTTCTCTTTACATCATTACAGTTACACAGCATGGCTGCCTTTCTCTTTACATCATTACAGTTATACAGCATGGCTGCCTTTCTCTTTACATCATTACAGTTATACAGCATGGCTGCCTTTCTCTCTCCATCATTACAGTTACACAGCATGGCTGCCTTTCTCTTTACATCATTACAGTTGCACAGCATGGCTGCCTTTCTCTTTACATCATTACAGTTACACAGCATGGCTGCCTTTCTCTTTACATCATTACAGTTACACAGCATGGCTGCCTTTCTCTTTACATCATTACAGTTATACAGCATGGCTGCCTTTCTCTTTACATCATTACAGTTATACAACATGCCTGCCTTTCTCTTTACATCATTACAGTTATACAGCATGGCTGTCCCCTCTTAACCACACCTGTGAGTTTCTCCATGTCTCATGGGCTGGCGCAGTCATTCGGCTCCATAAATAATGAGTGTTCTTTCCTCCACAGGGCCGAAGCCTCTACTTCTGGATTCTTGGAGAAAGTGAAGGCAGCACTCAGAGCCAAAGGCATTGAATGAATGGTTGAACAGAGAGACATCACGTTCACCACCTCAGCGCAGCCAAAAGAAACGGACAGCAAGAGAAAACACCTAATAAGCAAACATACAAAGATAGAGAGACATCCCAAACAGTGAGAAACCAGCACGCTGATCTCTGTACCCCATCTCTGTGGTGAGGAAGCACTACATATGACAACAGATTAATAGTTTATGAATACATATAACATATATATCCAATGATGTGATACTCGATGGCTGTGATTCTGTGAATAAAAACGTTTGCCCTGCATGTAAAATGTTCAGACATTTTAATCACACCCAGGTCTGTGATGACTTTCATAAGACAAACCATCTCATGAATTTGTGTGCTCATTTACTGTTTACAATAACCACATGAATCCTTGACCAATATTGTGATGTTGTGTGCAGCTAATTGAGTCAGAGGTAATTTATGGTAAGAAATAACTGCATATACTGCAGCTCCCACCCCTACTTCACAAAGTACCTAATATGTAAATGTGTACATCCAAAAAATCTGTCTCGAGTAAATGTAATATTTGTATCTAATCATTATCAGGAATTATATGCAAGATTTACAAAAAAGTCTAATAAAAGAACTTGAGATTCTTCAATGCAGTTGTCGTCTGTTGACCATTGTCTGTTTGAGATCAGTAGGGACTATAACAGGAGTGAGGGACTCAATACGGTCCACAAATGTTTCAGGATTTTATGCCAACATCTGCTCTTAATTATCACTGTTATTCGTTTGATCAAATAAATTCATCAGCAATATTTGCAAACTTCAGTTTATCATTAATGAAACCACTGTGACTATGGAATAAAGATGTGAAATATGATTTTTGTGTGCAACCATCTAGCACGTTAAGCCAGAATCAGTGGTTGGAAGGATCCGGAATCCAGCAGACAAAGACTCCAGGAATGGAGGCATGGAATGTAACGCTCAGGGAATGGAGTTGTGTATTCCTGCACTATGACATCATCATGACTCATTACTCCAGTCATTAGCTGGAGTTGGTGCCCTACTAGCAGCCAATCAGAGTAGAGACCTTTGGCTGTATTAAAACCACATACTCCCTACTGTATACTGCATACTGTATACTGAATACTGGGGGGAAAAGTCGCTAGAAAGCTTTGTGGGGGACAAAGTTGCCAGAGAATTTAAGCGTGATATGGGGGCATTGCTCTCATAAATTACAACATAAATTGTAATATACAACAACATAACAAAGTGCTGCATTCTAATGTTCTGATCTGAGTCTGGCCCCCAGTCAACACCAGAGGGCTGAGCCAAAGGCTAACACATGAGTATGATCTTAACACATCTGTCTCTGTGGGACAGGAGTGCCATCAAGGATTCATGCTGGCTAGTTAAGGCTGTAAGCTATAGAGTCTGCTCTCTCTCTCTCTACACTCCCTGCTCTGCTCAGCCTGGCCTCAGTCCAAAACCACACCTCCTGCAGCTGTGGGCTGAACCAGGAAGTCCCTCCCACTCTCTCTCTCTAGCACTCACAGTTTCAGAGAAACGAAACTAAACTCTGTCTCTTTCAGTGTGTGCAGCAAAATGGCAGAGGCCAGTATCTCAGTGTTACAAGACCAGTTCAGCTGTTCAATTTGTCTGGATCTACTGAAGGATCCGGTGGCTATTCCCTGTGGACACAGTTACTGTATGGGCTGTATTAAGGACTGCTGGGATCAGGATGATCATACTGGTGTCTACAGCTGTCCCCAGTGCAGACAGACCTTCACCCCAAGGCCTGTTCTGGGCAGAAACACCATCTTGGCTGATATGGTGGAGAAACTGAAGAAGACAGGACTCCAAGCTGTTCCTCCTGCTCACTGTTACGCTGGACCTGGAGACGTGGCGTGTGATGTCTGCACTGGGAGAAAGTGCAAAGCTGTCAAGTCCTGTCTGGTGTGTCTGGCTTCTTACTGTGAAACTCACCTCCAGCCTCACTATGAATCTCCTGCCTTTAAGAAGCACAAACTGGTCCAAGCAACTGGAAACCTGCAGGAGAAGATCTGCTCTCATCATGACAAAGCTCTGGAGATTTACTGCCGTACCGATCAGCAGTGTATCTGTTATCTGTGTACAATAGAGGATCACAAAGGCCATGATACAGTCTCAACTATAACTGCGAAGACTGAGAAACAGGTAAGGACTTCAACTCCTCACTGCAAAACAACCTAGTTCTGGATGCAATAGGAACATTTGAATATGGCAAAGTAAAAAAATAAATCTAGAAAGTCCAGACCAAGCAGTATCTTTTTGATAAATTGTGGTGATGAATTCAACAAATATTAAGTGCTAAATTATCAAATTAAGATATCAGCACAAATAATGATATTAATGTTTTGTGCTTTTGTGATCTGTACAGTACTGAATGTGAGGAGAGATGTGGCACTCAGACTTTAAGTCCACTGTGACAAAATGAATAGAGCAGGAATTAGCCTGGGTGCTTGATTGATTGACCATTTCATTCTGAATTCTCACAAGGGATGTGAGTGAATATGACATTCAAAGATTAAAATACCATAATATCTACATTAGACAAAGTCTCTAACTAGGGTCAGATTCTTTTTGTAGCTTGGAACAAAAATATGAGCAGGAAAATAAAAGCCAGTTTTTGATAGTATTTGGCACTGAATATACACTATGACTCTAATTCTAATAGAAATGCAAATATTAAATTTAATTTGCATTCAAGGGGGCAATGGGGAGTTTGGCTCATTTCAAAATTCTACGTAGCTACTCAGAAAAATATCCTAACTTACGTTTGCTACATCTTCTCATATTTTTATTGTGTCAGGAAGTAATAAATGGAGGTAGATGCTGTCAACAAGGAGCATTACCACCAGGCTATGCCGCTAAGAAGAGTTAACGTTTTGTTCATTTTGTGAATGAGTCCATTAATTACAGCATACACAACGATGTGTGTAACAGAAACCAAACTATTCCTGATAAATAGTGTTTAAAAGAGTAACTGAAAGATCAGGAGTAAAAGTTATAATGAAAATTTTTTATTGTAATGATTGTATCACAATAAAATATAAACTCTTACTGTTCATAGAAACAGCTGGGGGTGTCACAGAAGGACTTTCAGAATAAGATCCAGCAGAGGCAGAAGGAAGTGGAGGATCTGAGACTGGCTGTGGAGTCACTCAAGGTGGGTACTGACCAGAGGAGAAGACAACAGCTGGCTGCTGGAAGAGCCATTTCAGGGCTCACTCAGGGCTCTCCTCCAGTCAGCCAGTGAGGAGTCCAGTGTTGGGCCACTTTCCAGCCCTGTGGGGCTCAATCCCACTGAGCCACACTGTGGGGAACAGGCTGTCTGGGGTCCCAGTAAGAGCTGAGTGAAAGGCCTAGTTCAAATGTACAGCCCTCCTCTCTCTGTGTCTCCTAACAGCGCTCTGCACAGGCAGCAGTGGAGGACAGTGAGAGGATCTTTACTGAGCTGATCTGCTCCATTGAGAGAAGGCGCTCTGAGGTGAAAGAGCTGATCAGAGATCAGGAGAAGGCTGCAGTGAGTCGGGCTGAAGGACTCCTGGAGCGACTGGAGCAGGAGATTGCTGAGCTGAGGAGGAGAGACGCTGAGCTGGAGTAGCTTTCACACACAGAGGATCACATCCATTTCCTTCAGGTAACATGACTGTGTCTCTGACAGTGTGCAGTACAGATGGGGCGTGTCTCACACAGAGCTCTCCAGTGGAGCTGGTCCAATCTCAGTGTTTGATGGTGGCTGTGTCTCTCTATTTCTGTCATTCTGTGGTGTATTGGTTTGTCTTGTCCAGACTGACTGCCAGTGCCCATCTCTGACAGCACTGTTCTAAGAGTGACAGAACCTGCTGTAACCTGCTCCTTTTCCTCTGTCTGTCTCTCTCTAGTGCTGCAAGTCTCTGTGTGTCGCTCCTGGACCTGGAGACTTACCCAGCATCACTGTCAATCCACCGCTCTCTTTTGAGGCTGTGAGGAAATCTGTCTCTGAACTGAAAGAGCGACTGGAGGACGTCTGCAAGGGGGAAATGGCCAAGATCTCCAGGGCAGGCAGAGGAGTGGGCTCCTACAGCTGCTTTACCCAGCCAGTGGGGTCCTCAGGAGGCAAAGCCACTGCAGCTGAAGGGGAGACCTGTCCCCTCTGCAGGGGCTGCTTCCAGAAGAAGCAGAGGCTCAAATGTACCCATGAGTTCTGTGCAGAGTGTCTGAGGAGATCAGTGGAGAGCCTGGGTCTCCTTTGTCCCATGTGTCACAAACCACTCAGTTACATAGGAGATCAGCCACAGGGAGAGATGACATGGAAGAAATTAGTTTTAGGGATGATCATTACATACAACATTCCAAATGGAATACAGATGGTAAGAAATTTCAAGGATATTCATTTAGAAATTTTGTAATTAAATTTCAATATTGTTTCATCTGAACTGAATTTATCTCTCATAGTTAAATATGTTTTTTCTTACGACTATTTTTTAAATCAAAAAACCCTTTTTAAACCCTACTGTTCAGTGAACTATAAGGAAGTGTGAGGTGTGAATGCAGCAGAAATGAGTTGGTGATCTGTCCATTTAAACCTTGAAAGTTTTATATTTAGTCATGACATAGTTCATCCAATTTCCAGACTCCAAAGAGTACATTGTGAATTTATATATTTTTTTTTCACTTTGTAATACCATTTGTTTAAAACAGTGTTTGAACTTACCTGATCCGATTCACCTGCCTGCCTGCTCACCTGTTCTTTATTTCATCTCATCTGTTCCCCTACTTAAAGCTTAAGCCCTGCTTGTGTCTCTGTACTTTGCCAGAGTTTACCCCGTCTTGCTTTCCTGTGGTTCTACATGCCTATTTTTGACATTGCCTTTTTTCCCGCCATTTTGGATTGTTTTACCCATTTGTTATTGACCCTTCCCCTGTCTGATCTTGATCCTGCCCTTTTTTCTGATTTTGTGTATTGGAACTTCTGCTCATACACCTGATTGGTTGCTTGTCTGTGTTTGAATCCCAGCCTGAATTGTAATCATTTTATTTTATTATATTTAGCAAATGTCTAATCAGTCCCTAGAAATTCCAAGGGTTTGTATTAATTATATACATTTAATTTGCCCCCATATATATCCTTTCTGTGTACCTTTTTGGATTGATGAAACCCAGGCCTACATGTCACTACCAGTAACACAGTATTACCTGAGAAATAACTCTCAGCTGATTAAATAATTAAAATAAATATACGAAATAATTACTACACCTCCATAAAATAATGCTTTACAAATATATTATAATACATTATTGAAAATGTGTATTACTCAGATATGTGTATGACAATGTATCCAGTCTCATTTCTTCTTTTCCCTGTGTGTTTAATCTGTGTTTGCAGGGGGCCCATCCCAATCCAGGGAAACCCTTTACTGGAATCAGAGCAGTGGCCTTTTTACCAGATACCTCAGAGGGCAAGAGGGTGCTGCAGCTGCTGAAAAGAGCCTTTGACCAGAGGCTGGTCTTTACTGTAGAAACCAGAGGAGCTAAAGACAGGGTGGTCTACAGTGACATTCCCCATGCAAATAACTGGTACAGATTTTTAGTACTATTCCTAAATAATTATACGTGAGCTTTGGCTCATGTGAATTATTGTAAATCTATTGATTTCTCAGGAGCCAACAGTAACAGTTCACTGTAAATACCCCACCTCTGTCCAATTATTACATATTTCAGCTTTAATTAGTCTATTGTAGAGAATACCTTCATTATTATCTAAACACACATGTAAATGTGCGGTGAGATGGTGTTAGATTAAATTCTTCATTTAAATATGTACACATACACACACACACACACACACACACACACACACACACATATGTACAAAAAATAATAATTGCCAGAATTCTCCAGAGCATACTTCACATTCTGTCATTTGCTGCACATAAAACAGCAATTGAGCTCAGAAAATTAATCTTTTGCAGAATGTGACATCATCCCCTAGAGTCAGGGATTGGCTTTGTGATTGGTTCTTTAGCTCAGTGAGGTAATCATAGCTCTTCCTCCAGCTGCAGGTTAAATGTTGCCTCTGTGACTAACAGCACTCACCCAGGTGTGTCACAGCCAGCAGAAAGCATGTTCTGTACATGCAGTATACATACAGATGAGAGAGAGATGGAGCATGCTCAGTGACATCACGTTCTCTTTACATCATTACAGTTGCACAGCATGGCTGCCTTTCTCTTTACATCATTACAGTTACACAGCATGGCTGCCTTTCTCTTTACATCATTACAGTTATACAGCATGGCTGCCTTTCTCTTTACATCATTACAGTTATACAGCATGGCTGCCTTTCTCTTTACATCATTACATTAGCATGGCTGCCTTTCTCTTTACATCATTATACAGCATGGCTGCCTTTCTCTTTACATCATTACAGTTACACAGCATGGCTGCCTTTCTCTTTACATCATTACAGTTACAGCATGGCTGCCTTTCTCTTTACAGCATGGCTGCCTTTCTCTTTACATCATTACAGTTACACAGCATGGCTGCCTTTCTCTTTACATCATCATTACAGTTATACAGCATGGCTGCCTTTCTCTTTACATCATTACAGTTATACAGCATGGCTGCCTTTCTCTTTACAATCATTACAGTTACACAGCATGGCTGCCTTTCTCTTTACTTTTCTCTTTACATCATTACAGTTACACATACAGCATGGCTGCCTTTCTCTTTACATCATTACAGTTAGCATGGCTGCCTTTCTCTTTACATCATTACAGCATGGCTGCCTTTCTCTTTACATCATTACAGTTACACAGCATGGCTGCCTTTCTCTTTACATCATTACAGTTATACAGCCTTTCTTTACATCATGGCTGCCTTTCTCTTTACATCATTACAGTTATACAGCATGGCTGCCTTTCTCTTTACATCATTACAGTTACACAGCATGGCTGCCTTTCTCTTTACATCATTACAGTTATACAGCATGGCTGCCTTTCTCTTTACATCATTACAGTTATACAGCATGGCTGCCTTTCTCTTTACATCATTACAGTTATACAGTATGGCTGCCTTTCTCTTTACATCATTACAGTTACACAGCATGGCTGCCTTTCTCTTTACATCATTACAGTTATACAGCATGGCTGCCTTTCTCTTTACATCATTACAGTTATACAGCATGGCTGCCTTTCTCTTTACATCATTACAGTTACACAGCATGACTGCCTTTCTCTTTACATCATTACAGTTACACAGCATGGCTGCCTTTCTCTTTACATAATTACAGTTATACAGCATGGCTGCCTTTCTCTTTACATCATTACAGTTACACAGCATGGCTGCCTTTCTCTTTACATCATTACAGTTATACAGCATGGCTGCCTTTCTCTTTACATCATTACAGTTACACAGCATGGCTGTCTTTCTCTGTACATCATTACAGTTATACAGCATGGCTACCTTTCTCTTTACATCATTACAGTTACACAGCATGGCTGCCTTTCTCTTTACATCATTACAGTTACACAGCATGGCTGCCTTTCTCTTTACATAATTACAGTTATACAGCATGGCTGCCTTTCTCTTTACATCATTACAGTTACACAGCATGGCTGCCTTTCTCTTTACATCATTAAAGTTATACAACATGGCTGCCTTTCTCTTTACATCATTACAGTTACACAGCATGGCTGCCTTTCTCTTTACATCATTACAGTTACACAGCATGGCTGCATTTCTCTTTACATCATTACAGTTACACAGCATGGCTGCCTTTCTCTTTACATCATTACAGTTATACAGCATGGCTGCCTTTCTCTTTACATCATTACAGTTATACAGCATGGCTGCCTTTCTCTTTACATCATTACAGTTACACAGCATGTCTGCCTTTCTCTTTACATCATTACAGTTACACAGCATGGCTGCCTTTCTCTTTACATCATTACAGTTATACAGCATGGCTGCCTTTCTCTTTACATCATTACAGTTACACAGCATGGCTGCCTTTCTCTTTACATCATTACAGTTATACAGCATGGCTGCCTTTCTCTTTACATCATTACAGTTACACAGCATGTCTGCCTTTCTCTTTACATCATTACAGTTACACAGCATGGCTGCCTTTCTCTTTACATAATTACAGTTATACAGCATGGCTGCCTTTCTCTTTACATCATTACAGTTATACAGCATGGCTGCCTTTCTCTTTACATCATTACAGTTACACAGCATGGCTGCCTTTCTCTTTACATCATTACAGTTACACAGCATGGCTGCCTTTCTCTTTACATCATTACAGTTATACAGCATGGCTGCATTTCTCTTTACATCATTACAGTTACACAGCATGGCTGCCTTTCTCTTTACATCATTACAGTTATACAGCATGGCTGCCTTTCTCTTTACATCATTACAGTTATACAGCATGGCTGCCTTTCTCTTTACATCATTACAGTTACACAGCATGGCTGCCTTTCTCTTTACATAATTACAGTTATACAGCATGGCTGCCTTTCTCTTTATGTCATTACAGTTATACAGCATGGCTGCCCTCTCATAACCAAACCTGTGAGTTTGTCCATGTTCTGCTCAGTCATTGCTCAATAAATAATGAGTGTTCTTTCTTCCACAGGTCTGAAGCATTTGATCCCAGACTTCTTGGAGAAAGTGAAGGCAGCACTCAGAGCCAAAGGCATTGAATGAATGAATGAACTGAGAGACATCATGTTCAACACCTCATTGTAGCCTCACAAAGTGGACAGCAAGAGAAAACCACATTACACACATATCAAAATAGATCCAGGATGACTACGGATACTAAACAGTGACAGATCTGCTTAATGACAATTATCTTTTTTGCATTACAGAAACATTACTGAGGATGAAAACACATCAGGTTTATAAACTCTTATGAAATTATGTAATGAACTGATGGGTTTGTTGATTCTGTATGTTGCAGGTTCTGTTGCTCTGTGTACTCTGTCCCCCTGGGACATGAGAGGTGTGTTTTATTTTCAGGCTCAACTGCCCAACAGCAAGGTCCAGAAGAGATTGGTGTTCTACTCTTTATTCTCTGTCAGTTTTCCTTTTTCCTTCATATATTTGGTCTGGATGCATCAGCAGCTCATTTGTGCAACACAATTCAAATCTCATAGTGTAGTTAATCTTGTACTGTGCGCTTTGTTGGCATTATTTGAAATGAGTGGTTTATTGATCTTTATTGTCTTTATGGGATTTTTCCACTGTTAATTTCAACTGTTGAACATTGAAAGAAAATTGTGTGCAAAAAACAGACAGGCATTCAGTACCCCAGCAAGCCCAGTGATTAATCAAGACTGGATTTATCACAGAAGCATTTAAATACTCTGACCCTTTAGACAACAGTTCACTTACTGCAAGTTACTGACAACAATAAACACGGTTTTCAGAGCGTTATAAACACTTCGGTTAAAGAATGAAATCACTTTTATTTCTCTTATTTCCAGAGTCATAAAAGTTTTTTTGCAGCTAAAATGCACCACATGGGGTTAATGAATCATTAAATATGCAAAACTGAATATTAGATAAAAAGAGAACCTAAATGTTTGAGTAATGCTGAATTTTGATTCTCATTTCATTCATTTATCAGAGAAAGTTATGCAACAGCCAGACCCCCAGCACAGCCTCAGGAAAAGTACAGTAGGAGAGCACCTCAGAACACATAGCTGAGAATCCAAAATAAACATATATTAGAAATGTAACCAGGCACCATCTTCTTCACTGTCCCTTCCTTATTTTGTGAGTCTTAGAGGAAAATAAATGTATTTTTTTGTAAAGTATATTTTTTTGGTAAAGGCATGGCTTGATCTCTGTAAAAATGTTCTCTGATTAAAGCTGACATGAAAGGAAATGCAGTGTATTTTTTCTGAAGGTAAAGAGCTCAAGTGAACACATACCATATCATGGGCTTATAGACAGTGATAGTAATAAAAATGTTTTTTGGCCATGTCTCTGGTCCTGCAGGTTTTTGAAACTCCTCTCAACCACCTGCCACTCCACTCCTGGAACAACAGGGGTGTGTTCAAGATGAAAAACAAAAAAAATAAAAATACAACAATGAACACTGCTTCACAAATTGAAACTGTGAAACTGTGTTGTTCTAAACCTATTGTTGCTAAGTGCTGTAACTAGGTATGAGCGAATGAGGTTTCAGAGCACTGCCAAAGGGTGGTGCTGCTAGACGCTACTAGGACGGGGGAAGGCAGACATAGTCCTGGAAAGCCAGTGTGTATGCTGGCTTTTATTTCTACCAATTATGCCGGCTCAGTTAGCTTGTTAGCTGTGTACATCAAAGGTAGCCTTTTCATAGACATTGACACTATGAAATGTTTCATACTCTGACATGAGACCAGTCTTTGGCTGTCATTCAAGAGACTCTCCAGAAAAAAAATTCCATATCACAAAGAATGGTTGTGCTATTTAAATGTAGATTGTTGCACATATTAAAGATCTGACATAGCTACCCATGTTTGGAAATTTAAAAAAACCATACAAATGAAAGGGGAATATTTTCCAGGTAGTTTGGTGAAGTACTTTGCCAGGGCATTTATGCATATTTCTCTGGGAAACGTTACTGTTAGTAAATAAGAAAATTCTCAAAGTGAGTAGAACAACCATGTTGTTAATGAAGAGACGGATCCCATGTTCGCAGTTGAAGACAGATACTTTATTTACACAGCCGGCCGCGGGAACACAAGCATGGAGCAAAATGTTCAATGATCACAATGTGTGGTCAACATTTATACAGTTTAAGGCAAATACATTGGCACGTGATGGTTCAGATATAGTAATGGGGAATCCTACGTTCCGCAGACAGCAGGTAACAGGTCGTTAACAGGAGGCACCATTTGGCCCTGGTCGGATACGGCAACATCCCTTTGTAATCCTAATACACATTCTCAAACACTGTGCCGCTCTCCAAAACTGTCTCCCAACACTTCGCAACTAAGGTTGGCTGGTGTGGGCCAGATTAAAATATGGACGAACCCCTTGTGCAGCACAGTCTGTTTGGTGCTCAGCTTCAGGCTGGGTGAGAATACCAGAGGTCTTTATACAGTGACTTTACGACAGTTTATGCGGTTGTTTTTAGGCTTGCTCTTTTTGCTATGGTTTCCCTTCCTTATGCACCTGTTACCCCTCTCTGAGGTCATGTAGTCTTTGTGGCTCGTTGGTCTAGGGGTATGATTCTCGCTTTGGGTGCGAGAGGTCCCGGGTTCAAATCCCGGACGAGCCCCAGCTTTGTTTTGTGGCAT
Source organism: Albula goreensis (assembly GCA_022829145.1). Taxonomy (NCBI): domain Eukaryota; kingdom Metazoa; phylum Chordata; class Actinopteri; order Albuliformes; family Albulidae; genus Albula; species Albula goreensis. Next base: position 3,718,378 of record CM040756.1, read on the forward strand.
GGTTTTAATGCTTACTGTGGGCATGTATCTTACTTCAATGCAGCCACAGTCTAAAAGGTCTTTAGAAGTCCATGACCAGCCACCTAAAATGTCACAATCAAATAACTGATGAGATGCTGTGTTTTGGAATTCCACAATGGTCTTTCTAGGGTAGAAAATCTGGGGTCGTTTTCCTAATACTCAAAGAAAGCATCTTCATTTTTTAGTTTTTGCATACGCTTTGGGTCATGGGTGAGCAAAAGTGTGCAGTCTGGCCAGCAATACAGCACAATCTGACAGCTCCAGTCTCTGGATTTGGTCAGAGGCCACTTTGGTTTTGCTGATATTTCAGCATCCAGTCAGTGACAAAGCAATCATTACTTTTAGTTTTTATTAGGAAAGGCATGCATTGACGCATCCATCCCATCATCTCACTGGGGGTGTGAAGGGGAGCATGGTTGTGTTGTGAGGTTGCTATGGACCATGTGTGATGTTGGCAATGGCAATGGCAAAGGTCAAAGGGAATACTTAACGATTCAAATACGGAAGAGCAGATTTTTCCAAACTCTTTTCTAAATAGTACATAATGAGTCTGCCAGAGACCTCAAAACCACAACATTGGACATTTTGGGGAAAAAAAGCTGAGTAACCAAGACAACCTGCTATATACATTGAATATTATATGAAAAAAAATCTCATGAAGCAAACACAAACGTGTATTTACAAGCCCATCTTACATGGTTGACTGAAGCTGATGAAGCTTACAGCACAATCTAAGGTGTGGGTAAAATACATACAGTGCCCTTCACAGGCATACAAATCTACACTTAAACGGGTGACGATTCTGCCGATACAGGCTGAGGGGGCCAGAGCTGGCTATGCAGTCTCATGGAACAGAGAGGATGGGTGCAAAAAGGTAGTAAGAAATGCAGGCAGGTGAGTCTCCAGCACCTGTGGGACAGGTTTGGCAGGGATGGCCGTAGCTGTGAGGAAATGGCTCAGAGCTTCCGTATGAGCTGCAGATGAGAAAATTCCCCAACCAACCCCAGCCCGCCCCCCACACACACACCCAACCCCACCCCAAAAAATGCCTCGGGCCCTCTTGGCCGAGCCGTCCGCCAACATGTACCCGTGCCCCTCCCATTTAAAAAAAAAAAAATAAATAAAAATGAAGAAGAAAAACACACACAGCCTTTTTTTTGTTGAACATGGAATGAGGAGTTCTTCCTCATTCTCCTGCTCGCATACTGAGAGAGGTGAACTCAAACCCGGGGTGGGGTTAGCTTCTCTGTGGATCTAGATGCTATACAAGCTGGCTTTAAAAGATACGGCAATAGATGCCTATCTCAAAGAGAATTTTCAGAAAAGCATAACAAATGATGCAACCGACTGCATTTTTACCCACCCCCCAAAAAAAAAAAAAAAAAAAAAGTTTGAGGGTGGCTTTGAAGTGTATGAGTTAAAAGTGGGCGGAGCTGCAGGATCAGAGTCAGACTGGAGTCGGTCTACCCTCATTGGCTGCCGGCAGAGCAGTCTCCTACCCCGGCGGTTTCCTGCACACAGGCCAAGAGTAAAGAGCAGTCAGTGCAGTGATACTCTCTGTCTTGGGGGAGTTAGTCTGGATTTTCTATTCACCTTTGACATCTGTGGCCACTTCAGACCACTGAGAAATCAGGAGAGGTAAGTTAACTGTGCAGTTAATGTTTTAATGTTTTAATCTCGGTGCTGAGTAACGGCAAAGTGTCAAAGCAAACATGCCTGTATACCACAGGAGGTTAATTAGTCATCCGGCTAGCTTCGGTAAATGTTGTGAAGAAAAATTTCTGTTAACACCACCACCTGTAAATAAATCTGTGATCAAAATTTAACAAGTTTATGTGACTAGCTGTCTTTGAATTAAAACAATTCCTTATTTGTATTTTTTTTTCTTCAGAGTGTTCACCAAAAGTTATCCTGCTAATTTGGAAAGAACAGGTGGTGCTGTTCTCCAGTTCTTGATGTTCTCTCCAAATCTGGGTTTACATTTTGCTACGATTTTCTCCAGCCTTACATTACACAATGTAATGCTGTTTTGGCTCACTGCCATTTGCCTTCTGCTGTACAGTCTTTTGAGTTCTTCCTCATCCAGTGAGTGGTTTAGTTTCAGGTAACCAGGTGCGCTCGCTTTCACCAATTTGGAATGCACTAATTTCACCCGCCACTTTAGAATTTAAAGGTAAAGTGACCTACCAAAGAGAATAATTTTGATTATTCATTTTGACCTGTGATTAATTAAGGTTTGGGAAAAGTTGTTTGAGGGGGTGGGGGTGGGGTGCTGATCTTTCATTGACTTTGATTCCAACCACAGTTGCAACTGCTGAATTGTGACAAATTGAATTTAACTGAATTGTGGCTGCTAATTGCTCTAAGACACTTAATGAGGGACGATTTACCTTCTTCAGCCGCATTGTACCAGGAACAGGCCACTATTTGACATCCCAGGACAGGTAGACTATCAGTAGATAAAGCATCGGTTTCATTCTTTTGTTGAGCTGTAAGATGCGGTATTTAGAATCATCATGATTGTTAATTGATGTCATGTGTTTCCGTTGTCTCTGCACTAACTTGTATGTCAGAATGGTCACTTTTTTTCTCAGCACGAAACTGACGAAAGGAAAACATTTTTGAAACTCGCATTGTTCGTTCTTCTGTTTTTTAATGTTGATATGGATGAATAAAATATAACATTTTTGCATCCAGTGTCAAGTCCTACTCATGTCCTTTGGGTGTGCGGTTTGGAATATGGAGTTAGTCAACTATTTACTACTCCCGACCTTTCTGCTTTTTGGTTTTTAAAATCATTATACATCGTTTATACCTTGAACTACACATAGACAAGTGGATCAGTGAAGCCGTAAAGACAAAGTATTGACACCAGGTCACTAAAACTAAACTGAGGAAGTCATGAGGAGAGAGAATGGCAACGAGCCAAACCTGCAGTGTGTCTATCGATTTAAGGATAAACAATGACAGCAGATCTTACACACATGTTCACCAGTCTTGATTTATTAAGTTCAGCCAATTATTTAGTTTTATTTGCCAATTATCTTCACAATATTTACCAAAGTTAAATAGATCACCAGTGTCTTCACTTCTTAGTATCCCCCTCAGATTTGGGTATTGACGACTGTTATCTAGCAAAGCCTAAGTGTCTAATCAAGAACAACTGACAGGTTTTTATAATTCACGTATTTCCACTGTGGTTGGTAGGAAAACCTGCTGATACAGGTGTACCCCACACCCCAAGAGTGCTACCCGCTGTGGTAATGAAATGAACTGAACAGTAGTCCTCACTCTTGGGTCTGGACGGCCACAGGTCGCGCTGGTTTTTAGTTGTCTCTCCACTCTTAATGACCAGTTAACACATTTTATTCCCCAGCTAACCCGCCGCATCTGATTCGCCTGTTCTGAACCTGAGGTGCGTTTTCAGGTGAAAGTGCAAACCGGCGTACGCTGCAGCTGTGCAGGACCTGGCGTGAGGAACACCACAGCTGAATATCTGTGTCTGTCTGTCAGCACTGCTTTCCTGGGGAAACCATGGGGGCCAGTCACCACAAAGAGAAGTTTGACTGTAACATGTATCTGAATGGAAAGGGCCCTCCCACCATCATGAAGGGTATGATGCCAGCTCTTTGTCTTTGTTTGTTCATGTTTAAAAAAAAAAAAAATGAAAAACATAAAACAGGGTTCCCCAAGACTGTGGATGTCTGGTTGAGAAATTCACAAATATTTCAAAATTAGGTGAAACTCAACTGAATGAAATTTTATAATCATAAATACAATTTTTGAATTATTTTTTTTATGACAAGAATCATAATACCTTTCGTCTTGCTTTGCAAACCTTCTGCCAAAAAGGTTTTTTTTTAATTAAAATCGGTGACATGTTCAGACCCAAGGATCTAGGGAGGTATAATACAATGCAGGTTTTCTGTTTATCTGGCTTACTCAACAAAAACCCAATGGAATTTAAGTTGTTTCTTCTAAATCAATAAAACTGGTTCAAAACACACCTTAGCAGTTGACTGTCTGTGAAATATATGCCCAACTAGTTTTAGATCAACATGTTTACCAAAGTTGACCAGTTTTGCAATACAACCCCAGGCAAAGCTAGTTGACATCAATCAACCAATTTAATTCATCAGTTAAGTGCTGGGTGACCATGAAAACGACAGATCCTTCAGTCGTGATTGGAGGACGTTTAATGACATCACTAGTGGGTGCAGTCACCATATGTAACCGATACATGACCAAGTTGGTCCAATCATTAAATTTTGGGAACAGCCAAATTGCTTTGATTAGTTGAAAGCCCTAAGTGACTGGAAACTCATTATAGCTCCACACAATATGGGTTTCAGGACCCCTCATTACCTTGAAGCTCTCCAGAATTTCAGAGTCCAAATTTTTTAACTGCTAACCAGTAAGTGACTGCAGCTGAGGACTAAAATGGGACAGGTGTTTTTGTTTACAGAATGGGCAAATGAAGAAGAGGTTCTCCCGCAACCAGTGGTGACCACCGAAGGAAAGCAGCCAGAAGGAGAGATGACTTGGACCACTCTTTCTAGTTCTCTTGCAGGTTATCCAAACTGTGGAACCATTAAGATCAACTATGTTTTTAAGGACGGGATACAGACAGTGAGTATATGAAAAACTGTTAGGTGTCTGGTGGAATTCCTGCAGACACTGCGGCCCTCCAGCACTGGAGTTAAACCTGCAGACACTGCGGCCCTCCAGCACTGGAGTTAAACCTGCAGACACTGCGGCCCTCCAGGACTGGAGTTAAACCTGCAGACACTGCGGCCCTCCAGGACTGGAGTTAAACCTGCAGACACTGCGGCCCTCCAGGACTGGAGTTAAACCTGCAGACACTGCGGCCCTCCAGGACTGGAGTTAAACCTGCAGACACTGCGGCCCTCCAGGACTGGAGTTAAACCTGCAGACACTGCGGCCCTCCAGGACTGGAGTTAAACCTGCAGACACTGCGGCCCTCCGGGACTGGAGTTAAACCTGCAGACACTGCGGCCCTCCAGAACTGGAGTTAAACCTGCAGACACTGCGGCCCTCCGGGACTGGAGTTAAACCTGCAGACACTGCGGCCCTCCGGGACTGGAGTTAAACCTGCAGACACTGCGGCCCTCCAGGACTGGAGTATTATTGCCCTACTTTAATTGCTTTCTATCTTGGTTAGTATTTCCCCATGAGTGTGTCCTGCTGATCTGTGGATCTCTGTTTCCAGGCAACACACCCCAATCCAGGGAGCCCATATTACGGGTTAAACTCAGTGGCCTACCTGCCTGACAACCGCGAGGGAAACAAAACGCTGAAGCTGTTGAAGAAGGCCTTTGACCAGGGGCTGGTGTTCAAAGTGGTCACCAACAGTAAGGGCGAAGAGGCGGTTGGGTGGAGCGACATCCCCCACAAGACCATGACCAGCTGTGGAGCGCAGAGGTGAGTCGATTTGTGCATGGCCATGTGTGTGGACTGCCGTTTGTCTCTTTGAGTCAAACTCTGACTGTGTGGAACATGAGCTATGGATGTCATCAGTGCTATCAGAAATGGAATGAATATTCACAGTTTAGTCCGTGTGCTCGGATTGTGCTTGACTTGTGATTGCTTGACTGAGACATGTTTTGTGTGCAGGTATAACATTGGTTTCAAGCTGTCTTTAGAATTACGCAAATAATTTAACCAATTTAATAATTTGACCAATTTTAGTAGCCAGATTTAGCACAGGGCTTGATGATTACTTAATGTTTGTAACAAAATAATAATTGTGAGGAAAAACAGAAACATCTCCTGCAGTTAAAATGACACATTTTAATGTTCATGATCAGGAAAACCTCTAAAATCCAGTGGACATTATAAAGGTCTGGAGCTGCTTCCACAGCATGGGTGATTCTTTTAAAACAGATCGCCATATAGTAAGACTGACACCATCGCAAGCTGTGCTGTGGAGTCTGAGTGAGCAATTGATTTATTAGTTTAAAAACAGACAAGAACAGAAAAAAATGTCCCATGAGTCTCAGCATTCGTTTGCTAGACTGGTTCTTGCAGCTGTCAGTACCACATTCCACTGTTGTCGAAACTAACTTGTGAATGTGTTTTTATGTCAGTGTAGTTGTGTATTTGTGTGTGTACTAGTGTACATTTGTGCGTCTGTGTCTATGTGCATATGTGTGCATGTGTCCATGCATAAGTGTGCAGGTTCACCTGTGTGCACACTCATATGTGCATGAGAGTGATCATGTCTGTCCGTGTGTGTGTGTGTGTGCACGCCTTTGTGCACGTCTGCATTCATGCACATTTGCAAATGTGTGTGCATGCACATGTGTGTTTCTGTGCATATGAAAATGCACATGTATATGTTTGAGCATGCAAGCATGCATGCATGCATATGGGTACATGTGTGTGCATGCACATGTGTGTTTCTGTGCATATGAAAATGCGTATGTATATGTTTGAGCATGCATGCATGCATATGGGTGCATGTATTTGCATGCATATGCATGTTTCTGTGCATGTTTCTGCTCATGAAATTGTGTATGTATATGCTTGTGCATGCACATGTGTACATATGTGGGCGTGCAGGTGTTCTGGCTGATTTATAATGTATTATACACTTTTACAAATAGTGTGTACTGTTTCTCTCCCACATCATTAGCTACCCAGACCCTAACTACCTGAAGAAGGTGAACAAGATCCTCAAAGACAAAGGAATTGCATGAAATCTCAGACAGATGGATTTCTCTTTCTATGCCTGGATGAAGGAACGTGCAAGATGACCTGTTCTCCAAAAAGGGCCCAACAATGACAACTAATCGGCTCATTCCTTTAGACAAGGCTGTGCTGAAGCATACAGCCAAGAAGCTAAGCACTCAGTGATACAAACATTTGGAATAGGTTCTGTTTTACTCTTTTAAAAACGCTCCACACGAATGCTCTCCAAGGGTTTCTCAGTATTTATTAACAGGGTCATGTGGGTACTTTTGGTCAGGGTTGAAGTGTAACGGGAGGGAGACCTTTTAAGCTGAAATGAAGCATTGACCTGGTATTCAAACCTGAGGCTGGCATGACAATCTGAGCTGGATGGTCTTCCTTGCCCCTCCTGCAGAAGAAACATGGCCAAAGGTTAAAAAGCACATCTGTTTTTCTGATGCCGGGGACCGAGCACTTTTACACAGAGCCCAGAAGCTCCAGGTTATATAATCTCTTCCTATCTCACTCAGCTCACATTTTTGCTGTCTTCTGACAAACAAAGCAAAAATGAGAATGGAACAAATTCCAAGCAAGATTCATCTTGCATCTCAATTCTCAAATAATTTACTTAACATGCATTGTATTAGCAATTGTGTGTATATGTGTGTTTGCATGTATGCGTGTGTTTGTGTGTGTATGTGTACTTGTAAATGGTATTACATTTTTCCACCACCTTTTGTGTTCTATGTATCTGTTCTACTTTTTTTTTTTAAAACCAATTATAAAATGTAATTTGTTCATTTATGAGTTGTATGACTTATGATTTGCCTATGTAATAATGAAAATGATAATAATACAATAAACATGTGATTTTTTTTCTTCCTTCATGACTTTTAAAATTTACTGTAGCCCATAACCCTATGCAACTCCAGGTGGTCCAACTTCCATCAGGGTTGTGCTCCATGAAACAGGTTCCTATTTATACAGCTAACTTTGTTTAACATTCTGAAGAAGCTTTTCTGTGAATGACACTGGATGCAAATCAATGTGTCCAAAATACACAATAACATTTAATTACTTGTATGTGAACTTTAAAAGGCTTTTAATTGTTTTTAAATCAGTATGTATCCCAGAGTTGGCCTGCTAATGTGGTTAGCCAGATGTGTGGGACACCCTGCAGGAGGTTGAATAGCCTTGCCTTAGTGCGCAATGCACCCTCCATGGAACTGCAGCTCTGTGTCGCCATGCTCCTCACTCAGTTTACCCCACGTAGACACACCTGAGCCCATACATTACCTAACTATAGCAAAAGACTGCTGGACTACCCGGTGAGTTTAGTGGGATCCTCAGAATCACGTGACTGATTTACTGAAACTTACCCATGGAATTCTGTTACGTTGGAATATCTAATTTGTGCAAACATTGATGTGATGTAATGTACACAGTTTGCCAGTTCCCTCTAGTGGTATAATTTGGTACTGCACCCAAAATCAGACCATAACAGCTTGGATTTACTGTGTCTGTGACCAAGACTTTGAACCAGTTTCAGAATGTGCCACATACAGGTTTTTGCCATATTAAAAATGGCAAGGTCCAAGGTCTCTTTGGATTAAATCAGGTCAATTCATATTTATGAGCACTTTGCTTCTTGTGTTATAATTTATAATTCATGCGTGCAGTGATAATATGCCCAGTTGTTAATCACCATTTGATTTTTACCTTCTGGCTATGAATATGCCCTAGAAATGCTAATGTCTGACATTTGCGCATTTGCACACTAAAAAACACTTAAACTAAATGGCTCCCCCTGAGTAATGCCAGTACCTTCAGGGTACCACTAGAGGGTGCAGTAACAACTCAACAAATGTGTTCCTTAAGAATTTTGACCAGTGGAAACTTATCACAGAGATCACCACATTGTAGCTATAAACACACAAATCACATCCGTGAGTTATGACAAACCTTTTTTCTTTGCAAATTGCAAAACAATTTAGTGTTTCAGCCTTACCTCGCAATTCTTGGAGATTTCACCTTTAAAGAGAACTTTGCTGACTCTTTGCCTCTTGCCTTACTGCTATCATTACAGATAAATAAATAAATACATAAATGATAAAAATCGGAACTTTTCCTGCGCGTCCAGAAACCCCTTCCATTGTCTTCAAACTGAATTACGGCCCGCGCTTTCTACAAACAATAAAGTCTAATCGGATTGCGGTGAGCGCCGTGTCATCCCCGTGGACTCTTCCTAGAAATGCTGCCTCTCCGGCGGACATACAGAGCTCATCCGTCCCCGCTGTCACACCTGCTCCGCTGCCGTGACCGCTACCGCGCGTCCGCAAACGCGTCTCTTCTCTTTTTCATCACGCTCTCCCTCTGTCCTTCTGCATAACACCGCAGCGGTTTCGTGCGTCTTTAACACGGAAAATAAAAGGTAATTGCTGTTTGAGTGGCCCAAACTCAAGAAGCAATGGTTAGAAATGAAGCATATTGTTACCCTGCGCAGTTGCTGTCATGTTTATTGCAAAACTAAGTGTCGTCAGTTCCACTCAATTAGAGTGTGACCGTTAGGTCACTGGAACAGTTACATTCCAGAGTACAGCACAATGAACTTTGTCCTGGCACAAATATCAAACAAGTCAAACTGGGTTGTCAAACGAATCACACCCTAATTAATTAATGTAATAACAGAGTCTTTACCATCATTATGGCACGAGTTTGGCCTGCCAAAACGGAATCCTAAACCTGTTCACCCTGCATCTCAAGTGCTAGCAGGAGAACAGGGTTCGCCTTCAGATCTCTGCAGAGCACAGGGGGGCACAGGGAGGGGCTGGGAGGTGCTGTAGCTGCCCCTAGGATAGCCATAGCACCCCCCTAGCACCCCCAAGATTGTCGTGCCCTCAAGATTATGTGCCCTGTTTTTAAATTAAACACACAAAACCTAGTCTATACTCTGGGTCCTCCTCCACATGAGGATAAACAGCCTCAAAGACCCAACAAGGCCACGCTTGATATGATCTTCTCTGTTTTATTTTATTTATTTATTGAATTCTTTCTCAATCTCCCACAACATTTGCTTCACAGTTTCTGTGGGCCAGCCTTTGCACAGGTATAATCTTTATTGAGATTGTACTGATGGAAGAACTGAAAATCAGAGAATTTGCAGAGGGTGAGATTTTGCATTTAATTTGCAAAACCATCGCATACTAATCAGTGCCAACTAAATTCAAACAACAGCGACCCTCTCTTATGTCAATGTAGTGCTTACTACTCAGTGCAGTGTGTGAGCTTTTGGACATACCACCATATATATAACAGTTGCTATTTTCTTCAGTCTAACAGCTGGAGGTTTACAGCTGACGTACATCCGTCATCAAACTTCATGGAACTTTGCTGTCTCTGTCGTCTGTCCACCCAACAGCCTTGTGGGATAGCGCAGTGTGCAGTCTTTGCACACCGCAGAATTCTACCGGAAGTAGTACGTCATCCAGGTAACGCTTGCATACTGATTCAGCCGGTTTGAGATTTCGGACATACTGCATATTACACGTACTTTATTTTTTCCTACTATATAGGGCGTAGTATGTGTTTTCAGATGCAGCCTGAGCTTTTGGCTTTGCGGGCAACTTTCAGGTATGACTTACTTACCAGGTAGTCCAGGTAGGTAGTCCAGACAATTAAGGCACAGAGCAGCTTGTCAAAAGTCTGGCTAAAATTTTCTCCACTCCAGAAGTATGAATCAGGTTTGTCATATTTTGAAAATGATGATCTCTGTCTCTCCATGTGTCTTTTATCGCTGTCTTTTGGGTACACCCATTATTTTTCTGTTGGGGGGGGAAGGAAAAAAGTAAAATATGATGTACAATCACTGCCAATGTTCCCCACTTCAGATAAGCCAGAAAGGCGTTCAATAAGCACACAATGGTCAAATTCCACACAGACATTCACGTATTCTCCTTTTTTAATCTGTATGGTACTCTCTTCTTCCTCTTCTCGGCACTTGTATTGTACCCTTAAACGAAACGAGCATCTTTTTAATTTATTTATTTTAGAGTTTGTTTATTTATTTATTTTTTCCACCCGGCTCCCTCGTTAGGCTTGATGAATGGGCCCCTGAGCTGCCTTCATTAAGCGCTCTAATTCGACGCACAATTAGACTTCATCCTTTTAGAAGACAAAGCAGATTCTCTGGCTATTAATTAAATAGAGCCAAGATGGATGCGATAGGGTCCCCCTCACCCCCAACCAACCTCCCCCTCCCTGTTCAGAGTTTGCAGCCCAGACAGCGAACCACAGAATGTTTGTTCTTCACTTTCCTTTTCTGCCTTTATTTGCGTGTGTGTGTGGGGGAGGTGACATGATTGTAGGACCAGGGCCCAGAGATACGATCAGCTGAGGGCTCAATGTTTATTCGACTCTCAGCCATTAAAAACGCCTGCCGGGGGAGGCCACCTCAGTCAGATGACATCTCTAAAGCTAACATCCAATCAGGACTGTCCTGAATTATTGATCGTGCTGTTAGAGATTAATAAAGTTCTCCTCCCGTCTGGGATGCAGTGGGGTGGGCGGATGTTAAATGGTGGGGGGGTGTGATATTGAGGTGGGAGGGAGAGGTGGTTCCAGTGTTGTAATTGGTCAAAGAGATGGGCACAGAAGGACCCAGGGACACCTCAGAATGCAACAGGTAACATTCAATTCAAAAATTGATTAAATAAATCAATCTTTATTTTCCATGACTTAAGAAACTTAATCTGTGCATTGGAAAAAATATGACAGACAGGTCAAATAAATGTATCCACCTATTTCCTAACTGTAGGAGTATCCCTTTAATTGTAAATCAATCTTTATTTTATATTTTATACTTTATTTATATGACAGACAGGTAAAATAAATGCAGAACAACCATACACTAAATCAGTCAATGAGTGCCAGCGATCATAACTTAACGAAAACAGCGTGAACATGAAAAAGATAAATAAATATTTCTAGGAGCCTTGGAATGTTATGGTGTCTCCATGACTACATTCATGCTCTACTCACATTCCCCACCTCTGATTAAACTGATTTTATGTATTAATATTTATATCTTTCCACCTATTTCCTAACTGTAGGCGTATCCCTTTCACCATAGCTATTCACTGCGTGGTAGTTTTTGTGTTGCTCTTGGTGAATCATTTCATTTTTCTTGAAAAATCAGCTGTAGTTAAAATTTGTCATAATTCTTGACAATAAAATAAAGGGCGCAGCAGGAGTCACTGTGAAGGATGAAAAATAATAATATTTTCCAGTCAAAGAGGAGTCAGAACGGGTATGGATACGTCAGACTGCCGTTACCATATTAAACCTGAATGACGAGCTGGTTAAAAGATTACATCACCCTACCCTGGTTTTATCCAAATGGCTGAGCAAGAAACACAGGAAAGAGACAGAAAGACAAAGAAAGAGAAAGACAACTGAGTCAGAGAGAGATAGAAAGAGACAGAAAGAGATAGAGAGAGACAGTTGAGCTAAGAAAAAAGGAAAAGAGAGAGGCTAAGCAAGAAACAACAGGTTTTATATATGAATTCTAAGACAAGGCATTTCAGTCTATCAAAAGACTGGGCGATTGTCTTTGACAGAAGTTGCCGATCCTATTTGTGGCAGAATGTCTTTTTACGGTCCCTATATACTTCCTCCACCCAGGGAACAAAGCGAAGGCATGTCATCAATCGAGTCTCTGTCGTGTTCATAAAAAAATAAATAAAAAAATAAATAAATAAAAAATAAATACAAAGGAGTGCTCTCGCTAAAAGGTGAAGCAAGTCAATTTTTTTTTTTGAGGAAGATGGTTTATGAAGCAATAAATCAAAGGAAAGGGTTCAGGGGAAAGGTGTGTCCTGGCAACGAGTGTTTAGGGTTGGGGGTTGGGGGTGGATAGGCAGGGGCCATTGGGATGTCTCTACGCCCCCATCCTTCCAGTGTCATCCTAACCATGAGCCACTCTGCCCCCCAGCTGCCTGCTGGATGGCTAAAATAAGGGGGGGATGGGCTCCCGGTTAGTTGTCAGGTTGGAGACCTCATGCTGCTGGAGGATATGGTGCTTGGCCAGTAGGGGGCGCTCCACCATGTGGACTGCATATACATGCCAAGCTCCAGTGCGGCAGTGACCATAAAGAAGTTATCTGTGATTATTTTTTTTTTCCGTGTTGCAGTGAAGACCGTTTGCTTTGCTGTGAGCGGCGGCACTCTCAGAGGTCAGAGGTCACGGTGGCTGGAATATGCATCTTTCCCTGGAGCTCCTGTGCTTTCTGTCTCTGCGAAAGACCCGCGTCCTTTGGGTCTATGCTCCATCCATGCGGCGTTAGACTCGCATCCCCTTGCTTAGAAGCCTGCCTCTTGCTTGTTAGTGTCTCCGTGGAAACAGTGAGAAAGAAAGAAAGAGAGAAAGAGAGGGAGAAAGAGAGTGAGAGAGAGAAAGAGAAAGAGAAGGAGAGAGAGAAAGAGAAAGAGAGGGAGAGAGAGAAAGAGAAAGAGAGGGAGAGAGAGAGAAAGAGAAAGGAAGAGAAAGAGAGCGAGAGAGAGAGAGAAAGAGAAAGAGAGAGAGGGACACTTTCGGATGATTCATCTCACCCCGGGTTGGTTTTCTGAACGGTGGCAGTCGATCAACGAGGCAAGACGTGACACCCCTCGGGTTACTGCCTTTGATTCGCTCAAGCCATAAAAGCTCATCTCCTTCCATCCTCACCGCACTGCCCCCCCCATGCACCCCCCACCCCCACACACACACACATACACTTCCCAGAGGGGTCGACAAAAGTTCATCAATTTCTCTTCCTTCAACCACCTCCCTCCACCTACATCTGATCCCCCAACCCCCGCCCCACTATTACGGTCCACCACACAAACCCCCCACCCCCATCAAACTCAAATTCCTCTCGGTTAAAAGTACAGCCTGCCAAAGTGTCTGCCAAAGACGGGAAAGCGGTGAGAAGTCACATCGGCAGCCATGACAGTGCTCTCCACAGATGGCCACTGGATAGACCCTGTTTGAGGGATCACAGCCAATCAGAGCGTGCCATTCACACTCAGCTACGTGATTTGGACCAACTTCTCACTTTGTAGGGGGGTATATGGGTAAATGGCTCATGAGAGAGGGGGGGTTGGGGGAAGGGGGTGTTGCAGGGGGTGGGGGTGGGGGTTGGTGGGGATTGGTGAGTGGTGAGGGTGTTTTGTTTGAGTGACAGACCAACAGTCAGCAGACTGGATACCATGTCCATTTTTTTCATGCTAAGACACTTACATGTACAGTACCAGTCAAAGGTTTGGACACGCTTTCCCATTTACTTCAATGAGAAAGTGTGTCCAAACTTTTGAGTGGTACTGTATTTATTTAGCTAATTATTATAATTATTAGCCAGTTATTTAGTCATTTATCCAAAACAGATTCCAGTTGGGTTTCACTAAGGTGGGGTTAGGGGCCCATCAGGAGCTATAATACTATTGGACCTGCACTAGACTTGACTGGTCCCAGTCAGGCACCTTAGCCCCTAGACCAGGGGTTCCCAAACTTTTCAGCCCACAACCCCCAAAATAACAGACTCGCAAACCCCACGTATCCCTTGAGGGGGCTGAAGCATACAAACGTTTGCGCACACACACACACACACTAATAGCCCTATTCATACAGGGCACGGTGCTTTATTAACACAAAAGAACACAGTACCCTAACAACCATAAATGCATACTATTTTAAAGTAATAAAGTAACGTTAAACTTATCTAATTAGATGGGTGGGCACTATACATCGATCAGATTTTTAATTCTGGAAATTATCTCATGATCCCCCCACCTGTGTCTCGTGACCCCTGGGGGGTCCTGACCCCCACTCTGGGATTCTCTGCCCAGCTAGCCTCTGGATAACACAGGCCATCATTAGCCTCAGTGGGCCTGGCTGGAACTGGCCTTCGCAAACAGCCTGACCAAAGGAGGCTGTCAATAGCAGAACAGGACGCGCGGCCGATTTCAGCCGAAATTCCTCTCAGCGGGTCCCTCCGTTGTGACTAATGAACCAGCCCTAGGAGGGCTAATTGGGGCACCTCGCTATATTGGATTAAAGTTTCGCAAACATGTTCAATACACGACTGTCTCAGCAGGAGCACTTTTGCAAAACGAAAATAATTTTACCAACAAAACTTTTCCTTTTTTTTTTTTCCTTAAAGTAAACTTTTACTTTGATTTCTATTTAATAAACACATTTTCAAAGTGGACCTAAAATGCTCATTTTTAACCATGACTGATGGCACATCCTCATTTTCCAATGGGGATACACATTGCTTTCCTAATTTTTATTGTTATTTTCTGCAGAATGCCTTTTAACATTCCAACCACTTTTTAGGTCACTAGTTCCTATTACGTTCATAGAACATTAGAATAAATGTTGAAAAGACATTTGTAAAGTTTTTCCATTTCTTAGCAGAAAAGTTGATATGTGACTTTGTAATAATTGGCTTGGAACAATGATATAGCCTTCAGCTTGCTTTGGTACAGCTCTACTGTCACGATGTTTTCTCACTTCATGTGGGAACCTGACTGAAATCTTCCCCAAATTCATGAGTGTTTTCGTTAGCCATGATCATGATGCTCTTGTCTGTCCTACCCCACTGTCAGGGCCAGAGGTAGCCAGTAAGGCCCACAAGCACACCCATTCAGATTGCTCTCAAATTTCCATAATACACATTTATGCAATATTAACCGGGACAGGGCCAGAATGACCAGGGAAGATGAGTTGCTGGTATTCTCACTTTCTACCTTCAGTAAATTCAAGGAGAGACAGTGCAGAATGGAATTATCATCGTATGGAAGGACAAGCAGAGAGGCTGGGCCTCCATTAGATATGAAATATTGCTGTAATAAAATGGCACAATAAAAAACCAAATGTATTATATTATAGAGTTATGGTCAAAATAATGCAATGATATCATAAGCAGAATAACTTCTTTCTGAATAAGCGTCTTACTGTAGCACTGCATCACCGTGCCTCTGTGTGTGTGTGTGTGTGCTTGTGTGTTTATTGTAACACAGTTTCCGCAATGAAAAAATGTTTAAAGATGCATGTATGTGTGTGGATGTCTGTGTCTGTGTCTGTGTGTGTGTGTGTGTGTGTGTGTGTGTGTGTATTTTAGATATATTCTCATGATAATTGCAATACCTTTACAATGCAGTATTTTATATTTCTGTTAGGATGGGCCTTCATCACCTTGGTAGGATCCACACTAGGTCTTTGTCACCCCTGGGTCTTTGACTCTCTACCTTTTCCCCACCTATGTCAGGACTGCCTTAAAGGTTACAGGCCTGGGGAATGAGCCTTGAGGAGGCAGTCATTTGTATTGCATGGGTGACAGCTCTCAGCTCCGCCCCCGGAGTCTTCCGCCCTTCTCGGGGCCTGCAGAGGGACCTTTGCCTCTTCAAAGCCTGGGTTTGAAAGGAGCAAGGCCGATGCACCCCCATGATATGATGTCATTGTGCCCTCGGATGCTCTCTCCCTCTCTCAGTGAGACTCCTGTGGCATGTCTGTGTCTCTCATTGTGAGAATATAATACCACCTGCTAACAGGACCTTTTTTTTAAAAAAAAAAAAAAAAAGGGTCTAGATCATCACAGACGATAGCCCTCGCCTTGTCCCCTTTCCCCCGCTCCCCAGCTCACGCACGTGGGCCTTGGGAAGGTCAGGAAAAGATCTGCGCGAATGATACGCTTCACAGTTACGTTCGTCTGCTTCCTCCTCCATCCTTCCCTCTCCCTCTCCCTCTCCACATCTCAGCCTCATAAAAGGCTGAAGAGAAATAGAGAGAATGTATCCTTTATGTGTCTGTCGTTCTTTCATAGAAGGGTGCTTGAAAGAGTCAGAGATCTGCCGCTCGCGATATTCACAATTCCCGAGGCCGTCTGACTGAATCTGAAAGGCCAAATCTGCCCCTCAGTCCCATTCTCACACACACACACACACACACACACACACACACACACACACACACACACACACACACACACACTCTGTAACCTGGGCTATCACTCTATTCATCTCACATATGCAAATAAGTCTGGCCGTATCTCCAAAAAAACATAAAGCACACAAGACAAAACTCAAAACACACTGGGATAAAACCATCAATACCCCGGTGACTGGTTGTGCATAATGTTTGCGGTGTTGTCGACACAAAAATCTGGCAAATATTCACTCAAACATCAACTTTCACACATATATAATATCCCTGGATATCTCTGGATATCATACGTTGTCATTTTCAACATCAGGATGAAACAAGCGAGCCCTCAACAGCCAATGATATGCTTTTGATCGAACAGATGCAAACCCTCTGGGGGTGATCTGTAAGGTCAAAGGTCAGGTAAAGCAATGGCAACCCCGTTCACTGATGATAAATGTTTCCAAAGGTGATGTTTGCATCTCCTCCCATTTTTTTCTGTGTGCGACTGTCTGAGCGAGGGAGAGAAACAGAGTAAACCAGAGAAAGAGATGGGTCAGAGGGAGGGAGAGAGAAAGAGAGACAGAGGGATGAGTGGAGACACAGTTTAAGCACTGGGCCCTTCCACCCCGGGGTTTTTCTCTGGGTTCGATCGGAGCGTAATAAACACGTTCAGCATAGAGCTCTGTCTCTCAGATGAGTCCAGAGGGACCGGCAGAGAGGACGCGCGCAGCCTGCTCCTCCATGAAGAATGACACACAGAGAGGAAACACGTGTAAGGTAATCTATAGGAGATCACTCCTGACCTGCCTGGCAAAGCCCACCGGCAATGTATCACTGCCAAAAAAAACACTCCAGCGCGTGCACAGGTCTGTCCATCTTGGCGTGTCTGGATCAGAGATGGCTCAGGAGATAATCAAAGCGCACACGCTGGTGACGAGTGTGTCTCTGCTTAACAGTGACTTCCACTTTCATGCATAGCTTTCTTAAGTCTGGAATGGGAAATATTCCATCCCCTGGATAAATTTTGATCACGAGAATCGTTAGGGTACCTCACATGAGGAACACAGTGATTAGAAACACTGCTAAGCTGTGTCAAATTAAATGCTTAACTGCCATGAAATACATGCTTAAATATTGCCAAGGCATATAGCAATAAAATAAAACATATCATAAATTAAAATATATATAATTAGTAGTGCACAGTGATGTCATATATTAAGCTAACAACAACAAAACAAAAGCAACATTACTAAAATATTACTACCACTACTATTATTTCTACTGCCACGATACTAATTGTAATTACTAAATAGTAAATAGAGTAAATAGTCTTTCATTAATGTCAAATAGTAACTGAAATGTTGTTTAATATACAGACATGTTACAATGAACATTACTGTTAACAATGAAAGTATTATATGGATATAATAACTGTATGCATGAAATAATATAATAATCATAGCAAAAAGACAAGCAATTATTCATTTTTTATGAGCACAGATAGTAAAACTGAAATTGGGAAGCAGTCTCTCTCTCTCTCTCTCTCTCACACACACACACACACACACACACACACACACACACACACAGAGTGATTAATGACCTTTTAAGTGACAAATCGCAGTGATCTCGCATTGGGACGGTGCACTGCTCTACATATGGAATCGATGCTGCGCTGTTTTCTTTTATTTGCCCTTTCCTCCATCCATTCTTTTGTCCGTTGGTCCAGCAAATTCAGGCACCTTCCTTAAGGCTATGCGCTTGCAATCAGACACTGGCTACCATCCCTGAGGGTGGTGCAGAAGCTTCAGCCAAATCGCTTCATAGATTGTCTTGGTCCTTTCACTACGTTATAAGAATAAATGCAATGGTTTGACTCCAGTCCTAGCGGGCTTCCTTTTTTTGTGCATCTGCCTTTGTGATCAACTGAAATCATTGATTTGACCAAGAGTTCACATAACTTGTTGCCGAGATCTTAACTGCACAGTGATTTAAAGTTGAAAAGAAACCACAAATTGACTTTAGTTAGAAACACCTGAAATAAAACATTTAAATGTTTTACTTAAAGTAAGTGTGGAATGTTGTTTGACCAGGAAGTAGCATCATTTTGGAAGGACAGGACAGAAATCCACCGTTTTCTGTCAAAAAGAATGACTAGTAAATATCTGTTGAGATGGTGCCCTTCAGTAGACCGCACTGTATAAAGAGTTCGTCTTCTTGGTTTCTTCATTATAAGTACAGTGATTAAACGTTACTCAGCTTGGGGTATTCGCAGCAGGGGTTCGCCTGCTGTATCCACATCGTGAGTGTTTAATAAGCGCAGTGGGAGAGACAGGAGAGGGTGTGCTGTCACGGCGAAGTTATAAGAACACCGGCCGAAGTGTGCGCCTGCTCACCCGCACTGTTAAATGTCACACGGAAAAGAGCAAGCGGACTTTTTCTAGAGGATCCGCTCATTACCGGGACCGGATTTAGCGTCCTGGTTTTGCTCTTTCGTTTCGTTCGACCGAGTGCCGGTCTGTGGAAAAGAGCAAACACGATCGCTGATTGACTCAAGAGAGTTATCAAGTAACCTTCACCGGCTCACAGACTTGGAGCCTCACTTGTCTATCTCCCAAATACTATGAACCTGAGAAATTATAGTCGTGGCTTAACGCTGTTAATTACTAATCAAACAATTTGTCTGTTCGTAGGTTCCAATTTGAAAAGACTATTAACTTGAAAATTCCAAGAGTCCTGTGAGAAAACTCACAAATTCATCAATCCACCGGAAGGCTCTTTTCCTGTTGTGTCGTCACTGTGTTGTTATCAAATCCAAAGTACTGTATACATTTTGTGGATTTTTTATGTTTATCAAAAAAAATATATATTTTATTTAAAATTAGTAACATGAATAGTATTTTTGTATCGTTTCAGGAGGGAGACTCCCCCTGGGGTAGCTGGGCTCCTGACAGAGGTTCAGTCTATAATGATGAAGGCTCGGAGTAACCTTCAAACCGCCAACGCCGTTCAGCCTCCGCCGCGGCCTGGGCCTGATGGCTGACAGCCCGAGCTGGTCCCACGGCGCAGATAAATGTCACCCACTTGTCGCCTTATCCACCCCCCAACCCCCCCGCCACGGAAACTGTCCCAGACCCTGGAGGAATCTAGCATGATCTGGCAGAGTGAACCAGCTCTCCCTCCCCACCGCCCTCCCCCAGCTCCCCCGCCCCCCCCATTCCCCCCACCATCACAATGTTCCATTTCCAAATCTTCCGCATCGGCGGTGCGCCCACCATGAACCCCCATCCCTGCCTCTTCAGCTGTCATTCATCCAGAGCAGGGCTGGCAAACCGTGCGCTTCTTTTAGTTTCCGCCTCAAAATCGGGAACCAGAACCAGACCCCGTATCCCAAAAGTGAGGTTGGTCAACTGAGTATCCACTGAGCTAAACAATTGTTTAATCTAGTGCTGAAAAAAAAAACAGGCAAACAGCATAACCTGTGATTCTCACCTCTGTGGTTGCTCACTCTTAGGTCTAGGGGATGTGAGTGTTCGGCGAGGAAACGAGGAAATGTCTATCAGAGGGGTGTATCATTGATAGTTAACCAGTGGACAGAAAAGTGGCCTCGGTTTTCTGGATTAGCAATAAGTGGCAGGAATCTCCACGCTTCATGCAGGGGGGCGTCGGTTGGGGGGTGTGGGCTGGGACAGCGTATAGTCTGTTACTATCCCCCCCAACCCCCACACCTGAGAAACACCCCCTGTTTCTCTGTCACATCTGTTCTCTTCAGCTGATCCTGAGTTGTCTGTTCACAGTGAACGATTGAGGCTCCAGCCTGTCTGTCATGTGACACGTGTCCACGAGGGGGGCCGTTTGACACCCAGAGATGGGCAGAAAAAAAATGACAGTTTTTTTTTTTTTTTTCAGAGTGTCAAAATACAAAGTGATTAGTCACCTGTGCCCAGATGACCGTCACCATGACGATAAGAGATGGAGTGGAGCGGAGGTGTGACTCTGAGAGATAAAGGAAGGATAAAGCGGGGTCTACCACGAGCCATTTAGGGGCGTGTGTGTACCTAAACAGCATTGGGGAAGGTGGGGGTGGGCAATGGGGGTAGTATCAGTCATGCAAAATCCTAGTAACCCCTCATTCTCAGGCTTTGCCCCCCATCCATGTTTTACGTGGTATTCTGGAAGTTTCTGTCCATCTCTTTCAGAGGGTCAGACGGCAGGGTGATCTTACACAGATTTTTCAGCAGTTGGGTGCCAGTGATTCAGACTTAGGAGACCTCATTCCAGTCTTAGTCAATTGTCCTGACCTTTCAGCAAACAGCTAAATAAACTCTAATTCATAAATTATTAATACATGTTTTTTAGCTGTGACCAGCGGCTCTATAGCTCGCTCTGTCAGTTGGTTGGTTGGTCGGTTGGCCGGTCTGTTTTCTGGGAAGGCTATTGAGAGATATGGTGGTGAGGTTTCTGATGAGAAACATTGGTGGTGTATCTGTCGGCCCTGTAATTGGGTGCTCAAGGGTTAGTGTAAGGGTTAGCAGTGTAGCATAATGGTTAGGGAGCTAGGTTACGGTTAGTGTAAGGGTTAGCAGTGTAGCATAATGGTTAGGGAGCTAGGTTACAGTTAGTGTAAGGGTTAGCAGTGTAGCATAATGGTTAGGGAGCTGGGTTAGGGTAAGGGTTAGCAATGTAGCATAATGGTTAGGGAGCTGGGTTAGGGTAAGGGTTAGCAGTGTAGTATAAATAGGAGGTTAGGTAAGTTAGCAGTGTAGCATAATGGTTAGGAGCTGGGTTAGGGGTAGGGTTAGGGCTTAAGGAATAATGGTTAGCAGTGTTAGCAGTGTAGCATAATGGTTAGGAGCTGGGTTAGGGTAGTGTAGCATAATGGTTAGGGAGCTGGGTTAGTGTAGCATAATGGTTAGGGAGCTGGGTTAGGGGTAGGGTTTGGCTTAGCAGTGTAGAATAATGGTGAGGGAGCTGGGTTATGGTTAGGGTTAGCAGTGTAGCTAATGGTTAGGGAGCTGGGTTAGGGGGTAAGGGTTAGCAGTGTAGCATAATGGTTAGGGGTAGGGTTAGGGTTAGCAGTGTAGCAATAATGGTTAGGGAGCTGGGTTAGGGTTAGGGTTAGCAGTGTAGCATAATGGTTAGGGAGCTGGGTTAGGGGTAGGGTTTGGCTTAGCAGTGTAGAATAATGGTTAGGGAGCTGGGTTATGGTTAGGGTTAGCAGTGTAGTATAATGGTTAGGGAGCTGGGTTAGGGTAAGGGTTAGCAGTGTAGTATAATGGTTAGGGAGCTGGGTTAGGGTTAGCAGTGTAGCATAATGGTTAGGGAGCTGGGTTAGGGTGCTTAGCAGTGTAGAATAATGGTTAGGGAGCTGGGTTAGGGGTAGGGTTTGGTTAGCAGTGTAGCATAATGGTTAGGGAGCTGGGTTAGGGGTAGGGTTTGGCTTAGCAGTGTAGAATAATGGTTAGGGAGGGTTAGGGTTAGGGTTAGCAGTGTAGAATAATGGTTAGGGAGCTGGGTTAGGGTAAGGGTTAGCAGTGTAGTATAATGGTTAGGGAGCTGGGTTAGGGTAAGGGTTAGCAGTGTAGTATAATGGTTAGGGAGCTGGGTTAGGGAAGTGTAGTATAATGGTTAGGGTTAGCAGTGTAGTATAATGGTTAGGGAGCTGGGTTAGGGTTAGGGTTAGCAGTGTAGTATAATGGTTAGGGAGCTGGGTTAGGGTAGTAGAATAATGGGGGAATAATGGTTAGGGAGCTGGGTTTAGCAGTGTAGCATAATGGTGAGGGAGCTGGGTTAGGGTTAGGGTTAGCAGTGTAGAATAATGGTTAGGGAGCTGGGCTATGGTTAGGGTTAGCAGTGTAGTATAATGGTTAGGGAGCTGGGTTAGGGTTAGGGTTAGGGTTAGCAGTGTAGTATAATGGTTAGGGAGCTGGGTTAGGGTTAGGTAGTTAGCAGTGTAGTATAATGGTTAGGGAGCTGGGTTAGGGTTGTAGTGGGTTAGCAGTGTAGCATAATGGTTAGGGAGCTGGGTTAGGGTTTGGCTTAGCAGTGTAGAATAATGGTGAGGGAGCTGGGTATGGTTAGGATTAGCAGTGTAGTATAATGGTTAGGGAGCTGGGTTAGGGTAAGGGTTAGCAGTGTAGTATAATGGTTAGGGAGCTGGGTTAGGGAAAGAGTTAGCAGTGTAGTATAATGGTTAGGGAGCTGGGTTAGGGTTAGGCTTAGCAGTGTAGTATAATGGTTAGGGAGCTGGGTTAGTGTAAGGGTTAGCAGTGTAGCATAATGGTTAGGGAGCTGGGTTAGGGTTAGGCTTAGCAGTGTAGAATAATGGTTAGGGAGCTGGGTTATGGTTAGGGTTAGCAGTGGCCTAGGGTTTGGGTTTATTATGAGGATGGGGAAAACAATTTCAATATTCAATATTGAACATGATACAGTTTTTTTTTTATATTAGTTATCCCCTCTCCACTCATAAACCTCAGTAATGGACCAATCAAGGGCACGTAAATGAAGAATGAGTTGATGATGATCACATTCATGCATAAGACTTTTATGGCTGCCTGACACCTGATATCTCTAACATGGTGGTCCATTCATCCAGTGTTATATCCCCCCTGTCCACCTGTTATTCTTTACTATGAGCATTGAGCTTAAGGACAATCTCCATTTATATGGCATTCAATGGACAATAAAGATCTAATCTAAATCTTTGGGTGGGGTGGGGTTGGGTGGGGTGGGGTGAGGGGGGAGTAGTGACCCAATAGGGAGAGGTCATGAGACCACTCTGGTTGCGGCTGACTGTGGTTCACATGTACCCATTATTGCTTTTCTCATCAGGGCTTGTGTAGGGCAAATAACAGTTTGTGAGAGTGTGTGTGGCGTAATGGCCTTCTATGAGACGTGGGCTTCCCCTCACGGACTCAATGAAAGGAAACTGGTTCTTGCATCTAATCAGTGAATGCAAGAGCCAGTTTCCCTGAAGGACTGGAATGCAACCTTGGTGGATGTCACTCAGGCACTTCAGGCCTAGACCCTGTTTACACCTGGTTTTAAATTGTGTCCTGGGCGATCGGATCACAAGTGGACAGCGCTAAATACAAGTGTAAATGACTACCAAGACGCAGTGTGATCCGATCACTCAGACCGCTTTCCGAGGAGGTCTGGGGCGCATTTGACCACATATCTTTTGTAGTGTAAACGCTAATTCGTCCTGATGTGTCCCCGAAAAGGACATAACAGGAAGAGTGATGTAGACAGTAACGAAACCTGAACTCAAGAGGTCAGCTGGACACCTTGGAGACGCGTGATAGGCACAGGTGTGAAAGGCGATGCGCCTCGGCTGTCCACTTGTGTTCAGATCACCGAAACGCATTTCAAATCCAAGCATAGAGTGTGTGAGTGAATGAGAGTAACAGAGGAGTGAATGGCATAGAGTGTGTGAGTGAATGAGAGTAACAGATGAGTGAATGGCATAGAGCGTGTGAGTGAATGAGAGTAACAGAGGAGTGAATGGCATAGAGTGTGTGAGTGAATGAGAGTAACAGAGGAGTGAATGGCATAGAGTGTGTGAGTGAATGAGAGTAACAGAGGAGTGAATGGCATAGAGCGTGTGAGTGAATGAGAGTAACAGAGGAGTGAATGGCATAGAGCGTGTGAGTGAATGAGAGTAACAGAGGAGTGAATGGCATAGAGGAGTGAATGGTAACAGGAGTGAATGGCGTGTGAGTGAATGAATGAGAGTAACAGAGGAGTGAATGGCATCAGAGCGTGTGAGTGAATGAGAGTAACAGAGGAGTAAATGGCATAGAGGAGTGAATGAGAGTAACAGAGGAGTGAATGGCATAGAGTGAATGAATGAGAGTAACAGAGGAGTGAATGGCATAGAGCGTGTGAGTGAATGAGAGTAACAGAGGAGTGAATGGCATAGAGTGTGTGAATGAATGAGAAGTAACAGAGGAAGTGAATGGCATAGAGCGTGTGAGTGTGAGTGAATGAGAATGGTAACAGAGGAGTGAATGGCACAGAGTGTGTGAGTGAATGAGAGTAACAGAGGAGTGAATGGCATAGAGCGTGTGAGTGAATGAGAGTAACAGAGGAGTGAATGGCATAGAGCGTGTGAGTGAATGAGAGTAACAGAGGAGTGAATGGCAAAGAGTGTGTAAGTGAATGAGAGTAACAGAGGAGTGAATGGCATAGAGTCTGTGGGTGAATGAGAGTAACAGAGGAGTGAATGGCATAGAGCGTGTGAGTGAATGAGAGTAACAGAGGAGTGAATGGCATATCAAACCTTCCACAGAGTGAAATAAGTATTGATGAGGGAGAGTTGGCCATTTTGGCCCATCTCCAAAACCACGCCTACACCTCTGTCCCATAAGCACAGTGGTTTTGGAGATGGGCCGACAGATATAATAAACTCTCTCTAACCCTGCAAACTGTTTAATAAGTTGTTCCAGACAGCAGCACTCCTGCATAAGTTCCTCAGACTGCAAACTATTCAAACATTACTGTATCTACAGTCTCCTTTTTCTTCCTCTCCTCTCCTCTTTCTATGCTTCCTCTGCTCATATGTCATAATGATTTATGCGATATTGATATTGGATATCATTCTCCGGCTGGACACAGGGAGGCTCTCAGGAGGCCAATTTATTTTGGTGACAAATAGAGTGGTGTAAACATAATTACCCAGAATCCTGTCACACGGAATCAGGAGAGCCGCAAACTGTGTCAATGGAAAGAAACGGGACAGGAAAGAAACGGGAGGCCTCACCTGAACCAGCATCGACTAAAACAGCGGCTGGCGGTTTGGCAGGCTGCCGCAGTTTTAGTCGATGCTGGTAAATGTTAACTAACATCATCTGAGACCGTGCATGCCTGTGTGAGCTTTTAGACTTTAGAGTGCAAGGCACTAAATGGTATTGACTAAAATGTTACTCACCATCTGAGTGTTTATGCCAAAACTGTGCCAGTGGTCTAGACACAGTAGCTTTTGAACCATCATACATGAAACAGTGTTAAACACAGCCTAAAACACTTTTAAACTGCAGGAGTGAACACCAGTCTGACCATAATGACATGACACACTCATACACTCACACACTCACTCTCATACATACACACACACATGCATACACACTCACACGCACTCATGTATACACACACACATATGCACACACACTGTACACACACTCACTCTCATACAAACACACACACACACACACACTCACTCACATACATACACACACGCATGCATACACACACACACTCACACGCACTCATGTATACACACACACATATGCACACACAATGTACACACACTCACTCTCATACAAACACACACACACACTCACTCACATGTATGCATGCACATACACATACATGCATACACACACACACATACGTACACACACTGACACATGCATACGCACACACACCCACATGTATGCACAAACAAACACACACACACACACACTCACACACTCACACACACACACACAGAGCATCCCTCTCTTTCATTAAGCTCTGTGAGGCATTCCTGGAAGGCAGTAACAAATGGGGGCCATCACCCCGTAACCCCACTGTTTCTCTGTAATCGAATCCCCACGCAAGCCTGTTTGTGAAGGAATTGCAATTATTTGTCATTTTAATCCCTGTGATCCAATGGGACAAGAGAGGGCATGTGTGTGTGTGTGTGTGTATACATCTGTAGGTTTCCTTTGTGTGTGTAGGTGTCTGAATGTTAGTGTATATGTGTGTATATGTCTGCAATTGTGTGTGTTTGTGGATGTGTGTTCAGATATCTGTGAGTGTATGAATCTGTGAGTGTATGCATGTATGTTTGTCTACGAATGTGTGTCTGTCTGTCAGAGTACCTGTGTGTGACAGTCTGTGGGAGAGTGCGTGTGTGTGTGTGTGTGTGTGTGTGTGTGTGTGAGTGCACCCTGGTTGATTCATTCCCCTGTCTTCTCCTGAATTAATGTTTGAATGTAATTATGACTTCCCCTGCCATTAGCGCGGGTGGCTAAATGAAATCATGTAAGGGGTGGGTGGGGGAGGGGGGGCATTTCATTAAAAGCAGCTCAGATTAAAATGTTCACCCGCCCCCTCTCTGCGAACGAGCCTCGACGCCACGGCTCCATTCATTCTCATTTGGAGCAATATGATCTTTCACACAGCTGCGCGCTGGAGGCAAAAAAAAGAGGAA
Organism: Albula goreensis; assembly: GCA_022829145.1. Classification (NCBI taxonomy): domain Eukaryota; kingdom Metazoa; phylum Chordata; class Actinopteri; order Albuliformes; family Albulidae; genus Albula; species Albula goreensis. The sequence continues at coordinate 3,745,245 of CM040756.1, forward strand.
TATAAAAAAAAAAAACACACATAATGAGGACAATATCTTATTACTTTCCCCAGATGAAATGATACATTAATCAATGCTAAAGGGCAGCTGGCACAAATGTGTTCAACCAGCCCGTTCTGTGCTCCCTGCCTATCTCTCTCTTCTTATTCATTCATTTATTTATTTATTTAGCTGCACTGATAGATTTCGCCTTTCATCTGACCGAAACGTTACAGATGACTCCGTTGTGGATTTTGAAGAGTGCTTCTTTTGTCATTGACAAAGCATATTTACTTGTTGTTTGTTTTGTTGTTGTCTTTTTTTGGTCTCTCCTCCCATGTGAATGCAAAAGAGTGTGTTAGGCAGTGTTTGTCAAATGTCTCTACTGGCTTCATTTATTGCACCACTTCATTTTGATTAAAAAATGCGTTACCTTATTCTGATCCACCTATTGCTTGATTAGATTTAATTGGCTAGTGCTGTTTACTTTTTCAGCGTATCTTCTTCACACACCCACCAACCTGTAGGATTTGATAGAAGCAGCAGCTGACAAAAGCACCTCCAAGAGACTGGGCACTGTTATTTCACATCAGACTGACTAGTTTGTTGGGCTCGTAATTATGATGTCATAGTCATGCACCCAGCACAGTGAGGCTCCCAGCCAGAGGACAGAGCCTCAGATTTGTGCTGAGGTGGAAATGGTTAAACACAATAACCAAGGCAGGCCAAAGGGGGCGCTAACCCCCATGGACCCTATCACTCATAATGGAATGATTGAGAGAGAGCTTGCCCTTTAACATCGATGTGAAGGGGAAAAAAAAATGAAATTGGACGGTTGAAGAAAAATAGAACGACAGGGAAAATAAGAAAGAGAAGAAAAAAAAACTTCACCTAAGTGGGCAGGTGGCTTGTCGGCGGTGACTCTTGAGAGGATAACCTGTTTGTCCTTGAAAGCCCATGTCCAATGTACCTCTCAGAATGATTTATTGTGCATTATTGTTGTGGTTTTCGATATTGTTCGATGTTGAGTCGCTAATTACCGCCGTCCTCTCTGCTTGGGGTTCTTCTTGGACCTGGTGGTCTGATGGCCGCTGCCCCTCCGAGGCCAACGGACCCCTGAAGAGTGCGGTAGGATTAGCACCCTTTAATCAGTGAGAAATTATATCAAAATATGACCCCCACCCACCTGCACACACACATTCAAACACACACACACTCAAAAACACAGATACACACACACACACGCTCTCACACACACATTCAAACACACACACACACTCAAACACACACAGATACACACACACACACAGATACACACTCAAACACACACACACAGATACACAAACACACACATTCAAACACACACTCAAAAACACAGATACACACACACACACTCTCACACACACATACACACACGCAAACACACACACACAGATACACACACACACACACACACTCAAACACACACACACACAGATACACGCACACACACTCACACACACAGATACACACACACACACGCACACACAGACAGATACACACACACCCTGGGGCTGTTCTCTGATGGTATGGAAGCAATAAAGCTGGAATCTCCTCTGATACGGTGAGGCTGAGGTATCAGAGGTCTGATACCTCAGAGATCTGGGTCTGTTGGGTTTGCCTGAGTCTGTCGAGACACAGAAACAGGAGGAGTCTCATCACAGGCTGGTGCCTGAGCCACAAAATGCAGGACATCTGAACACCGCCGTCAGAGAACATGGAGTGTGTGTGTGTGTGTGTGTGTGTGTGTGTGTGTGTGTGTGTGTGTGTGTGTGTGAGTGTATTCATGTGAATGTGTGTGCACATGTGTGTATGGTGTGTGTGTGTGAGTATTTATTTGGATGTGAGTGTGTGTGCACATGTGCGTACGGTGTGTGTGTGCGTATTTATTTGGATGTGAGTGTGTGTGCGTGCACATGTGCATATGGTGTGTGTGTGCATGTGTCTGTGAGTGTATACTGGGCATAAATGTGTGGGAATGTGCGCACACTGTGTACTAAGCAGTTTCACATAAGCAGGAGTGGAGAGGAGTGATTAGCTTGACATATAACCACAGGACTGCTGCCCTCTTCCTCAGAGACTGGGACAGCGGCCATGATCCCAACGTTCCCTACACTGAAAGCAGACACTGCACCCCAAAAGTGCACATCCATCTGAATTCACGGAAGTGAGACTTTAACCTGTTCCTAAGCTTTTATAAAGGAGGTAAAATGCTGTCTGCAGGTTTAAAAAATAAAGAAATACATCATGATTGATCTAGTATAACACATCTATTAAACACACCTGCATGAAACAGGATTTACGCCTTCATTCACCTGTGCTTCAGGGCGAGGAGTGTATAGCACACACATTTGCCAAGTGCTCACTGAAAACGTATGGGACGGGCTGTTTTTCATGACGCTGTGTGTTCAGCACTATTGATTCGCTGGATTCGGCGCAAACACACGTGCGTGGCGATGAGAACGCTACGTGGAAAAAAACAGGGAACATTAAGCCCCTAACAAGATTTACAATAACACAGATTAATCTTTTATAATAAAAAGAGAACGTGTTTTCTCAGAAGAGTGGTCTAGTGAAAGTTCCGCTGGTCATCAGTATTTCTGTCTGAGAGGAAACACATGAACAGCACTTCAGTTTTTTTTTTTTTTCATTTTTTGCCCTTTGCTATAAAGGCCTGCGTGGGGCAGCCTTACAGAGAGAGGGGTTTCAGTCTATCGTTCCTGACAGTTTAGAGCTTCATTTTGTTTTATTAAACTTTAAAAAGAAGAAAACTGTGTGCCCTTCAGCTTTAATATCTGATACGGTCCGTATCCTAATGGGCCTGTAAAAATGAAAAATCTCTGCAATATTCCGCACCCTAATGGAGGACCTAACCTCAATCGCTGGCGCTTCAAAAAAAAAAAAAAAAAAAAGGAAAGGTTTTCGATTTCCGAGGCAATCCTCTCCGGGGCGACCGGCCGTCGAAAGACAAACAGGGTTGCCTTCCTCTCCGTCTCAGTCACCTCTAACCCCCCGACCCACCCTACCCGACGCTGAGTCAGGGAGAGGCGGTAAGGTCATGACCTCGGTGGAAAAAGCAGGTCTTTCCTATGGAAGATGGAGACGGGGGGAGTCTTTGCACAGCAGTGTCTGGCTATCAATGTGAGACATCAAAGACCACATGACTCACCTGTTGACTCCTGTGTTGTTTTTTATCTGATGTGCATCTGCATCCCAGACCCACCTAAAACTGAAAACTCCATCGATTGATTGTTTGATTGATTCTTACATTTGTGTTAATTGATTGATTGACGCGTTCCGGGCTGATCGATTCAGTTAATGTTGATTTATTCAAGCCATTATTTGTTTCATTGATTGATTGCTTGATTGACTGAAGCAGTTCAGAGATTGACCAAAGCCGATTCGCTGGTTTGTTGATCAGGAACTCTTAAATATAACTTCAAGCAACCAACACCCCCCAAATCCATCCACCCCCAATTTTCACCTTCACAGAAATTCTAGACATGAAACCTCATGTTTCAGTTTCTCATTAGGCTAAATTCACGTTGCAGGGATAGAAACTATACTTATTGTTCATATTCCAATTTAAAAAAAAAGGTAATTTTTTTTTAAGTCCTTGCACCGTATTGATTGAAATTTAATCTTCCCAATTAAGAGGAAGCTCTGATTTATCTTTTGTTTTCTGAAGAAAAAGAGGAAAGAATAGGGAAAACGTAATCTCCACAAAAAAATAATTGAAAAGAAACAAAAGGGTCTTGTGGACACTGCCACCTGCTGGGGATGGAGAGAAGTGCGCTGGAGAAGAGCTGGAGACGGATGCTGACGCACGTCGCCCGCAGTGTCCCGGCGATTGCGTTGCGTGTCGCTTTGTGATTGATGGCAATGCCCAGCTGAGCATATTGCTATCCTAATAAAACCTGGCCTGCAATTCACAGCGCTCCAAGCCTCTGCTTTTTTTACATCCCCACCATCGCTTTAAGGAGGAAACCCAGTTTATGTCAAAAAGAACGATGCATCAGCCTGCTTTGTGTTATACCTCAGAGATACAGGGGGCTATATTTACAGAGGTGTGTGAGTTTGTGCGTGTGTGTGCGCGTGCTTGTGAGCATGTGTGTGTATGAGTTTCGGTGTTTGTATGTACGTGTGTTTTTGCATGTATGTGCGTGTGTGCAAATGTGTATGTGCACACATGATGCATGTGTGTGTATGAGTTTTGTATGTATGTATATACGTGTGTTTTTGCATGTATGTGCGTGTGTGCAAATGTGTATGTGCACACATGTCTATGCATGTGCGTAGGCATGTGTGTTTGCATTTAACATTCATTATTCTTTAGCTCATAACAAGGATTTTTATCTTATTGGGTGATTTATTGAGGTCATAAGTGTGTGTGGGGAGTAAAGCACATGGTAACATGGCAACACATGATATGAAATAAGCACAGTCAAACCAGTATGACAAAGCAGGTGTGAAATTACGTTGCAAATACAATGTGAGGCTGTTGTTTTATCAGAACCCTCAGTTGCTCCGCAGTCATGGTGCACTGACCTCTTCTCATGCTACAGCTAAGCGGGTGTGGGCTTGGTTAGTACTTAAGAGGGAGGCCAAATGGAAAAACCATGGGGCAGCTGGGAAAAGCACCTGTGGGCCGGAAGGGGGCACTCTTCCCTCTGGACCAAGGAGAAATCCAGTGCCTCAGCACAATGATGGGGACACTGTGTGGTAGGAGGCCCTTCCTTCAGGAAAGATACTTACATTGGGGCCCTGACTCACTATCATTGCCCTTTTCAGAAGAATAGAAGCATTAACCATCGTGTCGTGGTCAAATTCCCACAAATTTTAGCTCTATAAATCTGGCCAACTAATCAATCCTCTTACATTTGACCCGGCAACATAATTTCCTGCCCAATTAGAACCGAGTTCCCAGCTGTCCTCTCCAGTTTGAGAAAGGTCAAAGGTTGAAATAAAAAAAAAGCCTCCCACTACTGGTACAATGTAGCTGGCAGGTTTAGTGCAAGTATAATGCAATTAGAAGTGTTGTGCTCATACTCTTACAATAAAAGGTAGTCAGGCAGTCTACATGCCAGTATAATACATACAGCAGTCTACATGCCAGTATAATACATACAGCAGTCTCCATGCCAGTATAATACATACAGCAGTCTCCATGCCAGTATAATACATGCAGCAGTCGCTATGTCATTATTTGATTTTCAGCAGTTTCTATGAAAGTATATGATGTTTGCCTGGTCAGCATCAGTATAGTATTTCTTGGCTGTTCAGCACCAGTGTATGATACATGTTATTTGGCAGTGTGCAGTTTCAGTGCACAGAGCACCATGCAGACAGCAGTGCTGGCCTCAGTACACAGTGCAGTTGGCAGAGGAACGCTGGGTGCAGAGGAAATCACTGGTTATCTCTGTGTATCCCGGCGCTTCGGTGAGCCTGCTTCCTGCCAACGACCAGAAAGGGGCCAGGGTCAATGCTCAGTCAGTGCTGCAGCTTTACAGTGCCGTTGCTGTGACGACATTGCTTTGTGTTGTCACAATCACACAGGGCTGTGTGATGTCACAATTATGCAGCTGTGTGATGATGTCACAGGGAGACATGGCTGTGTGTTGATTTCACAATGAGACATGTCAGTGTGATGACAGAGCAAAAATGCAGGACTTCTTTGGAATGCATGCCTTCTTACCTTCCATTAGGTTGTAGAGGTTGCAGTAACTAGTGCCGTGGTCATGGACGGCATACCAAGTCTCGGAGACAGACATTGCCTGCAGGGGAGATCACAAAAACTCTCATAAACCCTTCAGCAACTGGGGCATTATCTCCATAATCAATTTTTTTTTAATAAACACAATTGTTCAGTCCTTGAAAGACAAACTTGCTTAGTGCTTTAAATAATCATTGACTTAAAGTAATCACTAGTGCTGAGATACACCAAGAACGGAGGAGCTGAGGAGGCCCATTTCATCTCTGTGTTTTTTATTTCATTACCGCTACGTGGCAGTGGGTGAAGAACTTGAAGGGGACGAGGCGGAAGCTGAGATCGTCCACGTGCCTCTTCAGCGGAGTGGTGTGCTTGGCTGCGATGAAGTGGACGTTAGCCGACTGCAGCTGGAGCACGGAGGGAGAGAAAGAGAGAGAGGGAATGTGAGAGAGGCGAGCAAGGAGGGAGAAAGATGCAAACATATGCGTGGTCTTCTTGTGTTCTAGCCATTGTTATATTATCACTGTTGTGTTTTGTGTTGTCATAATCATCACTATAATCATTGCTGTTGCTCTTTTCCTTATTATTATTAATTATTATTTGGCCAATCCTGGTCCAGAAGAGCTGCACCTGGAGAATGTGTTTGGGTTTTAGTGTTACTGAGTATTTAATGACCAGTTAAGCAGGTGGTTATACTGTTTACCCACCTCACCTGGGAGTGACTGTGCAGGTGAGTCTGACCTCTGCATAAGGGCTGGTCACCTCTGCCTCATGGCTTACCTGTCTACCTGTCTACCTCCAGGACTCACCTTATACAGACACTTTCCCCTCCCAGAGCACAGCTTGAAAGAGTCCTCCATTTCTTTATCTGGTTCACTAAGGCCAGGTACACCTGTCTGCAAGGAACCCCGAAATACCTGCAACATGAAAGACATTCAGCAGATAGCCCCTCCCCCATTAGGAAATTTCATAGTTCAATTTAAACAGACAGTCCACTTCTTATGTATGTTGCTTGGGATAAAACATCTGCTAGAATTAAACAGAACGTCGTGGTTGTCCCTGCACCTGTGGCTTGTATCGTGTACTTGTATTCTCTCCAGCTTTGTCCGCTTGCAGTAGAAAGCTGTGGGCTGTTTTGTTGTCAACTACTGCCATCTAGTGGAGAAGACTGTTGCCAACGCACAGTGGACAGTGCGGACAAGCGCACGCGGCCTCTCAGCCAAGAGTAAATATTAATGCCAAACATTACATCCTTGCTAAAGAGGAACATAATGCCATTTTAATTTCTGTCTTAAATCCGATTTTAAAACACAAACGTAGCCATGAAAAGACATCACTCCCAGTCTGTCAACCTCAGTTCCAGTTCACCTTAGATTCAGGATTTATTTATCACATACTTTTTGAGTGAAAAACATTTTGAGTGCAGACCCTGTGGCTTTGCAACAGTTCCTTAGTTCTAGTTATCTCTGTTTTAGAGCAAATTAACCATAAGGAACAAGGGTAACCTAATCCATATAATGTATTAGGTGAACTGTTCAAGAAAGTTTTGGGGGTAAAGCATATTATACATATCATTAAAAAAAGATGCATCACTGCTGTTTCCAAAAAGACAACTGTCCACGAAACGAAAGGCTCCCATCACGTTAAATTGCTACTCTTTTAGTGGAATAGATGACTGATAAATTAGCCATGCATTAAATCGCATGGCACTTTGAATACATTATATTAGATTGCATTTGTCATGAAAACTGGCAGCATACAACTGATACTGCTAGCTTTATATATATATATATATATGAGTCAACCTGGAAAACAGCACAAAATGGAGGTGCAAAGGCCTTTCGCCATTTTTTTGAAAACGCTGATGATGATGGAGTGAAATCGCCCAAGTCCTATGCGCCACGCCCCAAACCCCATTTCCTGTCCCGTATGTCATGCATTTCCTGTCCCGTATGTCATGCATTTCCTGTCCCGTATGTCATGTGTCATAAATGAAATAGAAGGGAAGGCGCACTGAGGAGAGCAGAAAATTCACACAGTTGTACCAAATTCCATAAATGGTGCTTTGTCTGTCAGAGGATGACAAACTCTGAGAAATTAACCAATTAGAGTGACCGATCAAATGAGGCCAATTCAGGAGGTCAAATCACCAACCCCACCCCACCCTCTCAGATAAAAACAAGCACGAATTCACAATAGCTGCGACCAGGCCACTCCCACTGCCACGCCCCCTTTTAGCCGATTGGGATGAACACACACACACACACACACACACACACACACACACACACACACACACACACACACACACACACACACACACACACTTGACCTCCATGCCAAATTTCAGCCAAAATTGTGGCTTGCAAAAGGGTGGGGAAATTTTTGTGGACTGATCAACCAACCAACCAACCAACCAGCTAAAAAGTATAAATAAATACTGTACTTCCAGTTGAATGTCTGCTCAAACTTCCTTTAAAGGGACTCTCAACTGTTTAAAAAGGCATATCCTCATATGTCTCAGACAGTGTAGCAGGAGGGCCAGACATTCATTAATGAACTTCCCTGTGAGATAGGCTTCAGCTGTTGTTTAGATTTATCAGACGTGAATAAAAATGTAAACAAAAAAAATATAGTAGAATTTGTATCCTCTGTATTTTTTAAGCAAGTGCTCCCTGTAAGAAAGGAAATCCTTTCAGCAAGTTCTATAGTTTCCATCAAAAATCCCTCCTGCAGCCTCACAAACACACACACATGGACTACTTCTGCTACCCTAGATCAGTCAGATAAAGGCAAATAGCTGCACAGAATGTTAACCTGCACTGCAGTGTGACAGTGAGTCTGAACCTGCTGGAACAGTAAGGCTCGGGGCCCATCATTTTGTGTTTGCTGTCAAATCTGCCAACAGACCTCACACTGATGCCCTCACCCAGCACCGTTCCCACCCCCCAAAAAATGTTCCCCTAGTTTTGCCATGAACACCTTCACTTCTCAGGACCACCCCTGGCAGCTGTCTTCACTGGAGCACAGCCAGACCGCGGAAACCTACATACAACCAAACCGCGCGAAATCATATACAGGAAACAGGAAAACCTGATTTAAACTTAAAGCCTGAATTCAATCAACAGAGTGCCTGACGCTGAATTAACTGCAAATCCGGCATGTTAATTTTGGTGATTTCTAAACTCGCATAACTGTGTTTGCGAATGAAATAACCATCACATAATTAAAACGTTTCAGTGAGCGTAAGAACCAAGTTAGTATAAGTTGACTGAATCCAAAGCTTATACTGATTCACTGACAACAAGTTCCGTTATGCATGTCGGAAACTAGACTAATATACCAGCTATAGCATGAAGAACAAAAGTTATTTTGCGACATACATACATTTTCCTACTTTATTTGTTGTCCGTTACTTAAATGAATGTGTATATAGTTTAAACTTTCCCCATCGCCATGTAGTCTGAGAGTGATGCGGGCACTATTTCAAAATTTTCACCGTTAATGCCGTTAAATTGGTCTGCTCTGTGCTCACTCAATACAACCCTTTGATTCCTGGAAGACACTAACACATCTACTTGCAGCTTTAGTTTACGTGCAGAAAATGTCTATCGATCTTTCTAGGTCAAGTTCAGATGCCATTGTCCGGAAAGATGAGACACATTCAAATCAGTTAATCACTGAATTCTGAATCTAAAATTTCCCCTCCAGTTAAAAAAAGAAACGCTTTTTTTGCTGATTAAGGGAACACGATTTTGCTGCTTCCATCAGCGTTCTCATCTTATTGCATAGGCATAAGTGCCAACAACAAAGAATGACATGCCAGCTCCAAGCAATGAGAAGAGTGCTCGATTGTAAACTTACCACTCCACTTTGCACTGGGCATGGAGCGGTCCCGCGGTGGAAGGAACGGAGGTTCCCAAAATCAAAGCGGACACGAGCACGCAGGTTTTCAGATGCATTGTAACTGTGCTCATTTGGTGTTCCTCGTGGAATGTCTTCTGCGTGGAATCTCCACAGCGTCTGCGCGGCCCAATGTCCTCAAACCAAACTTTGTAATTCGTACTTTTGTAGACAAAAACTGGATCACAGGACCGTCATGTGCGTCACCCCAAAGGAAACGGCACAAACTTAATTATGTCAGCTGCTCTTTAGCTATTGGGATTGCTGAAACAAACCACATAGACTGGCTCAGAGACCTCGGGAGGGCGCAACTCGTAAAAACAGAAGAAACAGGTCATCTAGCTGTCTTATGTTACAGTCGAGTTACAGCTGTCTTGGCAAAGCCCTTCCTCGAGGTTTGTGTGTGTTTCTGGGATCCAAGGCAACTGTTCGTTGATTATTTAATCAACTTAACCCTTCTGAGGAATTTTAGTCACATTTACTGATAAGCTCATGAATGACATCTGAAATGCTGGGCTTCTAAGAGAAATGTGTTGATGTGGTCTTAACCAACAATAAACTAATGTCGACGCATAAACCTAATTAATTAATTAACTAATTAATTAAGCGTGGGTAATCGGTGGGCCTTTATATACACCCTCCCTCTTCCAGGGACACCTCCTGGTTCTCAGCATCTAGTCACAGTCTTCATATTAGACATTGGGTTATAACTCAGAATTATGAGACGCCTTGCACTTCCCCCTTACACGCCCTTTAGCAAACGAGTCAGTCCTCCATTCATTCTCAGGCCACTGTCAAAACACATTTGATGATGAAGCTGTCTTTTTTCCCATCATGCATTTTGTCACACGGAAATACAATGTTATAATGGTTCATTGCACTGCTCACATTCTATGGTTTTACAATGTTATTACATTTATATTTTTTGTTTTTCTCCCTCCTCTCATGCGTCACGTACAGTTCTCTCTCTCACCACCAGGGTGCGCTGACTACACACTGGCGGTCACAATCCTACATGATTATCCTAAGTGCTTGTTCTGCTTGCTTGAAAAAGTGCTGCTGTATTTTTCGTCCCATCTTATGGACTAAGCGTTCCGCTACTCGGTCCTGGGGAACCCCGTGTATGCTGGTTGTTGGTTTCATCATAGATCTAGCCTAACTGGTCAAGGAGGTAAGTTGTCCTTAATGACTATCTCATGAGAAGCTACTTACTCTTTTAATTCCACCTTATCTGTCTGGAAGTGAAAATTGTTGCACAGAATTACAAATGCAGTTTAATTATTTTTGATCCGTCAGAGCAGTTTGCTAACAAAGTTATTTATTTATTTATTTATTTTTTATTTTCTGTAAAATGCTTTAGTAAATTATTAAATTTGAAAGATTTTACAGTTGGAATCAATGAAGTTCTAAATGTTGAAAGCCTAGGAACCATCATCACTGACATCTGACCATTAATGGATCATTTGGAAATGCAGTGAAAAAAGCCCAAAACTGTGGAATCTTAACACATTTTAAACAATCTTGTAAGACTGGCTGGAGTGACCAGCACCATACATGTACTCTGGGATAAGGACCATGCTCTGTCACTTCTTCGCATAGCAGTAAAATAAATACATGACGGAAAAATCACAGACACCACACTCACACCTAGGTCATGCCAAATTCCCTCGTGTAGACGTGTGTGGCTGCAGATAGCCATGGGGTGTCCCATAGGACGTTATATCTCAGTCTAATTGGTGGAGGGATACGCCGTGTTTGCGGTGTGGTGCGCAGCCATTGGTCAATAAGACCTGAGCGCACAGAATTGGGTGGAGTTTTTAATGAACGCTGGGCGGGACTCAAAGTTATGCTGGCGGTCGCTTTTATCTGTTCTGTGCGACGAGGTGGCAGTAGTGAAGAGGCTCAATCACGGTGCCCGCAGGAAAACTCGCTCTGTCCGTGTCAAATCGACATCGATATCCACAGTTAACCGTTTTCTTTTTGGGTTACTCAGGCCATGTGGTCTGAATGAGTTATTGGACATTGGTCGCATTCCGGACATTTCAATGATTGTTGGTCCGGGAAACAGAATGTACAGAAAGTCACTGCTGTAAAATACTCGTTTGACGCCACGTAGGCTTATAGGGCATATCTGGTGCACAATCAGGTATTGAATAAAAACCTGTAAAACATGGAAGACATTTGCGACATCCAGCATTTATGTCACGTGCTAGATCGGTTCGTATAGAACAGGGGTAGCCTGACACAGACGCACTATGGTTGAGTGATAAATCAGCGAATTGCCTTTCGTTTGTTGTAAAAGGTTTTGGACGTCGTGGTGAACATTATTTTTTTAAATACTAGCGTACATTTTGTTACTGTATGGATACTTTTCTACAACGAACATGCTAAACTGATGACACCTGTTGCTACACTCGCTGTTAATTCCGTACGCATGGCTATAGGATTGCGAAACATTGGTTTGTGGTGCAGTGGACGAATTTTTCTAGGTATTAAATCCCCAGTCATGTGAATTCTTTCCCGAGTCGCCACGGAGATCACACGTCTAAAAGGCTCAAGGTTAGTAAGAGCTTAGTACAGACGCTGTAAGCTTCAAAACCAATATTGGTTTCTGTATAGTTGTATCTATGTATAAGTAACGACAAATAAAAAGAAACTACAATACAAAAAAATCTACCACTTCAATTACTACTACTAATAATAAAATAATAACCACAACAACAACAGAAGTGTTTGGAGGCAAGTTTGGATTTTGTTTATATGCAGCAGGAGTTTTCTGGTTTGATAATCTAACAGGATCTTGAATAATACATGTGCATTTTCTTGTAACCACGCTGAAGGTCTCTACCTGTTCCGTATCTCACCCAGAGAACATGGAGAGTGACCCAAGAGCAGAAGAGTGTGACTGGGTCCAGCTGACTGAGGTGGGCTCAGGGATCCAGCCCCACGAGGTGCGCCAGGTAGGACCGCACACACGTGGTTCTCATCTGGACAGGGGTTTTACTGCAGGCTGCATGCCATGGGGGGGGTTATCCAGCATTGCCTTATACCCTGTCTACAGATGTGCTAAACAGGTCAGACAGATCACAACAACAGTGAAAGAGGAAGAGAAAGAGAGAGATGGAGAAAGAGATTAAACCACAATGAAAACCGACCAGCTCTACCCAGAGAAAGCCCCCGGGACCATAAAACATCAATGATAAGACTGTCTACAACAAACTGCGGCACTAAACATCATGGGTTTGAGGAAACAAAGTAAAACAATAGATTAGAGATGTATCAGGATCCTGACGGAGAGTACTCCCTTGCAGAATGCCATTTTATAGTGACCTGAAAAAAGGCACATGTGAAGAGCTTTAAGGCTGAGTGCCCACACTGTTGGCAGCCAGATAGATGGGCACAGAAATATGTAGGTCAGTACAGAAAACAGGCGTCATGGTGACCAAACCCTGGCACAGGTTGGGGCAGAGGGGCTTCTCCTTAGTGATATCCCCGGATGCTTCTTCGTTTCGGACAAAAATCGCCACCCAAATTGTTTGCCATGATTAATCAAGTTCACAACCTAGCAGAAACAGATGAAATATGACCACTTCAGGGCGAGGGCAGGGGACGTGGCAGCCCTGTACATCCCTGTCTGCTGTAATTTTAAGAGGACAAACAGGTTTTGGAATCAGATTTTGTTTGAGTATGAAAACGTTGATGGGATTGGCAGAGTATTTATTATCAACGGCCCCTAATATGACTTTATTTCTCTGGTTGAGGACCACCATGTGCAGAAGATTAAATTATATTAGATATTATGGATTTATTAACACGTCTTTCCGGAGCCCAAGGCAGGCAGAAACAGGAAACAGTACCTACACAGGTATCTCTCACCATTTCTCAATTCCGTCAGCCTGTTTCACCGCATTCACACCAATCTGTGGAAGTAACTAGCAGTAGTTGGCATTTCCACCTAAATGGGATTATTCTTCCTTGTGAGCAGGCGTTCATCTTCCATTTTCACCTTTTTTTTTGGCTAGTCCAATACAACATCTCTTTTATTGGGCACATGTTGTAAACACTCAGGGCAGAAACATTAAAAAATATATATTTTTTTATATATATGTATATATATTGTTATTTAATTGGCCTTGTACAAAACAACTAAGAATAGTGACATGTAGCTCTTTTTGAAAAGCCAGTAATTGCTGTGTGTTGAAATTGTGGTTGCACTATGGTTAACATGCAGCACCACCCCTGGAAGTTGATTATTGGAACGGCTGTTATTTTTTTGTTGTTTTGCTGTGGCACTCATCCAGATCCTTTCAGACCTTATCGCAGTGTATGTTTGATTGTTGATATGAAACACCTCAGAAACACTCGTAATCTGTTGGCTCCAAGCCTGGCCCTTTCAACAGATGGGTTATTTCCAGTGTATTGTATAATTTATGGTAGAACTTTATCGTTGATCTGCCAGTGTTTGGTTACGCTGTTTTGACAAGGCACATGCCTCCCAAACTTGGCCAAAAAACAGCGGTCTGTCCCAACTTCAAAATGCTGAAATTATAGTTTGATCACGCCAAAAGAAATCCACATTTCATTGGAAAATGTGGAAGATAATTCAGAAGACTTTTTACTGGGGAACAAACCTCATTGGTTCTCCCCATTAAGAGTTGATATTGTCAGGAAATTATAACTCAACTCAGTCCATGTATTGAATAAAAATACACAAAATGTTCCGTCAGGAGGGTCTTTTTAGAACTGACTGGATGAAAATGACATTGATCCCAGCTTTTATCTGCTCCTTTTTTTCCTCATTGTTCAACAAGTGATGGTTTAGTAGTTGAGAAAACAGAGACCGTAAAACAGGGTGAACGGATGCATCCAGTTATATTACACGGGTTTGCAGGGACAAAAATGACTCTCCTGGTCCTGCTGTGCAAACAGGTTTTATGTCACATGTATTCAGACTGGCTAATGGTCACCCATGTACCTTTACCCAGGTGGGGGGCAGAGAGAGAGAGAGAGAGAGAGAGAGAGAGAGAGAGAGAAAGCAGTTTGAATTGAATTGAAAATTGAGAGAGAGAGAGAGAGAGAGAGAAACTACAAGAGAAGGAGGGATTTAGGGAGAGATGGGTGAAGGGGGGAGAACAGCATGAGAGTGTGAGAGGGGGAGAGAGAGGGGGGCAGAGAGTGAAGGGGAGAAACAGAGCGAGAGAAGCAGCAAGAGAGAGGAAGAGTAAAAGAGGACGGAAAAGGAGAGAGAGATCCAGACAAACGCCTTACTTTTCATTTAGCAGTTCTCAGTTGTGTAAACAGATGTGGGGGAAAAACTAACAACATTTAGAAAGTAAAAGAGTTTCCCCTCGTAGAGGAACATAGCCCCCTGTGCTATGTAGGGCACTGTGTGGAAACACTGGCCAGCTCCTGGATGAGCTGAGGACGGGGGCTCCGATGGACAGTCAATAAACCAGACTCTGCTGTGTGCAAACTTCAGCCTGTATGCCCCTCATTAGGGGTGTATCTCCCGGGGGGCACGGGGGTGGGGGCAGATGGAGAGGGTGGGGGTGGGGATTCCCAGAAAGAAGAGGCCATTCCTGGAAGAATGGTTTAAACAGAATGCAACCAAACTTTTGTGTATTTGTGGTTTTTACAGACATGTATGGGTTTTGTACTTATTAACAGTGTTTAGTTTTTGATTTTTTTTTTAAGCAGGCAGACTTTGAGCCTGCTGATGTCAAAGACATCAGGAACATGCAATGTGCATTATAATTGCTGCAACACTGTGTTTTGCTGGATAAGCATGAGACCAGAGAAGTTTGAGAGAAGTGACTAGTTGTCCTAACATTTTTAACTAGATATCACATCCTGTGGTTTGAAAATGGTGTTACACAATGATCCATCTCTGAAACTCGATATGTGAGTGAAAGTATGAGGATGTGGACCACAGAAGTCAGCATTATGACTGCTTATGAAAATAAATTTCCCTGATGTATGGTTCTCATTATGTGTGTTCCACCATATATCATGGATATGTTGCCTTGTTTTGTAGAGTTACTGAGCATAGAAGCAGCAGTACAATTCATTTAATTTTTTTCCCCTTTTCTCACACCTTGAATTCATCAGAACTGTTTTGTCCACTGCAGTGACATCATCACGACCTCAGAGGAGGAGGTCATGACACGTCACTGCTCCAGTTTCCTTGACAACCAGCCTTAGCTTCTCTCCACACTGCAGACGCACCTTCCAGTGTCCAAAGTTGACAAAGTCAGCTATATCCTCAGTTTATGTATTGACAGGTGGTCAACTTACTAAAAGTGGCCGCTAGAGAGCAAAGAGACTAAGGAGAAGTAGCTGGTTTACCACCTTCTGTTCCCCAGCAAGGCTGAGTGATTTTATCCCATGACATTGTGGACCTCCTCCAGCCATAGCTGGTAAAGGCATGGCTGGGACTCAAAGCCCGAGTCACAGAACTTGCGTCTGCTTACCAAGCGAAGGCTTTTTTTTTTTTTTTAAATCGCTCCGCTGTTCTGTTTTATGAATATTTCTTCTGGTAAAATCAAGAAGTCAGTTAAACTGGAGTAGGCCCTCATTGTAAATCTTTGATGTATTTATACTGTTGTTATCAGAATAAGTACCCCTTTCACTAAGAATCACGTCTGTCTTTGAGCTGATGAATTGTAGGTTTATGCAGAGGGTGCTTGGGTAATTCACACTTCTAACAGAAAAGGGGGCAAGCCCATAATTTCCCTGAACTGAGTTGGTCGAGCAGACTGGGGAATGAGTCACAAGTTAAATAAATGGCTGACAGAACTCCAGGCAGGTGTTGTTATGGCATTTCAGAAGAGCACATCTGTCTTTCTCTGAAGCCCTGAAGACAGCCAGTCTGAGGGCGGACCCTGAGGCTTTTTGTCATGTCACAGAGGAAAATGGAAACGTGATTCATCATGATCTGAAATACTGGAAAATTCCCGAGGAGGTGTTATTAGAATAAGAAGTGCCATAGCAGAACCACAGGGCTTGTGTATCCTCAGTGACATCACAAACTGAGAGGCCAGGATTGGCTGAATCCTCTCTGTGTGAACTTGAGGATCAGAGTGTAAACGCTTGAGGAAAAGGGATGTGTGACTCACACTGGAGTGTGTGTGTGTGTGTGTGTGTGTGTGTGTGTGTGTGTGTGTGTGTGTGTGTGTGTGTGTGTGTGTGTGTGTGTGTGTGTGTGTGACTGATACTACCAGACCGGTCTAACAACATTTTCAGACCAGCAGTTATATATGTCATTAAAGCACTAATGCATTTGAATTCCTGAATGCGTGTATGTAAGTTAGTGGAAATTACCTCATGGTTTCCCCACTATACTTCCCTGCTCTGTCCACACATCTTCTTCCTAGGATGTTGACGGTGAGGAGGAGACCAAGCCGAATGGTGCCCGCCGGCTCCCCCTGCAGGCGCCATTCCTGGTGGAGGACTTTGAGTTCCCCGCGGACCTCCATCTGCAGGAGATGCCACTCTTTCCACTGTGGCGCCTGCCCTTCAAAATGGCGGCCGCCATCGCCACGGTTACCTTCCTCTACACCGTGCTGCGGGAGGTTCTGCAGCCTTTCATTTCTCAGGGCAAGAACTACAGCTACAAGATCCCCGTTCTGGTGATGAATAAGACGCTGCCCTGGACCTCCATCACCCTGCTGGCTCTGGTGTATCTGCCTGGGGTTCTGGCAGCTGTCCTGCAGCTGCAACGAGGTGTGTTCATCTGCAAACGTGCGCACGCGTGTGTGTGTGTGTGTGTTGTGCATTTGAGCGTGCTCAAGTGTAAATGTGTGTGTGTGTGTGTGTGTGTGTGTGTGTGTGTGTGTACATTTGAGCGTGCTCAAGTGTAAATGTGTGTGTGTGAATATGCTCGTATGTGTGTGTGTGTGTGTATACATTTGAGTGTGCTGTAAATGTGTGTAAATGTGTGTGTGTGAATATGCTCAAGTGTAAATGTGTGTGTGAATATTTGTGTGTGTGTGTGTGTGTGTGTGTGTATACATTTGAGCGTGCTCAAGTGTAAATGTGTGTGTGTGAATATGCTCGTATGTGTGTGTGTGTGTGTGTGTGTACATTTGAGCGTGCTCAAGTGTAAATGTGTGTGTGTGAATATGCTCGTATTTGTGTGTGTGTGTGGTTGTGTGTATACTTTTGAGCGTGCTCAAGTGTAAATGTGTGTGTGTGAATATGCTCGTATTTGTGTGTGTGTGTGTGTGTGTGTGTGTGTGTACATTTGAGCGTGCTCAAGTGTAAATGTGTGTGTGTGAATATGCTCGTATGTGTGTGTGTGTGTGTGTGTGTGTGTGTGTGTGTGTGTGTGTACATTTGAGCGTGCTCAAGTGTAAATGTGTGTGTGTGAATATGCTCGTATGTGTGTGTGCATAGGTGCATGTCTCTATGAGTGTGTGCATCGGTGTATACATGTGTGACTGTGTGTGTGTGAATATGCTCATGCTTGTGTGTGTGTGAGACTGTGTGTGTGTATGTGTGCACAGGTGCATGTCTCTCTGTGTGTGTGCATGTGTGTATACATGTGTGAGTGTGCACAAGCACTTGTGTGTAAATGTCACTCCAGTCCAAACGTCACGCAGTGATTTGTGTTTTTGTCTCTTTGGAGCTAACTAAGCTGTTGGTCTCTACCCACAGGGACAAAGTATAGCCGTTTCCCAGTGTGGCTGGAGAGGTGGATGTCTCTCAGAAAGCAGCTGGGCCTGCTCTCCTTCTTCCTGGCCTCTTTGCATGCGATCTACAGCCTCTGCTACCCAATGAGACGCTCCTACAGATACAAGCTGCTCAACTGGGCCTATCAGCAGGTAGGAACAAATGAGCAGCTTCCACAGCAGCCAGTCAGCAGGCAGTAATTACTCAGCGGTTCCTGCATCGGCCAATGAGCTGTGGTTTGGCCGACTTGCTTTATCTCATGTGTTCTTTTGTGTCTATTTTGTAACTCAGCTGGAACAAAATAGGACAGTAAAAATCTGTTAATCTAGTCATTTACTGAATCATAACCCTCAGGTCTGGTTAGTCATTATCTCTGTTCCGTAAATGGTAAGGCTTTCTCAAGGTTTAAAATTGCAAATGCAATACAGAGGACTGATACTGTACATGTGTACATGAAAGTAAAATACTTGTTTTGTTGACTAAGAAACAAAATAACCCGATTGCTCGATTGGTCCTGGCCATGTAAAGTATGACTGGGAAGCTGTTGAGAAGGTGCCCAGGCCAGCCAAGCTCTGTCAGCAACCTCCAGGCCCCAGCCAGGGAGAGAAAAGCCAACAAAGCCAACCAGAGGCTCAGTCAGAGACAGCGAGCTGAGCCCAGACTAACCTTTACCTCATCATTACTGAAAAACAAAGACACAACCTGTCTCCCCTGCCAAATGCTTGCCTGCAATGAAGAACACAATGAAAAATAGGCTCTACTGTGTAGCTGTATATGTGCTCTCAATTGTCCAGTAAATGCATTCATCCATTCATCGACCCATTGATTGATTGATTGATTGATTGATTGATTGATTGATTGATTCATTCATTCATTCATTCATTCAATTCACTAATTCATTCACTGATCCATTAGTATCACTGACTGCTGACTGGCTGCTGACAGAGTCCTGATTGGTCACTTCTGCAGGTGAAGCAGGACAGAGAGGACTCGTGGGTGGAGGATGATGTTTGGCGGATGGAGATCTACGTGTCGCTGGGGATCGTGTGTTTGGGCGCCTTGGCCCTGGTGGCCGTGTCATCCCTGCCCTCCGTCAGCGACGCCCTCAACTGGAGGGAGTTCCAGTGTGTCCAGGTAAACACACACCTGCCGCTCACCTGTGTCCGCTCCACCCACCTGTCTTGTTTCTCACCTGCCTCTGCTCCACACACCTGTTCTTCTCCTCACCTGTCTTTGCTCAACATACCTGCCCTGTTTTTCACCTGTCTCTGCTCTACATACCTGCCCTGTTTCTCACCTGCCTCTGCTCCACACACCTGTTCTGTTTCTCACATGCCTCTGCTCCACACACCTGTCCGTCTCCTCACCTGTCTGCCCATCTCCTTTCTCTCTCTCTCTCTCTTTCTCTCTCTCACAGAGGAGCCTGGGATATGGTGCCCTGCTTCTGGCAACAGCCCATGCACTGGTGTATGGCTGGAGGAAATGGGTGGAGCCCCAGAATTTTGTGTGGTACACCCCACCCTCCTTCATCCTGGCCTCGCTGCTGCCAGGGGCTGTCCTGCTGGCCAAGCTGGTGTTGCTGCTGCCCTGCTTGGACAGGAAGCTGGCTCTGATTCGCAGAGGCTGGGAGAGGCCACGCCCCACGCCCTGCCCCAACAAGCACGAAGCTGGCGAAAAGTCGTAGCCATGAAGGAAGGGGCCAGCAATTCCCCACAATCCACGGGAGTAATTAAAAGGCGTATTCAGACCAGTCACTTCTGGGGAAACTTCTCTGAAATTGAGTTAATTTATGTACCGCTAACCAGCACCAAGCTTCCTTAGGATGACATCGGCTTGACTATGTCATCCTAAAACCTAAAAAAACCTAAAAAACAAACTTTGGTTACTCATGACAACCCCAGTATGAGAATTGTATGTCATACTTTACAAGTTTCATTTGGCTGTAAAACTAAACATGGCAGCTGTAACAGGGTTCATTTGTTGCTCGGTTTTGGAGCGAATCTCCAAATTTGATCTGAAAAGCCCGAAGAATCATGCTGGCAGAGGAACCAGCAAACCGAGGATGTAACAAGATGCATGTTACAATGTAAGTCCCTGGAGGACTGTACCCTTAAGTCAGGCTGTGTTCTGTCAGGGTTCGTACTGGATAAAGCAATGAACGAGGTGGGGCCATTAAATAATGAGACTAATGCTGTCTTAGATAAGCTAAAGACCCATCACCGTTTTGTTCAGTTTCACCAAAAAATTTCAAATTGATGCTTTGCTCCATTTTTGGACTGACCATTTTTACGACACGTCAGAAGAACACGTCGACTTCAAGCGATACTTTACAGCGAACTGAAGACGCCGGCAGATTGAAACTTTCAGGGGTTGTTTATGCTTGCCCATTGGTCAATGTATACTACGTGGTTTGTGCATGCCCAGTGTTTCAACTTACATAAGCCCAGAGTTGTTATTTAATAGCCACACCTCATAAATGAACATAGTGGTGTTGGACTGAGGTTTGGGAGGAGATACCATACAACATCTTAATGATTGATTCAAATCATTCAGTCCAAATCGCACTGACTGAATGATCTGGACCAATGACTGCAATGGCTGTGGAGAGAAAAACATTTTTGATGGGTTCAAAACAGCTCCACCTCCAAAATGGTTCATGAAACCTCATTTCCAATCACTATACCACTATTTACTTGAATATTCATGCCTTACATAGGTGTTATGCAAAACAATGACCTTGAGAGGTTGTATGTCAATCCTTTAAGAAAAATTACAAGAAATAATTAATCATATTATTTAATCCAGCAAATGAAAATCAACACATAGGATTGTTTTTATATTTCATGATTATTTGTTGTATAATATCATTGTTGACATAAGAATTTCCTTCATTTTGTATGGATGTTTTCATGGATTTTTATCTTGACTGCCTAGACATTGACAAGCAGTTAAATAGGTCACTATTGGCGTGGTTCATTTTGAATTCAGAAGTGTTTGGTCCAGAGAAGGCCACATCAGCACAATTTTCAAACGCAGTTTTCAGCCTGACAGGCTAAATGCCTGTAGTCACAGTTGTTACTGCTTCTCTGCACTTTCCTCCCTGTTTAAAATAATGAAGGGGTTGTTACAATTGAGCTTTTTTTACCGTTTGTGTCAGAGACATATATTTGCAGAGATGAAGTTATAGCTATTTGTTTTACAGGTTTTCCTTCCACAAATATTTTCAAAATGTTCTTATTTCTCAATTTAAACACCCCCAGGCCCCTCCCCACAAAAAAAATATACATAATATGTTAATATTATGCGCACTACTGCTATAACAGATGTGTTCATCTGTCTGTGAAGTGCTGGAATTATGTGTCTCTTGAAGATTTTATTTCTGTTTACCCTCTGGTCACACCTAAACAAGTGTATTCAAACCCCACACACCCAACTGCTTTATTTATCTTACTGCCACTGATTTCCATCTGCATTTCTGAATAAAAACAATGTTTTCAGTTAAAGACCGCTTTTTTGACATTTCATTATTGTCGATCATTTCAAACATCTGAAGGTTTAGGGTATTTCTGGGCGGGGCCCGAAAGTGAGTAGCCAACCATAAAAAAAAGACAGAGTTTTTTAATGGCCGACACATTTCACCAGCTTTCTGAAGTTGAAAATGAGTGAATGTGTGTTCTGGATATATTTTCAGCTGATTTACTGCAGATTTTCTGCTTCCTCTTGTGTTTGTGCTTTCTTTTCTATTTAACCATTATTTTATCAGATGAGTCAATTAAGAACAAATATTATTTACAGGGCGGCCTAGCAAGAGGGAGGTGACCTCTAATGGGGTAAGGGGTGGGGATGAGGTCCGCAATTGTACATTGTGAAATTATGTCTTATACAATAGTGTAAGGAATCAAACACAAATGTCGCTTCCATAGGCACAAACAGTCTTAGACACACAGTTCTTTGTTCTTGTATGTTTTCCTTACTGCAGAAATATTCCTGTTGTGAAATAACTGCGATATTCAGATGCCTGACTACAATGGCCACGTTCATATTATCCTCTGCTTCCTCGTTGGGTTCTCACAGCCTCAGACATGGAAGGTGAGAAAAGAGTGGGCGGAGCAGTGAAACAAAGGTTTTTTTTTGCAAACGAGGGCACTTACTTTTTGGCCCTCTGAACAGCATGCACAGCCTAGTGACCTGCTCTCATGTTCTTTGTGTCATTATGATTGGATGTTACCCTGCCGTTGCAAAGGGCATGAAAGCAGGCCGATGCTGCACCCAAACTGAGCAGTCCGCTCTCTAGCGGCCCCTGGTGGATTGGTGGATTATTGCATGTTTGCAAACAGCATATTTCCGGTTGCATTTCTCTGATGGCACAGGCAGTATGTGTATGGGGTCATATCTGCAGTGCTTACAATAGCACGGGCTAGTCACTACATGACCCAGGGGAGTCACATGCATGCCTGCTTCCTCCTGAGCCTGTGTGCCAAACCAAAAATAAATACATAAAAACATGTCAACATATAGAAATACATAAACTAAGGCATAAGGCTTATACAATCAAAACACACTTTACAGTATTGTTTTTTTAGGTAAGCAAACATTTTTTTAGGACTGTGTTCTTTCCTTTCAGATATGAAGGAATAGCATGTGTTCTTAAAGTGCTTTTGACTGAATCTAGCCCAAAGTCATGACAATTTGTGTGGGTGTTAAGTGATGTAAAAGGAGGGAGGGGGTATTTTTGGTGAAGAGATGCACAGGCCTCAGTTACTCTGACACACCACAAAGAGAAAAAAACATGAAATGAACATGCAGGTTTGCAACTGTTTCTGATTAGTTGAGCCATGTTTGCCGGACATCAGATATATTTAATGGTAATAAACTATAAAACGTGTCGATTCCTGTAGAATCTCTGTGGTTTTACAGAAATAAGAAGAAGACACAAAACACACACCTTCAACCCATCCCTCCGTCAGGTGTGTGGTAATGAATTCGCTCAGAAGCATTGGTCGAACTACACATTCACACGTTACATCCTTGCTCGTTTAACAGCACTGACCCGGTGATAGAGCGCAACAGACATAGCTCGCCCGCGTGCTGTGTGACGTCCGCGCATGACGGCGACACTGCGGAGGGATGCTGCCGTGCTCTTGAGAGTGACACCTGCGTTGCCATAGCGCACAGCCTCCCTTTCCAGCCGCGGTGCTGTGATACCGGGGAACGTGCTCCGCCTGCGAGAGGCGGTCTGCTCCATCTCTGTATGCGAATCACCCCTGCGAGGGCGAAATCAGGCGGAGGAAGGGCGGAGAGGGAGCAGATATCGTCGGGAATCTCAGCCCTCTGTGCGCACTCGGAACATATGAAAGGTAAGCACGTGCAACCTTGCCGTGTAACATCAAAAAAACGCAACGCTAAATATTTCATTTGCCCTACAGCAGATAAAATGGCATTGCAATGAGCAATCGAGTCACGTATCCGTACCATGTAAATTTTAACTATGTGCTGTTGCCGGTTTTTCACTCTGTCAGCTAGCGTTAGGTCTGTTTGTTGTTTATATTTATTTCAAACCCCGATTAGTCGATTAAAGGTGGGAAGACAGGCCTGTAATTTACACTGAATAGAAAATTCAGTAACGGATCACTTAAATGACAGTTACTGATTGCGTTACATGAACAAGAAAAACGCAGCAGTTGGCTACAAAGCGCGCCTCCTGTAACAGGTTACATGTCACGCATATTCTGAGGACGTATTTCAAATACGATAATCCTATATAAATGTGGTTATCTGAGCGAAACTCTAAAATAATTATTGCTATTCCGGTGCATCTCATATTTATTTGTGGTGGCAGAGTGTCCTTAGAAGACTCGAGACCTCAAAGGACTCCAGAGCTTGTTTACTAGACTAGATTTTCTCATCGGGAACGACAATGTCATTCAGGTGCTCTTATATACAAATCTTATCCATGACATAAAAATGAACAACACGTTAAGTAGTTGTACATCAAACGAAATAATAAATAAATACATAAACAGACTACAGAAAAGGTCGAGGCAACTTTTATTAAGAAACAATGTCCAAGGATTACCAGAAGAAATAATATATTTTGCAAGTTAAATTTCAAGGGTGATACATCTTAAAGTGTAGTTCTAAACTCCGGACAATGTAACATTTTATAACCGAACTATGACACTGGAGTCCTTGGTGTAATTCTGTAGTTTGCGGTAATGGCGTTCTTCTTTCCAGACCTGTTCGTTTGTTTGCGTCACTGTGGAAGCAGTGCGAGGGAATTTATTTTTTTTTTTTTTTTTTTTTTTCTTGAGGGAACACTGGCGACGATCCGGTCATTATGGCACTGGAACGGAACATTCCTATCAAAAACTGTTTCCACAGAATGTCATACTCGCTAAGCCAATGGCAGTTCGGTTAGTCTAACCTGTCATCTCAATGACCAGAGCTGTACCTCAAGACTTTATTTTGGAATCTTAAACCGCAACATGGACCACAGATAAAATAACCCCCTACACATGCACAGGAACGGAAATGTGTTGAATCACAATGAAACACAGTTAGAAATAGTCAAATACTATTTTGTCATGTTATTATGCAAAACCTTTGCTCCCCTTTGTAAAAGGTTCTTTGTTGTTTAAATCTCAGACCTCCTTCTTCTGCTGCTTCTTCCTCCTCTCAGTATCTTACTTGCGCTGGTAGCTGTTAGTATCTTACTTGCACTGGAAGCCTGAAGACTCACCTCTTCAGGCTGCACCTCTCTCCTTCCCTCCCTTGCTCTTTGCAATGTCTCTACCCTTATTGCTCTTGTTTTAACTGTGATTTAACCTAGGCTATTTACTTTCTCTTAGATAGTCGGTAGGGGAGACCTAATCTATTCGATCACCTTTGGCACTTGGGACTTTACCCCTCTCTAGGGTTATCTTTTCACTTTTCATGCCATTCTTATGCACTTTGCCTTGTAAGTCTCTCTGGATAAGAGTGTCTAACAAATGTCCTTAATGTAATGTAATGTTAAACCAGATTGTTGTCACTTTAGTCATCTGATACAGTTATTAAGACGTGGCATTGCTTTTAATGTAATGCTTGGTTCTTACCATATTTAAAGGGTGCAGGGTATTCTGCAGGGCCCCAGTCTTGTCTCGAGTTCTCACCTCTGGTCCTCAGGACTTGACTTCCCTCTAAGAGTGCATACATCGTATGTATACGTTACGTTCCTGATTTGTGCCGTTTGCACTGGGAGCTGGATAAGAGCATCTGCTGAATGGCTGTAACTTAAACCCATTTCTGTTGCTTTTTTCCCCGAAGACCACCAGAGGGCGACTGTGACGAAGCGGGCTTGAGAATGGATGCCATTTCCATGCTTGGCAGCAGCCCCCTGGGCACCATGGAAACCTTCCTGCCCAACGGCGAGAAGAACGGCCTCAAGGAACGTTCCGGCAAGCCGACCGTGGCCATCATCGGGTCGGGCGACTTCTCCAAGTGCCTGACGATCCGGCTGCTCCGCTGCGGGTACCGCGTGGCGGTGGGGAGCCGGCAGCCCAAGCGCGCGGCCGAGTTCTTCCCCCACGTGGTGGACGTGACGCACCAGGAGGACGCGGTGGGGAAGGCCGGGCTGGTCATCCTGGCCATCCACAGGGAGCACTACGCCACCCTCTGGGGCCTCAAGCACCTGCTGGTGGGCAAGGTCCTGGTGGACGTCAGCAACAACAAGCGCATGAACCAGTATCCAGAGTCCAACGCCGAGTACCTGGCCTCGCTCTTCCCCGAGTCGCACGTGGTGAAGGGGTTCAACGTCATCTCCGCCTGGGCCATGCAGTCCGGACCCAAGGACGCCAGCCGACAGGTGAGCAAGGGCATCTAAAATAACCCCAAAGTTTTAAGCAAGGGCCATTCATTCGAGTAATGCAAGAAAAATAGGGATGCGGTGCATCTGCTTCATGTTTCAAACCGTAACAATGTCAAGTAGCATTGTCCCTGACACATAAACAATAAAATATATACTCTACAGAAACATTTCTATTTGAGATTTTACATCAAGACAAGCAAAAAACTACATGTACAAAAAAAAGCAAAAATAAAACATCAGTGAAAAAAGGTATCTGATCTTTATCTACGCATCTAATGCCAATGACATAAAAGCTGAGCTCGTCTATATTTAAGTTTTCTGGAAATGTTTTTTTTTGTTTGTTTGTTTTTTTGTTATATTATATTATATGATCATCTTTGTGTATGATGTCAGTGTGCTGCATTTATTGTATTCAAGTTTTAATGTACTGCTTTATGGTTTGGTAATATTTCCATGTGTGTTCCCTATTGAGTTTTAACCCACCTTTATTGTGACATTATCACAGAACACAAAAACAGCCATCCTATCAACCCAAAAACCAGAATACATCGGCACCCACAAAAAAAGAGAGAGAGTAAGAGAGAATCTATCAATACATCTGTTTAATATGGGTAAATGTGTTTAGGTTAGGGATGAGAATGTTGTTATTGTCTTTGTTCAGTATTATTTGTATTTTGTATTTAGCAACACAAGTTTATCTTGTCATGCCAATAAAGCACATTTCAATTTGAATTTGAGAGGGAGAGAACTGGGAGGGACACATGCTAACTTGATCACAATATTACCCTAAATATGTTCAGCTCTGTCCTCTGTTTAAAGCCCTTCAAGGTCAGCATCAAATCCCCTGTTTATGTTTGGAAAGAGTGAGCATTTAGCATTCCCAGCCAGGGACAGCGAATGTCTCTATTACTCTAACGTATACATTATTAATAACTAATGTTTAATGAGCTGACAACTGATATTCATATTTTATTATTGTGTGTTATGTCCATAAGTGTATCTGTGGTATAGCAATATGTCCTTGCCAGGATACAGCAATGTACATATTTTAGTTTGGGGGGGGGGGTAGAGACAGAGAGAAAAGGGAGATGGATGGATGGAGAGAGCAATGGAAGGACAGAAGGAGAGAGGGGAATGGAGATGGAAAGAGAGACAGACAGAGAGAGAGAAAAGAGAAAAAAAGGTGGAAAGAGAAAGAGAGAGGGATGGAGGCAGAGAGGAAGAGGATGGAGGGAGGAAAGAGGGAATTTGAGAGGGAGAGAGAGATAGGGGTATTGATGGAGAGAGTGAGAGGGGTGGAGGGAGAGAGAAAGAGGGTGGTGAAAGACAGACAGAGAGAGAGAGAGAGAGAGAGATGGAAGGAGAGAGAGGCTGGAGGAGGTCAGATTCCAGTAGGAGGCGTGCGTCACTGGTGTTTACATCTACAGAAATAAACCCCTGGCAGGACAGAGCCATGTGTGTAGGGCAGAGAGGAAGGCAGCAAAGGCTTCTGGGATCAGTCGAGACCCCCCCCCCCCATGGCCCACACCCCCCAATGAAAACGACCTGATGAAAGTATCAGAATGAGAGAGATTTTCTGCCTGGCGCTTTTTCACAGCCACAGTCAGTCCACCGTCCTCGCTTCTCACGGGCGCTCTGGGGAAACTCATGGAGACACGCTTTGAAAAAGGTGTAGCCTGAGCTAAATTTAGAGACAAGCTAAATTCAAGACAAAGATTAGGGATTTTTGAGAATTATTCTCCTGCTCTGAAAATGTTAAGCTCCTGTCACTTTCAAAATGCAGGATTATTTGGTGAGAATTATGCGGGCCCGTAGATTTTTATGTGAAATAGTGAAGGATGTGGACATTCAGTTCAGTATTAATTCTATGAAATCCAAAATGCATCACCTATGGATTTGTTAATACAGGAATCAGATTTGTCATCATACAGGAAACCTGTTTACCGTTATGCCCTTTATTACAGAGCTTTCACTTTTATATATGCATCCCTGCATACAGCAACTACAAGTATCACATACTCCATCCACCTCTATGTGTTATCCAATGAAAGGTTTTCAACCATTTCTATTGCAAGTTGTCTCCCAATTATATATATATATTATGCACACACACACACGCACACACATACACACACACACAGATGCTGCACTGTATGTATAACTGCAAGGTGGTTTCATACCTGTGTTATAGGTGTGTAGTAGGTAACTTTTTGTTGCCTGTGTCCCAGGTGTGCAGTATGTAATTCTGAGTTACCTGTGTCCCAGGTGTGCAGAATGTAATTCTGAGTTACCTGTGTCCCAGGTGTGCAGTATGTAATTCTGAGTTACCTGTGTCCCAGGTGTGCAGTATGTAAGTCTGAGTTACCTGTGTCCCAGGTGTACGTGTGTGGAAACTCTGTGGAGGCCCGGCAGCAGGTGCTGGAGCTGGCTCGGCAGCTGAGCTTCGTCCCGGTAGACATGGGGGCGCTGTCGTCTTCACGGGAGATCGAAAACATGCCCCTGCACCTCTTCACCCCGTGGAAGGGCCCGGTGCTGGCTGCCGTCAGCCTCTCCATCCTCTTCTTCGTCTACTCCTTCGTGCGCGACATCATCCACCCTTACGTCCGCAACCAGCAGAGCGACTTCTACAAGATCCCCGTGGAGATGGTCAACAAGACGCTGCCGGTGGTGGCCATCACCCTGCTGGCCCTGGTGTACCTGGCCGGCCTGCTGGCCGCCGCCCACCAGCTGTACTACAGCACCAAGTACAGACGCTTCCCCCGGTGGCTGGAGGACTGGCTGCAGAGCCGCAAGCAGCTGGGGCTCCTCAGCTTCTTCTTCGCTGGTGTGCACGTGCTCTACAGCCTCTGTCTGCCCATGCGGCGGTCTGAGAGATACCTGCTGCTCAACTCCGCCTTCCAGCAGGTACCGCAGCCAATCAGCACGCAGCCAGGGAGACTAGCTGTTACAATTTTCGCTTCATCGCCCCGTTTCCTCGAGAGGAAGAGACGAGCACAAGAGACAAGAACAAATATTGGAATGCACCCAGGGAGAAGGCAGGGATAGAGAGGGAGGGGCAGAAAGGGGTAAAGAGAGGGCAGGGAGGGGCAGAAAGGGGTAGGGAGAGGGCAAAGAGGGGCAGAAAGGGGTAAGAGAGGGCAGGGAGGGGCAGAAAGGGGTAAGAGAGGGCAGGGAGGGGCAGAAAGGGGTAAGAGAGGGCAGGGAGGGGCAGAAAGGGGTGAGAGAGGGCAGGGAGGGGCAGAAAGGGGTAAGAGAGGGCAGAAACGGGATAAGGAGGGGCAGAAAGGGGTAGGGAGAGGGCAGGGAGGGGTAAGGAGGGGCAGAAAGGGGTAAAGAGAAGGCAGGGAGGGGCAGAAAGGGGGTAGGGAGGGGCAGAAAGGGGTAGGGAGAGGGCAGGGAGGGGCAGAAAGGGGTAGGGAGGGGCAGAAAGAGGTAAGGAGGGGCAGGGAGGGGCAGAAAGGGGTACGGAGGGGCAGAAAGGATGGACAAACCCAAACCCAGCCTGGGCCCCCTGCAGTATGTCCTCCCCCTTCTCTCTCCCCCACATCCCCCATCCATCTCCCCGCTGTCAAATAAAGTGGAAAAATACCAAAAAAATAATCTTTAAAAAAAAATAAGCAAGAACCAATGTCACAGACTGGGAGATATCCCAAAAATAGGTTTTAAAGATATCAAAATTCACAGAAAACAACCATTACTGTTGAACATATTGGTCATTTGTATTTCAGCTTCGCTGGGCATGGTGTGTATGTGGTATAGCAGAGTATTCCCTTTCCATGAGAGCCCTGCTGCTGTGGCTTCTCCCCTCTGTGCGCACTGTTCTGTTTCTGTCTTCGACCCACATTTGAGTCATTTGGTTTCAGGGACAGTGACTCAACCCTACCCCCGCTTTAAGTCCACAGGCTCAAAAAGGACCATCAGCAATGTATAAAAAAAGATGAAAAACCATCTCTCTCTGTTTCTCGTTTATTCTCTCTTTGCTCTCTCTGCAGTTATGTGCATGTGTGTACATGAGTGTGCATGTGCACCTGTTTGAATGGGTGTGTGTGCATGTATTTTCATTTGAATACTTGCATGTGTATGAGTGTGTGTGCGCATGTGTTTGCAAATGTATTTTTGTGTGTATATGTGTGCATGCGTGTTTTGTGTGTACATGTGTGTGTGCATATCTGTGTGTCTGTGTGCATTTGTGTCTGTGTATTTGTGTGTATATATGTGTATGTGTGTTTGTATGTCAATGTATTTGTGCTTGTGTGTGTATGTGTGTGTATTTGTGTGCACATGTGTGTATGTGTTTCTGTGTGTACATGTGTGTGTGTGTGTGTGTGTGTGTATTTGTGTGTGCGTACACTCAGGTACGTTCCCCGTGCCCCTGCAGGTGCGTGCGGACGTGGAGAGCTCCTGGAATGAGGAGGAGGTGTGGAGGGTGGAGATGTACCTCTCCTTCGGCATCATGAGTCTGGGCCTGCTGTCTCTGCTAGCCGTCACCTCCATTCCCTCCGTCAACAGCGCCCTCAACTGGCGGGAGTTCAGCTTCATACAGGTCCACTCAGACTTCAGCTTCGCACAAACCTTAGCTTCACACAGCCGAGTCATGCAAAATTTAAGATTCACTCAGGTGCTTCGCACAGGATAGTCTAACACGTAGTTCTGCTCCACATAGGTGAGTCACACTCAAAGTTTAAATCCAGGCGCACTAATAATTTCCCCTTTCTACAAAGGGTGAAGGTGTATCTCTCACCTGTCTAAATTAATAGTGTGTAATGAAGGTAAGCTATGTGAGGGACCCTGGCTGAATACCTGAGTGTCACTGTTACACCTCTGTCACACCCTGCGCAGGTGAAATAACACCTGCATGCACCTAATCAGAGTCTGGAGCTTGTAGTCTTACCTTTAACACAGGTGAGACACACATAAAGACAGGTGTTTGTGTAGGTGAGACAGACAGGGCTCTTTGCCTGTCAGTCTAACAAATCTTCCTCTCATTCTCTCTCCTTCCTCTCTTCCATCTCTCCCTCTCCCTCCCTCTCTCCTCTCTCTCCTTTCTCCCCCTATTCCTACCTCACCCTCTCCATTCTTCCCCTCTGTCTTCCTCTCTCTCACTCCATTCCTCACTCTCTCTCTCCTATCTCTCCCTCTTCCTTCTCCCTCTCTCTCTCCCTTTCCTCCCCTTTTTTCCTGCTCTCTGTCCCTTTCCCTCCATCTCTCCTCCTCTCTCCTTCCTATCTCTCCCTCCTCTCCTCCTTCCTCTCTTCCCTCCTCCCTCCATCTCTCCTCCTCTCTCCTCCCTATCTCTCCCTCCTCTCCTCCTTCCTCTCTTCCCTCCTCCCTCCATCTCTCCTCCTCTCTCCTCCCTATCTCTCTCCCCTCCTCACCCCCTCCCTCTCTTCTGCAGTCCACTCTGGGCTACATAGCTCTCCTCATAGCCACTTTCCACGCCCTGCTGTTTGGGTGGAAGCGGGCCTTCCAGCCCGAATCGTACCGGTTCTACCTGCCGCCCAGCTTCACGGTGGCGCTGGTGCTGCCGGTGACAGTGATCCTGGGGAAGATGGCTCTGCTCCTGCCCTGTGTGGGCCGCCGGCTGCGGAGGATCCGCCGCGGGTGGGAGGGTGACCAGTTCCGCAACGATATGTCTGGGTCTGCCTCTGCCGCCGCCCATGTCTCCCCCGAGAGGGTCACCATCATGTGACCTTCCGTCTGTCCGTCATCTCCCAATCAATCATGAGTCATGTCTCAGCAAAGAGGGATTCAGTTGTGACCGTCCATCTTCGTTCTACCTCCCTTTGACCCATCTCTCTCGCAAGTGTCCGTCACCATGGAAATGGAACACCTGCACATCCGGCTGTGTAAAGTCAAATAGCCTGAACGAACACCCTGGATTACGGATACCCATGCCCTTATTTCACAAGGAACATATGCACACTGCAAATACAGTCATCTAAAATCCCGCCCAATGTCAAGCCAGTGCCCCCCCCCCCCCCACCCCCATCTCTCCAAAAAAAGAGGGTCACTGTCATGCGACCTCAGATGACTGAAGGAGCTGATCACCATAAAGTCTCACTCATAAACGCATGTGTGACCTCAGCTGGCTGGGCGAGAATGGTGTTACATGCTAGTAACTGAGTTAGCATTAGCACCGCTAACAACAACCGTTGCGTGAGCTCAAATTACTGAGCGAAGGCTTTGGCGTGGAAGCCCTAAAAAACACATATGCTAGGCTGACCGTTAGCACAGTTTTGGCTCTCAGCACATTCCCTGTAAATCAGGGTTGCCCATACGTTCCAACACATACATTCTCGGAACGTTTGGCATAAGCTGGGCATTTCTTTGAATCCCACCTAACTGCCCTCTTGAAACACCAGGAGAGACATCTTCATATAACCCCCAACTGACTGGCTGATTGGTGATATTACCTTACCACACTGTGAAGAAAACCAGAGTGGAGTTATACAGCTAACTGCAGTTCATCACCAGTGTCATAATGATAGTAGACTTGTTGTTATTTACTACATGTTGAGAACTGCCGTCGTGACCTCAGTGCATCGCCATGGAAACGCCCACGCTCTGTCTGTGACCCAAAATGGAGGCCCATCATCTGAACCATAGGGGGGGTGGGACAGAGAAGTCACCAACCCAATGGCCCCTCCCATAGCGTGCGTTAGGAACCAATGGAAATGACTGAAGAGTAAAATTTTTAAAAAGATGCGGAGCGGGAAGAGATTGGGGCTTGAATAAAAACACTCAGTGGTGAACTTCCTGTCGAAAACCGAAGATCTGATTCAATTCCTTTGATGTGTGTGTGTGAGTATGTAACTCTGACTTACCTGAGTCTCAGGTGTGCAGTATATAACTGAATTACCTGAGTCTCAGGTGTGCAGAATATAACTCTGAGTTACCTGAGTCTTAGGTGTGTAGTGTGTATTTTCTTAGGTGAAAATGCTATATATATAGTATATTACTTAAAATAAAATGATAAGAATTAAAATTAACATCCAAGCATATATTTTTGTTAAGGTGTCCTCTGTGTGAAGCCACTGGAAAAGCTGCTCGGCGGCTAATCCACACCATACAGATTAGTGCTGTGCTTGGCAGCTAATCCACACCATACAGATTAGTGCTGTGCTTGGCAGCTAATCCACACCATGCAGATTAGTGCTGTGCTTGGCAGCTAATCCACACCATGCAGGTTGGTGCTGTGCTTGGCAGCTAATCCACACCATGCAGGTTGGTGCTGTGCTTGGCAGCTAATCCACACCATACAGATTAGTGCTGTGTTTGGCAGCTAATCCACACCATGCAGATTAGTGCTGTGCTTGGCAGCTAATCCACACCATGCAGATTAGTGCTGTGCTTGGCAGCTAATCCACACCATGCAGGTTAGACCTTGAGTGGAGCTAAACAGCCAAATGTAATCCATCATCATTATAATAATGATAATAGATGTGTTGTTTTTAATTATTGAGTGACGCTGACATCGTTATCAAAGCTTGGCTCAATGCGTAGTTGCACGCTACCTTGCCGGGCATCCATAGTGCCAGCATTCTGGAGGAACTCAAACAGGGGCCAGAATGAACCTGCCAAACGTCTGTGCTTGTGAAAAAAAAAAGTTTGTAAAAGTAAAATAGCAATGGAATTTATTTGTAAATCAAAAGTGAATGACAACATTTCGATTCAGTCCAAGCTGTGACAATATCAAAGTCTGCGATGGGACAAGTATTGCATAGTGCTGTATTCGTGAAATTAATGAATTGTCTAATCTTTAAAACTGTGCCAGAAGGTTTTGACGTTGGTCATCCGCTGCAGTTTTTCTTCAACACTGTGACTCTTTTTCTCCAAAGTATTTATTTTCATATTTCATGGTTTCAGTATATGCCAGGGAGGTATTGAGGAGATGATTAAGCTTGTGCTAAATAAGCCTGACTTTTCCTTCCACTGGCTAAATGTTATCTCACATTGCTCTGTAAATGTATTTATTAATTAATTTGCTCTGTAAAAGGTTCACAAAACATTGTGTACAGTTTCCTTTTTTGTAATAATGTTTTGAGCCACATGGCTGTCCTGTGTGTATCTGTGTGTGGGGGGTATTAGAAAACAAAATGACTGATAAGAGTCCCTGTGGCTATTTGTTACAGTGTGTGCCGGTGTGTGTGGGTGTGTGTGTGTGTGTGTGCATGTGTGTGTGTGTGTGTGTGTGTGTGTGTGTGTGTGTGTGTGTGTGTGTGTGTGTGTGTGTGTGTGTGTGTGTGTGTGTCTGGTGCTTTCTGAGTATCGGATTTCCTTTTTCTTGCTTGCAAAGAGGAGAAGCCACCCCAGCTATCCACTAAGTCTCAAAAGAGTAAAACTGGATTGGGAAGGAAGCATTTTGCCTATCTTTGCCTACTTTAGCTATCTGGGATAACCAAAGTCCTTCACAGTGAGGTGACTTTGAACATCTAGTTGCTGTAGTTTTATTTGATTTTTTCCTCACATAGAGGAGATAATGGAGTCAGACGTTTAGCTCTGTCTCTTCAGCATTCTGATTATGGCATTCCAGTTCTTGGTTTGACTGAGAGAGGAACTTTGGCAGGCCTGTGTTCTATTGTTAGTCTGTGTCTTTATCTGCCATCTGTGTGTGTCAGCTGTGTATTAAATTGGATCCTCCAACGCTATGACTGTTGGATTGTGGAGGCACGGCTGTCTGCACCTGCACAGGGTGACAGTGGAAGCTGTGACGTTGACCGTGACCTTCAAACACATCCAGTGACTCGACAGTAAGAGAACATTTAAAGAAAAAAAAAACCTTCAGGGTTAAATAACTAGAAAGAAGTGAATCACAGTGTGGTGTACCTCTGTGACTGGTTAAGGTACATTCCTGTGACTGGGACAGCCCAAGTGTGGGGAGGAGCACAAAAAAGAAGAGAAGCTCTCCAAACAAGAGTCTAGGGAGAGACATGCATATCAAACAAGTTTAATACTTACAAGCTAGAGACGGTTACAGTGAGTTACAATGGGCTGTCAGTCACTGACTTCTTTGAACCAATCAGACGGTTTTACTCTTCATGACAAAACACAACGATTGGTTCAGTTCATCCAGATACTACTTGGATGCGGCAGACCTGCCTGTTGTAGTGTCATGAAATGTCAGTCTGCTGCCATCACTACCAGCAGAACAGGAGGGCAGAAAAGGGGCCTGTCCCACTATCTGACATGGGACCTCATGAAGGACTCATAACACATTTATTAGAATAGAATTATTGCTTTATAAAGCTGTTATAAGCAAAGGGTATGCTTCTTCCACAAACAAATAGGATTTCCCTGACTGCTGAAGGACTGCTTGGTTTGCAGTTAAGGCAGGCTGACCAGACTGAGGTCAATGAACGATGCAAAGGCTATTTCCCCTGGAGAAATTAAACTTGAGGAGTTTTAATCTGGCCACACAGAGCACTGTTGGAAACAGCTATTCATAATTGGAAGGATGTGTAAGAAAAAAACAACAGAAAATTGGATACACTGGATAAGGGCTTGTAAGTACACACAAATCAATAATTGCATTTAATCATTTATTTGAAATGTTTTCATTGAAAACTAAGCCAAGAAAGCAATCAGTGTCCCTGAACTATATAGAACGGCACAAGTAAATTATGTCAGTTTTTCTCCACTCACTACTCATTTGTCACCCTGTATCTTACTCATCCTTCTCTCGGTTCCCCCTTTTTCTCTCTCTCCCTCTCTCTGTCTCTCACAGACATGCTTAAAGTTTAGTTTATTAGTACTTCAAGGTCCTGAGGGCATGTAAAGGCATCAGTAACCTCATAATTTGAAAAGGGCAGACATATTGGCTGTGTCAGTGACTCATTGATTTCAACCAATCAGACTCGACTCATGCAAGCATGTGATTTACAGTGCATGGTGCAGCCCCACCAATCAACAGAGCTCCCACTGCCTCTTTATCCAATCAGAGTTTATGACCCCCATTCCAGCAATCTTCACTTCCTTTTACTTAACTCCAGAAAAATGAAAGCAGTGAGTTACGACATTTTAGCTCATGGGACTGTTTGGAAAAGTAATGCTGTCCTTATTTGCTCATGGGGGAAAAATACGTATACTTTTACTGACGTCAATTTTCACACCAGGAACGTTGTGCAACACATTTACAAACCACAGGATGTGATAAATAGCTTCTTCTGTTACATAACTAAGGGAACAGAGGATGCTACAGTACAAAGGGATCAAGCAACAGAAAAAAAGGAACAGAAGGAGATGCAGAAATAGAGAGTGGCAGGTGGTGTTTCTCTCTCATACAGAGTCAGACTGGCTGATTGAGGACCAAACAATGTGTTTCCTCTGGGGGAAGAGGAGGATTATTGAGGAGGAGTTTCTCCGTGATGGGCGTGTGATCTGACAGCATGTGTCAGGCCGCGCAAACAGTTTCGGTGAGGATTGAATCTCGCGATGAGTAAACAATCGTAACACGTGTGCGATTTATATTCACGGACAAAAAGAAAGGAAAGGAAAATTGAATTCATGACCAACAGAGAGTCAAAATTGAAAATTGAAGCAGAACGAATGTTTCTGTGCCGCAAATGATGTCTTAGCACTGTGGAACATAAGAATTCAAGATGCCCTATTCTATGATTCTAATTTACCGGGTAGATTTCTTTCCTAAAATTCATGCAAATCCTCTCGGCGTGGTACAATACGCTCATCCAACATCCAACCATTCTCAACGTAAAGCCTTGACTGATCTCTCTCACCCCCCTTCCCCCCACACACACAATTCCACATTTCAGCTGTTTTCCCTCACCGCTTTGATAGTTTATTTCCTGCTGCGGCATGGATTCCGATTCGTTCTTCAGGACCTCTGTGGTCTCAGTTTATGACACCACGTCCGTCATTGTCCTTCACTGCTGATGCGATTGCTTATCTTTCACCTCTCACAGCTCACAATGTCACAAATTTGCCTGATCAGGGGATGAAGATGAAGATAGCTTTTGATTCCAGTTGAGCTGACGAAGACAAAGGTTTTGCCACTAGCATCAACACCATGGAATGGAAAACCGGGTCTGTGCTGGCTTTTCCTCCACTGCTTTTCATTGGTTCCAGTACTTGCTAAAGACTTTTCATTCGATTTTTTATTCATTCATTTATCACCTTCCTGTTGCAGCAGCTAACTTCCCAACCTGAAAGGCCATCGCACCCTTTTCACTGTGACATCTCACATATGAACTCCAAACCGTTATCTCTATAAGAGCCGATTGACACACCAATAAACAACGTATTATATATGCCTCTATGCTGTTCATTGTGCACCAAACCTGAAGTGAACACTTGGAGGTTTTTAATTACAGGAAAAACACACATCCTTTCTTTATGGGTGAGATTATAAAGAATCTTCCTACTAACCACAAGGGACAAACAAACAAACAACAGCATATAACTGTGCAATCCAGAATGCCGCTGGCCAGTCTTTGGTCACTGGCTGAACAAGGAGTGCTGCTGGGAAGTGTGTAAACAAGGGCTGAGAGAGCACAAAGAAGGGGAGGGCTGGTCAGAAACAGCAATGACCAAAACAACAACAATGACAGGGAGTGCTGCAGTGACCGCCGGTCACTTAGAGGTCAATTAGAGTAACTGATCGGCTATAGGATCCATCACTGGAGGCCATCACTAGCCAGATTTTGAAAAAAAAGCACACCCATTTTGGATCTTACTTGGTTTGGAATAACTTAAATCCCTGCCAAAGGCGTGAGAGGTTAGAGTGTTTCATATTGAGAGGGACATTGTTTTTATAAAGATAAGAGTCTGACGTGCGTTATGCGATAAAAAGAAGCAGGTTCAGCTTTGAAACTGGCCTCAAAGTGACCTGACAGTAGCTGTCATGAATACTCTTCTATGGGAATGTTTTGTGGACATGTCTGGAAGCGCTTTGTCAAGCTGAGAGGGACAGAGACAGATATAGAAACACAGAGAGAGATCACAAGATGTCCTCCCTCGTTTCTTTGTCCGTTCCTCCTCCTCCTTTTTTTTGAGATTTTTGTTGTCATCAGCAGTTTCTGTAATTCCACCTGGAAAATCCAAGCATTTGTTAAACGCAGAACAGGACACTTAACTAAGCAGAACCTGCAGTTCTAACGGCTGGGCCCTACCCGCGTCAGAGGGTCAGAAGGGTGCATTTTCTGCGCAGCTGTAGCAAGCAGACCTCAGGAGTCCAAGCAAAGCAGTGCAGCCAATCATTCAGCTCCATCGACAAGATAAGGATCCCACAGCAGATACCGGACCGGAGGTGGCCGACACCCTCCGTGGTTTATCTGCTACTCTCATATTCTGGGTGTGCGTTTGGGCCTTGGGTGCTTCCCGAAAAACACTCAGCTGGACCTTAAAGTATGTGTTGATGGTACAAAGTGTATTAGCATCCGGTGGCTAATTCATGAATATGTGTGTGCATGCTTTTTTACACTTGATATTGATGTCGCGCTGTTGTTCTGTGCTGCAATCCCGCGCCACCCAGCTGCGAGGTAACCTCCAGCATTTTCAGGCATGGACTCAAGTAAACTAAATTTATAACCCGCTGTTAAATTTGGAGCATGTTTTGTTGATTTGTGGGTGGTACCGAGATATATTCCATACAAAAAAGGAGATATGTACCAGAGATATAAGTAAGAGATATATTAAAGATGAGAAAGATAATCTTCAATGAATCAATAACTTCAAAGAGCACACATGCCTTTCCTGCATGCTACTCTAATGTAAAAGGTAAAGAAAGCTATTAGTCTCTGTTCACTGATATTTATTTAATTTTATTAAAAATGTCCACATCTGCCCAGCGCTGTACATTCAAGTAACGCAAATTCTCTACACAAACATTTCTATTTAATATTTTACCTCAAGGCAAGCAAAAAAAAAATTCCATATACAAAAAGGCAACAATAAAACATAACTAAAAAAAAAAGGCATCTGATCTTTATCTAAGCATGTCAACGACATGGAAGCTGAGCTCGTCCATGTTGACCTTTTGTATAAATGTATCTATCTGAGCTGTTAACCAAAGCTCAGATGAGAGAGAGAGAGAGAGAGAGAGAGAGAGACAGGGAGAAAGAGAGAGAGACAGAGAGAGAGAGACAGGGAGAAAGAGAGACAGAGAGAGAGAGAGAGAGAGACAGGGAGAAAGAGAGACAGAGAGAGAGAGAGAGAGACAGGGAGAAAGAGAGACAGAGAGAGAGAGAGAGAGAAAGAGACAGGGAGAAAGAGAGACAGAGAGAGAGAGATTTAGAGGGCTTTTTAAGAGATACATGTACACTGCTACAGAATTGTCCATTGTCCAGGCACATAAAGTATGTGGATATTAGAAGAGAAATTTTCCTGGAACATACAGAATATTGCAGGAAAGAGATGGATACCCACCATAACACTAATATCTAGCATCTATCTACTGACCCAATCGAATGTGGAGGGTGGGAAGGAATTAGAGAGTAGGACCGTGGACTCAACTAAAAAAGGATTATTCAGGTTTTCTGAACAGGAAGTCTATCTGTTTTACAATTATGGCATAGTGGCATAGTTATATTATTAATAACAACAAATAATAAAAGTACACTTATGAGATGAGGCAATGATTATATACAATACCATTTAAAAATTAAAAGCCAGCATGTGAAATAAATAACCTTAAAAAAAATAAAGACATTTCTTGAACTCTATGTTTTTCTTGGGCCAGCAGCCTTGGCCTTGACGTTTTTTGTCGTTCTGCAAGCCTTCTGTATCGATCACTTTAAGGGTTAAAAAGGCAGGCCCTAACGGAGCCAAAGAGTCCCAGGTCTCAGACCAGTGGCTCCTGTCCAGTGAATAAAATAGCAACTCTCCATTATATGGCCCCCTGCTGGTCTTCACAAGTACTGCAATTTCTGATTCCACAAACAAATCACGTCAGTTTACTACAAAAAAAAAAAAAAAAAAGAAACGCTGTATAGATTCACCCATAAAACAGTTTGACAGGGAAGTTGCTTCTGGACATGAGATGTTTGGCACATTGTTTCACAGAAGGAAGTTTCGGATCTTGGCAGTGCTTCCCCACCACGCTCAGAACTATTGCTTGAAACCGAAATCAAAAAAGAAAAGGGAAATAGAGATGAAAAACCCAGTAATTCACCTTTGTAAAAATTCATAATCAGCCATGACAGGGGGATATGCTGTATGTCCTGTGCACGGCGTATTGTTTTACCCACAATTCCCCTTTTGTGGTTC
This sequence comes from Albula goreensis, assembly GCA_022829145.1. Taxonomy (NCBI): domain Eukaryota; kingdom Metazoa; phylum Chordata; class Actinopteri; order Albuliformes; family Albulidae; genus Albula; species Albula goreensis. The sequence goes on from CM040756.1 coordinate 3,785,612, forward strand.
ATCAGATTTCAGAGACAAGCAGCTCGATGTCTGGACAGCTGGTGTGTGTTCTGGTTTTTATTGCTGGGTTTGAAGCAGCTGCCATCTTAGGTCTTAGCCTTACAGTGCTAAAAAACAGGGTCCTGCTGTTGCCCTTAAAGGACTGTGTTCTGGCGCCTCACAATCAGAGTCTCTCTTTACTTGGTGATGTAAAAACGAAGACTCCGCCGCTAATTTGTGTGAGAGCAAAAAACAGATGGATTGTGGGTAATGAGTCTGTGAGATAGTGGCTCGCTGCCCTGGGGGGTTCCTTCGACAGGGATTAGCGGAATCTGGATCGGAACTGCATTAACGCCAAAGCGTGTGCGAGTCAATTAAAGCTCACTTGAAAACAAAAGTAGGGAACAGGACCAAAACCCAAACATTCCGATGTGACCTTCAAACCTGAATAGGTGGGAAAAACCAGGCAAGATGGCCCAGAATCTGGGTTATTCCTGTCCTCTCTGTTGAACTGCAGAAGTTTCTGGCAGGTACCAGGAGTTTCCGGTGCTACTTTACAGCACAGAACACGCACTGCCACACTACTGTCCTCACTCACGCCATTTAATTCACCCATCCACAACAAACTGGATCAGAATGGAGTGGTTTAGCTTCAACAGCTGGGAGACTAAACTTATAAAGAATCAACGATAAGAATTCGGAGCCGACCATTTGGAGAGTCTGAAGAGTCTACACTGCTGTGTATAGGCACTTTCACCTCTGACGCATGCACGCATGAGCAAGTTCAGTCAAAGTGGAACCACCTGCTGTACGGTAACTCAGTGTATAGATGTAGCCATGACCCAAATTCCGCAAGTGGGAGGTAATTAGGAAGGAACCTCCCCTTGCACCGGCAGGAAGTGACATCACAATGAAAATGGAACACACACAAATACACAGAGCACAGAACCAGCATCAGCCATTCAGAACATGATCTGGAATTTCATAAAGAGGGCAGAGGTCAGAGGTCAGGGGTTAACCTTCACCCTTTGGGACATTTCAGGAATAGCTACTTTTCACCTATCCAACACGAGGCTATGTTTACAGACCTATGTTTAATTTCTCAACACTTATTATTGCAAATTTATTATAACACTTACAATTTTTTGTTACATGTTAAAATATATTTGTAAGATTTTATTTTCTAAAGGAAGGCTAGCATAGCAAATATCTTTTTCCCCAAAGAAAGTGCAAAATTAATAAAAGGCTGGGGACAGGCATTTTTGACAGAAAGGATTTCTCAACCTGTTAAGAGTGAAATGAAAGGGAAGGAGTGCACAGTTCCATTCCTTCCCAAAAAGACACACAAAATGTCTCATGAGTGAGCTGGAAGAGGTTTTACACAACCCCAGAACACATCAATTACAATGCTGTTTACAGATGAGAACTGTCCCTCATTTCTATTAACGGACAGGCACGCAAAATCAGGAAAAAAAAAAAAAAACCAAGACACAACATGGGAACTTTTGATATGGCAGACATGATCCATCCATGTTTGTGTTTTTCTACACAGTTAACTCTGCACTCCTCTGCAGAGGGAGGTGGGAGCACAGAGTTGCAGGTTTGAGTCCTGAATGGAATCATGTTGTATCATTCAGCAGTTTTTTTCACTATGGCCATTTTAACAGATACCCAGCTGTACATGTGGGATTCATGTAGCTCTGAGAAAGTGAGGCTATCTCTACAAGCGATTTGAACACTGATTGGTTCAGACCAGCTGGTCCACTGTGGTAGCTCTGTCCCATTTTTCTCTGTCACACCCCCATCACTAGATGAATGTAAAATCCAATCCACACATGACCCAAACATTCTTCATTTCAACTATCCTTCATGATCGCATCACAATATTTTCAGCACTCAGAAATCAGAGCCATCCTCTACAAATAGCCCAGAACATACCATATGCATACTGACACTTCGATTCGGTACCTCAGACACCAGACACATCCTCTCCCTCTTCCCATTTAAAATCACCAGCCAGTGCTTACAATGTGGTCTGGAAGACTGTCCTTACTCATATAAAAATGATATCAGGAGGTTTCCTTTCTTTACTGCAAAGAAAGTTGCAAATGATTGGGACTGCACTCCAGCCATGCATTTAATACAGAGATCTTTAGAGCGTTTCAGTCCAGAGATATTCTCTAGAAGTCCGAAATCCGAAACTCTTCTGTATGACGACCAAGATGGGCTGATAGGCTGATTCCTGTCACTGCAAGTTCTTATGTACCAAACAGCATGATTCCATTAAGCTTGGTTTATATCACCACTTGCCTAAAATCCTGTTGTTTCATCTGCAAAGGGAAGCAGTAGAATGGGTGGGGGGTGTAAACAGAAAAGGCCATGCAGTAGAGTATCCAAAGCCGTGGAGGTGAGTGCCCTCCAGTCCCGTTAGCACGTTAGCATATCTGCCCACGCAGCAGAGGTAGGTCCAAGCTCTGGGTTTTGAGCAGCCGTCATCAACACAGTACGAGACACAATGAACCCAACGAGCTAAAGACCAACGTTGTTTCACCGCCTCACTCTTACTGGCACACGGGTGATGTTATATCCAGATGCTAACGTGCTAACTTCAGTCTATGAATCCCTGCTACTACTGTGCTAACTTTACCTACATGTATATATTATGGAGTGGTTAGACAAAGGTTTCTTTTCAGCAGTGAATTGTAATAATCTATGAATGATATATCGTGTGAACTACACCCAAAGGAGCCCCAATCCCATCTTCACACTTCTTCCTTGTTCAGGAGTATTCCATCTCTGGTCAGCTTTTTTCAGATTGTGACTGCAAACAGGGGCAAATCAAAAGACATCCCAGAATGAAAAAGATATGACAAAAAAAAAAAAAAAACAGGAGGAAAAAAAAGCAAAGATGCTTATTCAGAAAATACTAAGAAAAAGGAAACAAAACAAAAACCCAATAAACACTTATGTTACGGTCACTTTATGGTTGAAACAGAAACAGTCCCTGGTCCTATTATGGCCCAGTCTATCCCTGCCCCGGGGGGATGGGGGGGGGGTGTTGGCAGCTGACAGTGAGGGAGTTGAGGCTAGGCAGTGCAACCCCACCCCCACCACCCCCATCCTGGGCCTAGTGACTGTCGTGGTTTCTTCCCCCACCCAGCCCCAGAGTGTGTGTCGGGGGGGAGCGGAGGGGGAGTGTATAGAGGTGGTGAGGGTGTTAGAAGACGTTTCGGTTGTTGATGTAGGAGGCGACGTGGGGTGCTGAGGGGGTTGGGGACGGGGAGCTGAACTCGGGGTAGGGCTGGAGCCCCATCTGCTTGTTCTCCTGCAGCTTGATGATGATGACCCTGCAGAAGCCCTCGCTCTGCCGGTCGCAGGTGTCCAGCAGCTTCCGGACCTTGGCCGTGCGCGTGGGCTGGTTGGACACCAGCTCATAGTCCTCGCGCATCAGCAGGTCACGTGCCAGCAGGGCGTCCAGGCTCTGGTTCAGACACGCCTCCGTCATCTGCCGCACCACGTCCTCCCGCCTTGCCTGGATCCACTGCGCCGCCGGACCTGCCGAAGATGAGCTGGAGGGCGGGTCGAAGGTTGTGGCTATGCCTGAGGGAAGATCGAAAACAATTTAAACATAAAGCATACATGAAACAAATTATTTTAAAAATAAACATAAAAAGCCTATAATGTAATGGAATTCAAGAAACGATAACTGATTCTTCTGGTGGATTCAGTACAAATTCTGACCCTCTGAGATGTTCAATTAAGTTTAAGCTAAGCTGTGGTGTCATGTGACATTTCTAGTGGGTGTGGCTTCAATGTCACATGGCATATTTAGGGGCAGGCCTGTGACATAATGCGTCATATTACACCCTTGCGTCACATGACTTGTGACATAAGTAGTTGGTGCGGCACCTGGGGGGCGCGGCTGCAGGGTGAGGTAGCTTAGCCGCGTTTCGCACATGCTCTCCTCCGGCAGGGATGTCTCCTTGACCGGGATGTTGAGTCCAGGATTGGGACGGGCCGTACCCTTGCCGTACCCTTCCAGGTTGTCTTCAAAACTCTGAAACTCGGGGTCCACCAGGGACTTTGGCGGGTCCAAGGGATGAGTCACAAATGAAGGGTCTGGAAAAAAAGGGGAGAGAAAGGTGAACAAGTGAAAAAAAAATGTAAATTTAAGAAAGAAGAGCGTATTGTAATCTAGAACAGGGGTAGTCATCCCCAATGTGCAAAACTGACAAATACTTGTTGAGGAAACCCCTACAATCCACAAGTCAGCAAACACCAGACAAGACTGTATCATATGACTTCTGACTTACTGAATCCCCTCTTTAGCTGTTAAGAGAGAAACTAGGAAGCGGATGAAGTGAAAGGCTCCATAAAGCGCTAGACATTACCTACGTTATACACCACTAGCTGGCCAGATGTCTGGCTGGTCAAAACAGAGATGCATTTGGGAGAGGGAGTTATGACTTCAGCTGTGACTCAGCGAAGTTTCTCCCAAAAGCGCCGACAAAGTCACACCCACAGCGTTCCCAGGCTGTGGGTGATAAATGTCTGCCATGCTAAAATCAACAGAAACAAAGCCCCTGGACACTACGACCAAAGAATGAAAAGATAAAGAACCTACGGCCCATACTATAGGAGAGTGAAGGCCGTCTTATCTGTGTTTTAGCAGAACAAGGCCTTCTTAGCTATATTTCAATACGTAAGACTGTCTCACCCATACTTATGTAGATTGAATGTCCCTTCACCTGTACTTTAATGATGAAAAAGACCTGTATTTTACTGAAATAAAGTCCCTTACCCGTCCTGTTACTGCAGCTTTTGGACAGTGACTCTGGTTGCTTGGAGAAGGGGTCGGGAGAACATCGGTGGCCTTCTATACAACAGAAGGGAACAGAAGCAGATCATGTCAACTGATGACAACTGCCATTCACATGTCAGCCAATCACATCAGCTGAAAACGCTGACGTATGAGATCATAAATCAGGTTAACCAATCACATCAATGAAACGTCACTGATATTACCATAACAGACAGGATGAACTATAAAAAAAACTCCATTCTGAAGTATGGAGCCCATGTAGCTATACTCAGAGCTAACGGGGTTTAAAGTGTTATTTATTTTTGAGGTCTGTTACCACAGATATGTGAACACACGATGATACTAAAACAGATGAGATAAAGCGGGTGAGGTTCTCTGTCTCCCTTACTCTTAGTATTGCTGTGACACAGACTAAAATTACATTACATTATGTAGACTAAAATAATATTCTGTACTGAGGATTCCTATGTAATAGATTTAAACAACAGTAAAAGCTGGGTAATTTCCACAATATAGCATAAAATTATATTATCTGCCTCAGAATTACAAAAATACAAACATTATATTACTACAAACAGGACTACATGGACTAATACAGGGGACTTGCCACAGCAGAGATTAAAACAATGCTCAACAGAGGGGACTTCCACAGCAGAGACTAAAACAATGGAACAAGCTGTCCCCTGCAGCTGGTCCACAGGAAGTCCTGGCAAGGAACAGGGACAGCAATGCCACCCAGCAGATTTTTACCAGCACATGGGTTTGCTGTCCACCAGGGGGCAGTGGTGAGACAATGTGGGTTCAGGAGAAGGAGAGGAAGGGAGAGGGGCTCTTGAGGCCACAGAATTCAGTTTCCTCAGGGCTGAGAACTTCCTCTTGGCACTTTTGTGCACTTAATAAAAAAAAACATATATAAATAAATTAACGCATCCGACCAAAAATGACACACAGAAGTCTCAGAGACACCGCCAGAAATTAGTTAACAGCACAAACGCGCTGTGGGCTATGACCTAATCCTATGACTTCCTGTCTGGCGAAAGCGGCGGAGTTCAGAGTGATGCTCATTTGAAGTGGGACAATGAATGAAAACCAATCTTCATGATGAAGGGGGAGACACTCCAGCGTGACAGCAGACGCAGTTCACTGCGACAGGATGCTACAGTTCGATAATAGAGGAACTTTAGAATGACCGGAAAGATACTCTATTACAACAGGGGTGACGCTGTTTTTAAACCACTGCATTTTGACAAGAGTTAAGCAGTTATTGTGGCAGAAAAGACAAGATCAGACAAAGTTAAGATCTAACAAAGCAGGTCAGACACTGCACTAGGTCAAACAGACACGATGGTAACAGAGGATACACTATTGTGACAGAAAAGACAGGAAGGTGACCGACGATACACTGTCATGGCAGGTGAGACGCTATTGTGACAGGAGACAGAGACTAGTGACAGAAGACATAGTAATGTGACAGGAGATACACTATTGCGACAGGAGAGACACGATGGTGACAGAAGGCATAATACTGGCTGGAAGAAGATATAGTATCGTGACAGAAGAGATACTATCATGACAGGACACACATTATCATGACAGGAGAGACCGGGGGACACACCTTTGGATGGTACATTGCTGCTGATGGTTAGGAAGTGTGGCTGAGACATATCTGTTTCCTGGGAGGAGCAGGAGCCTGAAGCCGAACTCGTGTCCTGGGCGGGGAAAAGAAAAAAAAACTGTTCTAAAACCTTTCAGACCACATTCTTTAATATTTCAAACCATGATAAGGCTTGGCTCTCTTGTATACACAAGGGCTCTGGACAAAAACACAGAATTCTGGGAAAGAAGGAAGGAAGAAAACCACGAGAGCCATGAGGTCAGGCGAGAGAAATTTGGTGATTCACCGCAACACTGGGCAGCTGTGAGTGTCACATGCTCACTAATGGACGGTGACCAATTGGTGACCTTTATGTGGGAGTTTCGTTGCAGAGGAGTGGGACTGGGAGCGATCACAGGCAGGTGACGCACGAAGCTTTGGTAGGGGTGCTGGGGGGTGGGCGTGCTGGGGGATCCTGTTACAGCGTTAGATCCCGGTAGGCTCCACACAATTAGGGTTATTTGAGTGGAGTTGCATTTGTTGACTATTGAGGAAGTTTACTGGGGTTTATACATTCATGAAAGGGAATTCAATACCAGGGATTAAAAGAAATGAAAAGGAATTGCCCTGGAATTAAAAAATCAACTGTAAAAGAGTTGAGAGGTCGACTTGTGGCTTCGGAATGAGAAGATATGGAAGTCACTTAAAAGGTCAGTTCTGGTTGATGCAGTGCTGGATACTCTGTAGACTGTAGGTAAATGGGCTTGATTCAGTGCTGGATACTCTGTAGACTGTAGGTAAATGGGCTTGATAGAGTGCTGGATACTCTGTAGACTGCAGGTAAGTGGGCTTGATGCAGTGTGCTGTAGACTGCAGGTAACTGGGCTTGATGCAGTGCTGGATACTCTGCAGGTAGGTAAATGGGCTTGATAGAGTGCTGGATGCTCTGTAGACTGTAGGTAAATGGGCTTGATGCAGTGCTGGATACTCTGTAGACTGTAGGTAAATGGGCTTGATAGAGTGCTGGATGCTCTGTAGACTGTAGGTAAATGGGCTTGATGCAGTGCTGGATACTCTGTAGACTGTAGGTAAATGGGCTTGATGCAGTGCTGGATACTCTGTAGACTGTAGGTAAATGGGCTTGATGCAGTGCTGGATGCTCTGTAGACTGTAGGTAAATGGGCTTGATGCAGTGCTGGATACTCTGTAGACTGTAGGTAAATGGGCTTGATGAGGTGCTGGATACTCTGTAGACTGTAGGTAAATGGGCTTGATGCAGTGCTGGATACTCTGTAGACTGTAGGTAAATGGGCTTGATGCAGTGCTGGATACTCTGTAGACTGTAGGTAAATGGGTTTGATGCAGTGCTGGATACTCTGTAGACTGTAGGTAAAATGGGCTTGATGAGTGCTGGATACTCTGTAGACTGTAGGTAAATGGGCTTGATGCAGTGCTGGATACTCTGTAGACTGTAGGTAAATGGGCTTGATGCAGTGCTGGATACTCTGTAGACTGTAGGTAAATGGGCTTGATGCAGTGCTGGATACTCTGTAGACTGTAGGTAAATGGGCTTGATTCAGTGCTGGATACTCTGTAGACTGTAGGTAAATGGGCTTGATAGAGTGCTGGATACTCTGTAGACTGCAGGTAAGTGGGCTTGATGCAGTGCTGGATACTCTGTAGACTGTAGGTAAATGGGCTTGATGCAGTGCTGGATACTCTGTAGACTGCAGGTAAATGGGCTTGATGCAGTGCTGGATACTCTGTAGACTGTAGGTAAATGGGCTTGATGAGGTGCTGGATACTCTGTAGACTGTAGGTAAATGATGAGTCCAGATAGGCTGAATGGCCAGTTGTTTTAATCCTGTATTTTTATTTATCATCAACGCAGAGTAACAGAGAAAAATAGGAGGGGCAGACAGACCAGATAAAAATGAGGAAAACCAAGCAGACTTACAGGCCATGGAGCACTGCTATCTGTCATTGTGTTCAAGGTTTTCTCTTCCCTCTTCACCTGAGACGCAGGGGCTACTGTGATGGACCGACCCAACAGCTACAGGGACGGAAAAGGGGGTGGATTTTTGAGTTTTTTTCCTTCCACTCTCTTAACAATGTGATGGTGGGATTAAAAAAAACATTGTGACCACACTGAACTGCACTGCATTCACCAGGCTTACAGCAGAGAGGTATAAACCTGGCACTATCACTCTGAACTGCACTGCTTTCACCAGGCTTACAGCAGAGATGTATAAACCTGGCACTATCACACTGAACTGCACTGCTTTCACCAGGCTTACAGCAGAGAGGTGTAAACCTGGCACTATCACTCTGAACTGCACTGCTTTCACCAGGCTTACAGCAGAGAGGTATAAACCCGGCACTATCACTCTGAACTGCACTGCTTTCACCAGGCTTACAGCAGAGAGGTATAGACCTGGCACTATCACTCTGAACTGCACTGCTTTCACCAGGCTTACAGCAGAGAGGTATAGACCTGGCACTATCACTCTGAACTGCACCGCTTTCACCAGGCTTACAGCAGAGAGGTATAAACCTGGCACTATCACTCTGAACTGCACCGCTTTCACCAGGCTTACAGCAGAGAGGTATAAACCTGGCACTATCGCTCTGAACTGCACCGCTTTCACCAGGCTTACAGCAGAGAGGTATAAACCTGGCACTATCACTCTGAACTGCACTGCTTTCACCAGGCTTACAGCAGAGAGGTATAAACCTGGCACTATCGCTCTGAACCGCACTGCTTTCACCAGCTTACAGCAGAGAGGTATAAACCTGGCACTATCACTCTGAACTGCACTGCTTTCACCAGGCTTACAGCAGAGAGGTATAAACCTGGCACTATCACCATAGCTCTACAAGCCAAGCTGAAGGCAATTATATATCTGCATGTGATTCTGCTTTCTTTGTTCCACATGCGCTTCATCTCTGCCCGATGTTTGGCTGTAATCCTTCTGTCATCACATAAAGGTAAAACAAAGGGGGCTGGGGGAGGGGGGGCAAATTTGGCTGATCCCAGATCAGCACGACGGGCTCACCTTGGCTCTCTTCACCTCCAGCACGGCCTCCAGGACCTCGATCTCATCGAACCTACGCATCATGGGCTCCAGCTCAATTAGACACTCTGCGGGGAGGACACGGAGGAAAAAAAAAAAACAAAATGGAGGAAACAGGGAGTGACAGCGATAATAAAATCGACTCTATGAGAGTGATGTCATCCCTTATGACACAGGAAACGAGGTCCACCAATCAGAGGATGCTGGTCATGGCCTGTGTAGCATGATGTCACAGGCCTGTGTAGAACCAAGGCAAAACTGCTTTGTGAGAATGCTTTTCTAAGGAGGGCTACACCACAAATAAAACTGAACTGAAAGTGTCCCCTACACGTGGTTTTGGTCTTGGTACATCGACTTGTGAAGAAAACCCTTGCATCTTTGCGGTTGTGCACAGAGGGGAAGGGGGCGGACTTCACATTTACACTCGTATAGTTGTTGGTGACCTATTTTGGGGCCTAACTGAGGAAGTGGGGGGACTTGCTGAGGTGTCAGTATTTGAGTAGCGGCTGTGATGGGGGACTGAGAGACTACCGAGTTGTACATGTCTCCAAGACGCCAAGACCGAAGGTTGTCATCATCGTCTTGTCATTTAAGACAGACACAGATTATCTCACGCTGTGTTTGCAGTCACTGGCATGTGATTCCTACCCCTGGAAAGGATAAACTACTACGTGAAAAGGCTCTTGTCATGCCAAGCTGGGCCACTGCCCAGAAAAGGAGAAAAATAAAATACCGGTGCTATCTGCTGTAGGCTGCGTCAGATTCAGTAACGCACTACAGAATGGCACAAGACACCACATGAATGTGTCCTCCTGCAAACATCGATAATTAACTTCATACTGCTACATGTATGAACCTTAAAGTGTACGCAATCTGCTGTTTGTCCTATGACTCTCTCTCTGTCTCTTTCTCTTGCTCCCTCTTACAGCTTGAAAAACCTTTAAAATTAAAAACCTGTAAATCACAAATTAGAGGATCAAGCCGGAAGCAAACAAATACGCGCAAGGCCGCTCTACATCAAGCTTGAGTAAATCGTTCATACACACTCGATGGGTGGATTAAACTTTTAAAGTATGGGAGAGGGAGAGGGAAGTACAGAGGCGTGCAAACGGTAGGAGGGGAAGTGAAGGATGAGGAGGGAAAGCTCGCAGAGCATGTGGGGGGGAGGGGCATGTGGAGGTTGTAGCTGAGTCACGGGTCGGTGGCGGACGTACGATGACTCGCTCCCTTTCAAACCTTGCAAGTTTGCATGCTCCACGCCTCTATCTGTAATCCCAGCCAAACGTCTTCCCACTTGCTAACGTGCTAATCTTCAGTTGACTGTCACTCACAGCTCACAGTTTCTCCGCATGACTCTGCTTTCTCAGACTCTAAACATAACTTGGTTACATTTGTAAAAGAAAATATGTAAATAAATATTAAAAGAAACTATAGGGAACAAAAAGCGGTTGAGAATTTTTTAGTAATCTCAAGTAAAATTATCAGGAGTTTTAGCAAATTTTTAAAATGTTGTTTTCAGGCCTTTCATTTTCTTTAAGAAGTAATCACTTTACTTGTTCTTTCTTTCCAGGAGAGAATACAACCAATTATCTACCCAGAATTAGATAAAGATAAATTTCAACATCTAATGTGTCTTTGATGTGAGGGTTTACTTTACTGGAGGGAGGGGAGGGTGGACGTTATTGAAGAATAAAGGATAAGAAAGTGAGAGAGAGAGAGAGAGAGAGAGAGAGAGAGAGCGTGCTCAGTGAATGAGGAAGAAGCAGGTGAATGGGAGGAATGATAGAAAGGGTGAATGAGTAAGGAGGATAATTTCTAACAGAGGAAGAAAAGGTGATAGAGTGTTGAGTGACTGAGGAAGAGAAGCGATGCTCTTACAGAGGAAGGAGGGATGATAGAGTGTTGAGTGACTGAGGAAGAGGAGGATGCTCTTACGGAGGAAAGAGGGATGATAGAGTGTTGAGTGACTGAGGAAGAGGAGGATGCTCTTACGGAGGAAAGAGGGCCGCTCGTCGGGGTTGGCGGCCCAGCCGCGGGTCATGAGATGGATGAGCGTCTCCCTGCAGGGGATGGAGGAGGGGAGGCTGTCAGGCCCAGTGTCCGGCCTGTGACCTCGCAGCACCCCAAACATTATCTGCATGGGGTTAGTTGCCTCTGGGATACCGGGAGCAGGGGGGAGGGGGAAGGGGGGCGGGGTAGCGAGACAGAGAAAGAGAGAGAGAGAGAGAGAGAGAGAGTTTACTTTTAGGTCTACCTTTTTAATTAATGAAAAGGATCCCGACAAGTGCCGGTCTTTCTCTTTATTAATAACAACAACTGAAACAACAAAAGCAGCAACCAATAATAGTCATCATCATCATAGTAATTACAAAAACCATAATTGTAACAAATGTGTTTCTGTGAGCTATACCTTCAAATGGTATCCTCCTCGACAGCACTTCCCACATGATTATTGCATAACTGAAAGAGACATGCAGACAGTCACACACACACACACACACACACACAGAGACAGATGTATTAGCATAAGGAGGGTATAGCATTGCTAATCCAGGGGATTACCCTGAGCCGTTATGTTAGCAAAAATGGACAGCACAGTAACATCACCTATGTGAAAGTCATTCTCAGCAGTGCATCGAGACCAGCCATTTTGAGGAAGAGGAAGTCTGGCATTTATTGTAATATGGTGAGCCTTTCTCAAAGTCCCCATGACTCAGATTACAACACACCCTACCTGGCAGCCTCCAGTGACTGTGTAGTGCTCACCAGTCTGAGAAAAGGCCCTCTCACTCACTAAAAACCCTCTAAAATAGCACTCAAACCCCAACACAAACCCAACAAATCTTATGACTAACCACAGGTTAGCAGCGGAGGAACACAGCCAGGAGGAAAGAGAGACAAACTCCATTATTTGGAGCCACTGGCCCATCAATACATGTAATAAAAAAGTATTAAATATATTTATTCACTAACTGAATACTGACTTTTTATCCTGGCGTTCCTATCTTAAATTCAAATGCAACAAAAACATTAAATTAACAACCCATAATTCTTTCTTAATTTGTGAATTTATTGATGTGTATATGTTGCGTAGCTCCACATCTGGTGTGTCAGGTGGTTATCCTTCCCAGTATCACAAGTTTTACTTTGTACTTCCTGTTTGTGGGGAAAGGTATTCTGGGTAAGGTGAGACGTCACACCTGTACACGTCGTGTTTGACATCAGCTCGGCGGGTTTTGGAGGGCTCATACTCTTCGGGGGGCATGTAGATAACTGTACCCCCCATCTCCGGGGGCTTGGATCCCGACGCCTTGCTGATGGACAGTTGCCGCCATTTTGAGAGGCCGAAATCCGCAATCTGGCCCAAGGGGCAGGGAGAGGCAGAGAGAAGGAAGTGGGAAGCGGTTATGTTCAGAGTTCAGCCAGCATGAGACGTGTGATGGCTCATGTTCATGCTGCCTTAAACAAACAGCTGATATTGACTGAATTCCTCCTGCTCTGACATGGCCGGGGGAGGGGAGGGCGGGGGTGGTTAGCGGTTAGCGTGTGGGGTCAGCACAGCTTGGGTGGAATGCATAAAACCATGTGTCAACAGCATACCGATCTGAACGATCGGCTAATGTCCACTCATTATTCATTTTAACTCTGGACTTTCGATCTGATTTCATATTTTATGGAAGCAAAGCGAATCAGGCTGAGAAATATTCCACTTCCCACCCCACAAGAGCTCCATCCAGCCCCCTCATCACTCTATCCTTTCTCTCCTCATCTAGCCTCATCACTCTATCCAGGTGAAGATTCCTAGGACAGCCATGGGAAACTGGGGGGTGTAGTAGTATTAGTGGGTGGGGATCGTTTGGGAGATGCTGGGGGTAGCTGGGTACAGCTGGAGGCAGTAGTGGGTAGCTGGTCTTTGGTAGGGACAGCTAGTGAAAGTTGGGGATAGTTAAGTGCTGTTAGTAGCATGTAGTTGCAGGTTTCAGGGTACAGTTAGGTGCAGCTGGGGGCAGTTGGGTACACTATGGTGCAGTTGGGGGTAACTGGAGATAGAGAAGGGTGTAGTTGGATAAAGTTTGGTGAGATCGGGAATAGTTGGGGACAGCTGGGAATAGTTAGCAGTAGCTGCGTGCAGGTCAGTCCAGTTGGGTCGAGCTGAGGGTAGTTGGGTACAATTGGGTGTAGTCTGAGGTAGTTATGTTATGTTAGTCTGAGGGATATGTTAGGTGCTGTTGAAGGCAGTCTGGGGTACTTGGGTTATGCTGGATAAAAGTGGAGGTGATCTTTGGTAGTTGGGTTATGCGTGGTACAGGTGGAGGTAGTCAGGTGCGCACACCTTGACGTGGAACTCGGCGTCCAGCAGAATGTTCTGGGTCTTCAAGTCGTGATGCAGGAGGGGCGGAGTCATGTTGTGGAGGAAGTTGACCCCCAGTGCGATTTCGTACAGGACGCGCAGACGCAGCGACCAGGCTAGCTGAGGATACAGGTCCTTCTGCACCACAGAGAGAGCGGAACAGGGGAGAACCAGGGAGATGAGGAAAGAATGTGAAACACAGAGAACACTGTCCACCCTTTCTTTGCAGCATTCGGTTCCTAACATGATCCAACAATAACACAAGATTATGCGGAAGGTATTTTCAATCCATTCTGTTTAGTTCAGTTTTGTTTTTGGAAAGCAAAGCACAGCTACATTTGTTCATTTGTACAGCCATATCATTCCAACCTCCTCTGTCAGTTAAGTGGTGCACTTTTAAAAAAACGGGAGTGGAGAGGTATGAGGCGTGTGTAACTCAGCGATACAGGCCTAACAGGAGGTGAACCGCATTCACACACCTCATGAAGAAACTGATCCAGAGATCCATTGCTCATGTACTCCGTCACTATGCAGAAGAACTCAGGCTCATTGCAGACGCCGAAGATCTGGATGATGTAGTTGAACCTGGCTTTGTGTAGGACCTCAGCTTCCTTCAAAAGACAGTTCCTCTCCCTGAAATAATAATAATAATCATAATCATAATAACAGTTTTTGCTGTAAGCAAGTGTAAAGTTTAAGCCATTCGTTATGGGGAGTTAAATTCCCATTCTTCCGCACAGTTGAAAAAGGATACATGAACAAGACAGCAGGAAAAACGTGGAGCTGCCGACCATCTCATCTTACAATATTACAGCTATTAAAATACATTTCGTTAAAAGATTCCTAACATTACTTATAAATATTGCTCAAATTTCATTAGTATTTGACAATGACAATGGTTTTCAGACAGCGCAAAATAATTTCTGTTAAATATTTTTTCATTATCGTTCCTAAATAATATTTCCAATATAATGCAGTATGCACCACTTCTGTGAAGACACACCAATAATGTTCTGCCTAAAGTGAAAGTGAATAATGTTCTGTCCACAGTGCCACAGTACGCTGTGGCCTTCTGGATAGTCTTTCCTGGCTCCCAGAATCAACCCAAAATGATCCAACCCCAGCAAAAGGTTGAGCGCGCACTGCAGAAGCTGAAATATTAATGTTTATCATATGCTTCAGTTCTCACTATAACTCCTGCTTCTGCAGTTTTAATGTCAGTTTCCCTGTTTAGAATTTTGCCAACAAGATTCATTTTCTTCAAAATAAAGTTACAATTGTTGTTTTAAAAATTGGCTACACTTCAAAAATAATTAATAAAGATTAAAAGTCAATAATATATTTCTTGTTTTACAACACCTTATAGAGTAAATTTTTTTTCTTTCCATTTTTCTCTTTCCATCATATACATTTTGTTCATATTTTTTAGCTTCCCACTCTTACAGAGCAGGGTCATAAGGCTGGGAGATATGACAGAAATATATATCTCAATAATGTTTTGGGCTTTTTGCATTACTGATAACATAACATAGCTGTTTATTATTTATTGTTTAGCTCGGTGCCGTCACCCACGGCAGTCAGGAGAGCCCATGCCTGTACATATTATCCCTTTGTGCCCCAGCATGCTGCCCTAATCCAGGCGTGGGTAAGCCCACCTAGGAACCGATCCAGGAACTTTCTGTTTTTACGCCAAGCATGCTGCCCCACAAAACATTGATGGTGTTGATTTACCCTTGTGTCAACACATAATCAAAGCGATTAAACATTTTAAAAAAAGGCAAACAAAGTTTTTACAAGCTAAAGTTTACATGTTTTTTTTCTATCAAACTGGAGTTGTGGTCTTTACAGGCTAAATTTGACACTAACATTCATTTGTGTCAACATGTGTAACATTTACATGTAAATAAAAACTGAATACGGGCAGGACTGAGGCTCATGCAAAGGTAGAAATTTAGCTTCAATAATGTCAGCACACAACTTCCACACTTTTCCTGATAGAATTCTGCTTTCACCCCAATCCTCCAAAAAGGAGGGGAAAAATACAAAGTAACACTGAAAGAAAAACATGGCAACAACCTATCATTTAAAATGGATACAAATAACTTTACTTTTCAAGTATTCATTCATAAATTAAAGGCTGCTTGTGAATGAAAGAGAATGTAACTTAAACAATATCCAACCCCAGAACACACAGTTTGGTTCAGCTGAGGACATTGTTACCAGATCCAAGGACATTTTGGCTGCAGCACCCAGAAATAATTCCCCTCAGAAAAAAAAAAAAAAAAAAAGTAAGTAAAGTGGATGGATCTCATTTGCTGTCAGTCAATTGTTCTCCAGTGGAATCAAAGCCAGACAGGCCAGGAGAAAGAAAAGAGGATGAGAGCAAAGTGTTTCTCTTTGGCTAAAGTGAAATTAGGTCACCAGGTTGCCTCTGCAGTTGCAGACTGGAACCCAAATGGAATGAAACCAGAAAGGCCTCAAATTCACCCTGCACATGGGAGCTACACCCCAACCTTAGTCCTCCTCTGCACCACTGACAAAGTCTGGCAACTGCAACTGTTTAAAATGGATGTGACACAGCCAAATACATGTCATATTTAAAGGGGAAATTCAACATAAAATCCATTTTACGATGTCTTGAAAGGTCTACCAATAATACATGAATAAAAAGAATCAAACAGCAAAACAGACACCTGCAACTCAATGATTCCTGCATGTCAGTCTCTTGTCTTGGAGACAATGTGCCCGAATGACCAGCCACAGCAATTCAAACAGGCTACGACTACTAACTACTTAACTGACCTCTAGTGTTTAGTGGCAGAGGTACGCCCCGCTGCATCGAAACCGCTACTAGAACCAGCAACACACTTAAGAACCTTTAATACACACATTGTAGCTACTGTGGAAAGAAAAACGAACTTTTGCCCCCCACCGCGGGCGTTTTTTGTGCTCTGAATTCAAACAACTAATTAGTCTGTTACTACCACTACTCCTACTACTACTACTATTATTAGTATTCATTTTAATTATTATTTTCAATGTATTATTATTATTATTACTGTTATTGTTATTATTAATATTAATAATAGAAGGATAAATTTTTCCCGCAATTATCATGGCAGGTATAATTTGAGAGTTTGCCTTTTACTTTGTCTATGTGATGACATCACATTGACTTGGAATTTTTATGACACATGGGATGCCCTTCGATTGCGGAATTTCTTTAATTCTATTTTCTTTTTTACGTTGCATCGCTCTTAATCCTTTCCCACATACACTCAGGCAACTCTGTTCGTAGAATAAACTTGTGTTGAAGAAATTTGCTTCAGTATCTCCCAATCTGACTCCCACGAGGCGTTACTCCCGTAACTCTTGATTACTATCTTCTGAGTTACATTACAAATGGAATGATAAATAAGGTCTAAATTTAGGAACAGCTGCTGTTCACCCTTCCCCAAATCTAGAAGTTCCCAATTTGGCATTCATGTTAATAACACGTTTTCGGTGAATGGGGACCTTGAAGAAGTATTACAGTGACAAAAATGGCATAAAAAAGGTGTATGATTTTCAAAACAGCATGTCGGTTTCTTCAAATGTACTCTTACAGGCAGAGGTATTAGGCCTATAAAAGACATTAAAAATCATTTTCGTGTTGACACGCAATGTTAGAGTAACCGTGTCTTCGTGTTTATCTTAATTCTGTGGTCAGCTACGTCATTAGGCTTGGTTATCAAATGAACCATTTTAATTCTGATTAGCAAGCTGGACTGCTATCTTTGTTCAGTCGTTTTGACAGCCTACCTTTCTCCGACGGGAGAGTCCAATTTCAGACACTTGATCGCAACTGTAGTCCTCCAGTCCGAATGTTGCGCCCGAAACACTGTTCCAAACCCTCCACGGCTCAGGTAGTGTAAATCCGTCAGTTTCTGGTACGGAATCACGGGTAAAGTGCTGGTGAGATTACAGATATTAACACAGCCCGTGTGCTCCATAATTGAAGGAATGCACACAAGGCCTCCAAAAGCGTAGGATCGCCCGAAAAAAGAGGAAATGAATTGTGTGAATGTCGTAAACACAGAATCCAACGTCTGGCTACTGGCACCAAGTTGCAGGTTTTATTCACATTTCCATCTGAAGAGAGTCAGCTAGCTAGTCGCGACTAGCCAGTTATGCTGTCGGACCGCTACTGACTTCTGAGCCGAGGAAAAGAAAACTGTAGTCCTTTTGGGTTTGGTTATGTCGCCACAGTTGGTGACAGATCAAAATATGAATATGGAATTTGCTTTTACTTAGTATTCATCAACCCTTTCAGATTCAAAGAGGCACAGCCGCCCTTGTTTGCGTATCACCTGTCCATATGAGATCAGATACAAAATCCAATCACAGCTTTGGTTGTGATTCAGTTGTTAGCTGGCTAGCTCCGTCGCACCAGGACGCATGGGTGCACGGCGCATACAGTTCGGCGTAATATCGCTTAGATTCTCACATACAAACTTGACAATATCATCCAGTCAGTAATTTCAAGACTACACTGCATTGTCTTTAAAACAAGAAGCCCTGTCGAAATGCTTAACGCAGGATAACGTAGTGTTATGATTATCTGCCTCTTCCGGGTTTGACGACCTACAGTGGAATTATTCTAGCATGGCACCGTATATAATGGTGCAAATACGCACTTAAAAAGTGCTCTTAAGAACAATTAGTGATTAGCAGCAAAAAAAGATTGTTTTTGTGAAATATTTATACAGCCTCTGATACTTTTAGTAATTTTAATCCTAAAGGTATTATTGTATACATAACTCTCGATGTCTGGATAATTGTTCAGGATGGTTTTTGTAAAATCTACTCACGTATCCACTACATGATACGGTAGTCTCATTCAGAATCTCAAAAGCTACATTTTGGGAACTGGAAGTGGAAACACCTTCCAGCAACAGTGTGAAAAATAATTTTTAAAAAATCTTAATAAAACTCTGACTATCTATATAAATAAAAATATCGAATATTATACGATGTTCAGCGAGTATTGTAATTCATTTTGTGTTCAAAGGAATTTAATGCAATATTGTCCTGACGCATTCCAGGTCCTGTAATTGTACCATAGGAGCATGTTCCTCCAACACACGTTTCAGGTGATTTCCAATTGCGTCAATGAACCAGTGCAATCACAACATGACTGCACAGCTTCATTGTTGAGAAACCAGAAATAAAGGTGGGGGTTATTATTATTATTATTATTATTACTATTATTATTTTGTTCTTGTTCGATGAATATATCTTTTGTTAATTTTGTTGAACTTTTCAACACACTGTCTAAATGTTATAGCTTATTGCTTTGATTTGATTTACAGTATAGCAATAAAACATGTTTGAGTGTCAATTTGACAGACACAAACTGAGAGCAAGTGACAGAGGGAGAATTTAATAAATAATATCTTTATTTAGAAATAAAGATCCCAGGTGATACATCTTTTATAAGCGGTGGGCTGCTGGGACATTCTTGGTCCTCCATGAGCTGGTGAATAGGAAACTCTATGGTGGATTAAGGGAGGTTGGGAGGGAACAGTAATGCACAGTGAATCTGCTTGACTTAACGCAGTAGGGCAATACAGTGTTACGTAATTACATACTCAGTCAGAAACTTCCACTTCCCCCACTGGTCATATAGTCATATAGTCAGGTTACTTGCCAGAGAGCAAACCCTGTAAGAGAAACTGAAACCTGTCCTTTTAAAGTTACGGTCAGCCAGCTGGCAGATGCTCGTGTCTGGAGTGACTGAGATGTTCGGTTTCTTGTGGATGGTGTCAGCTCTCTGTTGTGGGTTGGGGTTTTTGCTGGTGTTGACAGACATATGTTCCATGCCATACATGAATATGAATGAATGTGGAGTTATTTGTTTAATTATATGGGCTGATACATTGACACCATGACATCTGGTTTAAAGTGGGAAAAACAGAAACTTTGGATGAGGTGTTCTCTAATGCCCCTACCCTCCATAAAATATCTCAGACTCAGAAAGGAGGACTGGTGTGTGTATGTGTGTGTGTGTGTGCGTGTGTGCGTGTGTGTGTGTGCAGAGAGAAAGCCAGAGAGATCATCTGTAGATGTTGGTATGTTCGATGTGTGTGTGTGTGTGTGTGTGTGTGTGCAGAGAGAAAGCCAGAGAGATCATCTGTAGATGTTGGTATGTTCGATGTGTGTGTGTGTGTGTGTGTGTTTGAACACAAGTGGGTGGGGGGGGAGTAGTTGTGTGTGTTGGGGGGATGTGTGATTTCTAGGTGGGACACTGCTGGTGTAACTCTGAGGAAGGTGTTTGACTTAAATAGCTTCAGCAACTATCTATGTCTGTACCATTCAGAACATTCAAACAGCCCATATAGAGAGTAAAAATGGAGTACTGTAGAGAAAGTGAGCTGACAGCGCCATCTACTGTACTGGATTTACATTTCAGCTCAGTTCCTGAAATTCAGACTGAGTCCAGTATTTGCTCCACTCTCCTACATTTCACTTTCAGACTTCACTTAGGGTGAATCCCTTTTGTTTGTGATCAGAATTATTTTTCAATTTTAAAAACACATAAAGCGTAACATAGCAACAGGGGGAGGGGAGGGGAGGGGAAGGCGATGCGTGCAGCGCAAAGAAATACAGCTTCAATCACACTATGCATGATGGGAAAAGTGTGTGATGTACTTCCTGTTTCTTTAAAACATGAAGTTTATTCTTCAGGTGATTCAGAAAAAAATGTTTGTTTGCCTCATTTGATTCATAAAACTGTAACAAGGAACTCATGGGCATACTGCTGGAAACATACAGGCATTCACGCAGTGGTGAAAATGCTGCAAAGCAGGAATGAATAACAAAAGACAAATACAGTTGCATGGAATAAACAGCATTCTTTGATGAATTGCAATAAGCATAGTGGAAGAGTACATATTTCCTCTCTCAAACATTGTACAGTTGTTTACACGGTGCAAAACGTATTCATAAGAATTTGTCATCATCATCTGGAACAGTTAAACTTTGTTAATAACACCATCTCTTAAAAACACATAAATCATTCTAACTTCCTGCCTAATTCCATGTATAATAACCAATGGTATGATTTGCAGTCATATTTTGAAAGTGGTAAATATGTTTGAAACAAAATAAACCTTTGATGAATTTTGTTTTAAGTACATCATTTGAAGTAATGTTCTTTTTTTTTTTCTTCAGAGAGATTTGACCTTGATTACATTAAGTATCGGGACTAAATGTACTGTCATTTATTTACTTTTATGCAGCTTGAATGTCACCATCGTAGTGCACGGGCAAGCCCTGATTGCACGCAATGTCGATGTACCTGGTTCCAGATCTTCCCCTGTACTGACAGTTGGGGTGTTGGTCACCTGATTGACGCCTACAACTGATAACTTGGAAAGGCTGACCACTGCGGACAACATTGCCTCCTACATGAGTCCCTGAACGACAAACGGCTTTGATTTGATTGACATCTGCAATGATGAAGCTGTTTACTCTCTTGCACTCTCCATCACTATCTTTGAGCTGCAGTTCAGTCATTCTGTTGGTACACCTATTGACATTCATGTCTGTGGACACGTGCTGTTTTTTGAAATGGTCATATCTTCTCCAGTCGTAGGCTGATTGACCCTGGACTGGTCCAGCCACACACAGGACCAGAAGCAGAACCACGCCAGCCAGCTGTAGCTTCATTGTCCTCTCTGTGAACAACAGAAAAAACAGGTGCATCACTGAGAGGCAAGATAACATGGATAAGGAAGGTGGTAACCATAGCCTATACTTTCCTTAAATTAACCTAGGCTATGGTTACCTTTACATTCTTTAACCTAGCCTAGGCTAAGGTCGCTTAAACATGTTTTTACCTAGCCTAGGGTAAGGTTACTTAAACAAATTTTAACCTAGCCTAGGCTAAGGTTGCTTAAACATATTTTAACCTAGCCTAGGCGAAGGTTGTTTAAACATGTTTTTACCTAGCCCAGGCTAAGTTTGTATCAACCTTCTTTAACATTGACTAAGGTTTGAACTGTTCTCCACAAATGCTCTACATCAGTGTTCCAATAACATAGGCTAAATCTAAAAGCAAAAAGTCAATATTTGATCAAAACTATACTGCATTCAATTTTAAATCAGAAGAACACAGTAAAAGGAACTTTAGCTTGCCTCCAAAAATATAACGTGCTCAAAGAAACATACATTATAAATTCTTTTTTATCTAATTGCATCACCCCATAGAGATTAAATGTGTGTAATTGTATCTGGTTCCAAGACTTTGCAGTGAGAAAAAACAAGGATCTGGAGAAACTAACCTGTAGACTGAAGCTGTACAGAACCTGGTTTAATATATGTCCCTCAGGAAAAGGTGAATCTCAAAATGAGGTCGTGTCTCAGGTGAGTGTGTCTCTCACCCTAGTGGGCTGACTTTTATTGGATTTACAGGACTTACGCCCCTCCCACAAAAGATTTGGGGTGATGGTTGTCCTCTAAAATTGTACCGACCAGTTGTACAAATGGTAGATTCAGTCAGATTAAAAACAAATGAATACCCTCATTGAAGAAATTTGTCCTACAGGGCAAGTTTCAAGTGATGTTAAAACATAGCCATCTTATTCAAACAGCATTCAATCAATACAGCACAGCGTTATGTTGTACATTCACCCATTATGGCACATTTTGAATTGCACTTTGACCAATCTTTATTTCACATGGTGCCCATCCTGATTCAACTGCCCATTCCAGTCATTCATTTACCCCAAAGTGTATTTAAGTGGATCATTACTGCGGGAATTATTTTGTTCTGTTTCGCTGTTTTCCTCTGTTTGTTATACATTAGCCAACCACTGGCTCCCTGCATTGCTTTTTGTACTAACACAAATAAGCCTCTTTCAGTTAATTAGCAGGGATCTCTCCACAGACTTTTAGACATGAGAACATTCCTTTGCTAGTGCTACAACATTAAATTCGCCATGGCAGACGATTGGGCAGTGAATGGGAAAGAGTCTGAGAATTAAAGTGAAACCGCACTGTTTATTGACATGGTCATCATAAGTGGATTTAACAAACAATTTACATAATTTAACAGTCTTTGCAAATGAAGGTTTGCAAACACAAGAGACATCAGCTTATATAAATAATAATACTGCTGGGACCAAGGTGTATGGATGTGTTTTCTGAACATTGCATTGTGGGATGTTATCAATTAGCAGGAAAAGTGGAATACCTTTGTCCCCCAGGGTTGAAAACTCCTACAGACACTGTGGACCTCCAGGGCAATGTTTGAGTAGCACACGAACACGTGCATGCACACACACACAGACACACACACGTGCACGCACGTACACATGCAAGCAGAAGAAATAGCTCTCTGAAATTTCTAATAGCTGCCTGAATTTTCAATTTAGCAAGAGTCATCTACGGAATCTAGCTAAATTTATTCAATGAAACCATTAACTGTTCAACTTTACATAACTAATATGTACATAAGCATATACGTTACACATACACCCTCTTATAAGCCATACCACAACAAAACTGGTAGGTTGTGCTCCAGTCAACATGATGTGGCAAACTCACACATGAGACTTTTTAAACCTTGATTGTATTTGAACAGCAACAATATGCAAGGGACCAAACTTCTAGGCCCTTCTCTCTCAGTATGGCGGCATGGACAAGCCACAGAAATCCAGTGACCACAAAGAACGAGTGCAATGAAGTGAAATTCTGTGGCTGCTTACATCCTCATCCTCATTAGATGTCTGCCTCTTTGACATGATACCTTGTTTTGTTTCAATGTCTTCTGGTGTGACTGACTATTGTGCAAGATTGAGCTGAGGACACTGTCACACCGTGATGTGACGGCGTGCCTGGCAGTGATGTCATCGACCAAACATGACCGTCAAACAGGTAATATTCTTGGGTATGTTCCAAATGAAGTAGGTTAGGGTGTACTGTACTTAACATGGTTTTTAGTAAATTCGCTTTTCCCTGTGCTTTGAGAGTAAAGAATGGAACATGGCCTTATTAAAAAGCTGGGATGTGGAGCATGATGGGAAATGTACACTGACCTACTGTTTTTCATAAAATCAAACTTCAACCTTCTCCTAATGTTGATTCAGAAGTTGAAGGGTTGCAGGGTCATAAAAAATGAATGAGGAAACAAGAACACAGCAACAGGTATTCTGAATGAACAGCTTTAGTGGATTGCAGTAAGCACAGCGGAAGACTGAATATTTCCTGTGTAAATCATTGATATTATACATGGTGTACAAGGTATTGATCACAGTTTGTGATGGACTAAATACAATGTCATGTGTTTACTTTCCTATTGCTTTATCTGCACCAGCAAAGTGCACAGGCCAACCCTGATCACATCCAATCTCTATGTATCTCATGTCCTCATGTGCCCTGTATTTACAATGGGGGTAACGGAGGTTTCCCCCTTGACGTTCACATCGGGCGACTCGGAAGGGCTGGCCGCTGCGGTAAATGTCTCCCCTTACATGTGTCCCAGTTTTACAAACATTTACAATAAGATCACTGTTGCCAATGATGAAACTGTTTGTTTGTTTGCAGTTTCCTTGATCATCTTTGAGCCTCAAATTGTCCATTTTACTTGTGCATGCTTTGTCATTCATGCTAGTTTTAGTAAAGTGCTGAGTGAGGAAGTGTCGATATGCATCCGGTGCACCCTGGACTGATCCAGCCACACACAGGACCAGAAGCAGAACCACGCCAACCATCTGTAACCTCATCATTCCTCTCTGTGAATGACAGAAGAAACAGGAGCCTCACTGAGAAGCAAGATAACATGGATGGCCTGTTTTCCTGAAATAGCAAATTCACAGAGTGCACTGACTTCTTTAATCTAGCCTTGGCTAAAGTTACCTAAACCTTTTCTAATCTAGCCTGCAATAAGACTACCTAAACCTTCTTTAGCCTAGCCTAGGCTAAGATTAACTAAACCTTCTGTAGCCTAGCCTTGGCTATGATTACCTAAACCTTTTTTAACCTAGCCTTGGCTAAGATTACCTAAACCTTATTTAATCTATCTGAGGCTAAGATTACCCAGATCTTCTCTGACCTGGCCAAGGCTAAGGTTACTTAAACCTTTGTTAACCTAGCCCAGACTAACGTTATTTGATATAAAATATCAAATTACTAATGAAGCCATGGGCTGGCCTCAATCAACCAATGTACTTAGTTTCTGTGGGTCATAGCCTATTCAATTAAACTAAAATAGATTTTTGTCATTTTTATAGGCATATTGTATTGTATTTAAAAATCAAAACAGCACACGTGACTTGCATCTGCAAATACAGTGTAATCAAAGAAAAGTATATTGTGAAGTATTTCTTTAATTTAATTGTATATCCCTTTGGGTACTAAATGCATTTGATTGTATTTAGGCCTGAGAGCTTACTGTGAGATCGCAATTACAGGAGAAAAAGGTTCCTGAAGGGTTCTTAACTTGTCCTGCAGGGGGAACCCTTAAAGGTTCTTCTTTGATATGGATTTCACTCACAGGTTCTCTGTAGAACCTTATTCTGAGGGTTATATAAAGAACCCCTTAAATATATCTGTATCTAAAATGAACCTTTAAGGGTTCCCCCAGCAGGACACATGAAAAACATTTCAAGGTGCTGTATACTGCAAACAGAGGTTTACTAACCTGAAGAATGAAGGTGTGCAAGAACTGGTTCAGGTTATCCGTCTGGGAAAGGCGATCTCAGATAAGACTGTCTCTCCAGTGTGTCTGAATCCCTCATCCTGCTGTGCTGATTTATTGGCCAAACAGGATTGAAACCCCTCCCACAGAATAGCTGGGGGAATGGTTAACCTCTCAAACGTGCAACGTACAGGCCAATTCAATCAGAATTTAAAAAAAAAAGCCCACTCTGAGGAAATTTGTCTTACAGGGTAAGTTACAAATGAAACTTTCAAATTGAAAAAAAAAAAAAACTTTTAATTAGTACAACGAAGTG
Organism: Albula goreensis; assembly: GCA_022829145.1. NCBI lineage: Eukaryota > Metazoa > Chordata > Actinopteri > Albuliformes > Albulidae > Albula > Albula goreensis. The sequence goes on from CM040756.1 coordinate 3,811,428, forward strand.
CAGTGGATGTGCTACAATGTGAATTCACCCAAAATGGCACAATCTGAGTTGCACTTTGCGCATGGTGACATAGTGATAATTGTGATTGCACAGTTCAGTCCACGGTTATTCATTTACTTGTAAGTTTGTTTAAGTACATTATCACGGGTGGAATGAACTTGTTTGTCACTGTATTTTTTTTTTTTCAGGAAAAACCCGCTGACACAAAACATTCCCGGAACATTGGGGAACATTTAGGTCAAATCGTCGTCGCATTTTTGGCCTAATACGTGAATTAGTGTTATGCGAACATTCCTCGGAAATCCTAAAATCGTTGTATTGTTTCCTAAATGTTCTGTCGCAAGAACATGGACACCCATCTTTATTTATCAGGGACAATGCAACTCGACATTGTCACAAGTTAAAACATGAAACATATGCACTGCATACAAGGTTTTTAGCAGATGTTAATTTGCAACCTCTGTTCAGTGTGGGCGGTGTAGTGTCTAAGTCGTTTAAATCTGTTGGCCACACTCAGTGGGTATACCCAGTATGCGAACCATACCATGGCTTTCGGGCGAGCTCGCTTTCTTACCGGGGGCGGGGGGTGCCTACGCGTGCCTAAACTTGAGGCCTGACTGTGACTCATGAATCATACATCAGTAATAGCCTAATTTTACGAGTGATCAATGTTGATTAAGATACAGAAAAACTAGAAATGAATGGCAAATTAGCATATTGTCAATATTTTGGAGACCCCCAAAATTTCACAAATCATGTTTTCAGGGGAGCTGATGTCTTATTAAGAGCAGCCAAACTCGCCATGGGTCCCCCTGTAGTTCGCACCCTGGGCACATCATGTTCAAATTTGATGAGCAACCTGATCGTGGACACTGGATGTGTTTTGATGTAATGATGATCAATCAAAATGAATACAATCTGTCAAAAGAATTTTGGTCTTGTGAGGCTCCCCAGTGTTAAGTGCTGGTGTGAAATTAGCCTCACAGGTTATAGTTTTGTCCACTAGATTAACAGAATAAGACTTCAGAAGACAAAATGACAGCAAACTCTGTGACCAGACATTCAAGTTTCCGAGCTGCAGGCGCCATCTGCTGGTATTGGGAGGGAACTACCTCAAACAATCCACACGTGTTTTTCACACTGCCACAAAAGTGAATGTACTTCTCTGCAGACTAGGCTTGGGCGACATAATTTTTTTTCATAACGTCGTACCTTCTTGACATTTCACTGGAGTACAAGATATTTTGTCGGTGTTTTGGAGGGAGGAGCTGGGTGTTGGAGGGGTGGGAGGAAGTTTGGGCTGGTGGTGCTCCGTGGTTATGTAGGCTATAGGTATGTATAAAAAACATATTCATGAGACAGTCCGTATACGGTCATGATAAGCCCAAAGAATGTGTTAAATAGCATCGCAAGAATGTCATTATTTCCTGTGTTCTAAGAAGGCTGGGTAGTTTAAACCAACTCTTTTAATAAATGAAGCAATCACAAGCAAAGTTTATCATACAGTTTATTTATAGGTGACTTAGTCTACAGTTACGGCTGGTTACCTGCAAAGGTTAGGTAGCCAAAGATGTACGAATTAGAGTGACGGTTTGGTACCTAACCTACACGTTTTTAAGGAAGTCCGTTTTACATAAGGATGACAATTACACGTTTTATAAAGTTAAAGTAAGCTAGGTAGTAAAGTAAACTAGATTTGTTTTTTTTTTTTTGTTTTTTTTTTCAAATTCAGCTCTCGTTCACAGTCGTGAAAAAGGGAAATTGACACAAAAACTACTTCAGCGAGGCATTTTCTTGACAAAAATGAACTCCTTTTTCGGACGGTATGAGAACTAAACTGATTTTAAAATAAATTGATATCGTATGGACTCTACCATTTAATTGCATTCACGGACAACGCTATGGAGGTAAATGACGTCTCACACCTGACTGTTCACATACCAGAGAGTCGTCAGGGGCTCGTCATACGCTTGAAAGTACTCTTAAGACATGGCCGCAACTCGACAGACTCACGATAATTTCTTCAAGCATGGCAAAGGCGCAAAGGAAAGAGGGCACCGTCCCTCATTACATCCCAAATGTAATGTTTTCTGTGCTTGAGCTGAAGGAGTGAAATTCCATCGAATTACAAATGGGAAGAGCTACCTGACAGTATCAGTGATTTGAACCAATGACTGCACTAGCTATGGAGAGAGAAAAATGATTGGTTCAGGTAATTCAATGATTGACAGCTGAGTGTAGCTCCACCCTTACAGTGCTCATTGAATTTCATTTCAGACGTCACTGCTCTGTTATGCACTCTGTCATGTCCAGGGCTCCAGATTTCAGTCAGTTACAGGGGTACCGGCAGGCAGAACACCCTCCCTGCTCTCTCTCTTTACATAAGAGGCAGGTGCGGTCTGGTGAGGTCTTACTTTACCACTGAAAAACAATTTACATTATTCTAGTAAACTAATTACATAAAACACACACTATATGATATCTAATAGTTTATGGATAATAGTCCAGGACAATAGGACAAATAAAGGCAAGTGGAGAAGTGGTGAAGAGAAAGATTCTGGAAACAGAGAGCATCATGGGATCACAGCTAAGGAAATCCTGCAGATGCAACAGCTGCATGCTGCTACAGTTAATCTCAACCCAGTCACAGTTCTGTATAATAAACAGTTCAGTGTTTTACTGATGTTAGGAGCCTGCTAGGCTGCAGAAGCCACTGGACAGGCATACATCTGCAGGTTTTGGGCAGGGGGAGGGTGGGCCTCATCCCTCAGGAGTCCAGGACAGCAGAGCAGGATGGTCCTGGAGCATGGAGGAGCTAAGCAGATGCAACCCTCACTTATTTACCCATGTGGGGTATTATTTCTGTTTTCTGCTGCTTTTTATAAAGTGTTTGACTGGTCTTTTAAAATGTTTACACTGGATGATTCAGGTTCTGTAACAGCTGATTCTGAATCATTGTTTAAATGAGCTGGTGTCCTGTGATTGTCAGGTGATTACACAAAATATGTATATAAGCATGTATTTGAAAAAAAAAAAACTCTTTTTATTAACACTGCTTTTCTGTAGGCCACGTTAGCCACCATCATAGTAGCTGGTCATTAGACTATCAGAACACATACAGTGAATCACTGTGTAAGGTACAGTAACAGTTTAAACAGTGTAGCGGAGAAGACATGAGGATAAACTTCATGGAAAGAAGGGAATAGTATCAAAGATAGAGTAAACACAAAACACGGAACACAAAATAAATGGAATGATTGACTCTCCTCCTCTGCTTTACTTATGTGGCCTCGCCAGGCTGACAGTTTGGAGGCCTCTCCTTCCATGTAGCCCAGGTAGGTGTTTAGAGTCCCACTTACCACATTGCAATAAGACAAATGGCCCTTTATCTTTCAGCTACAATCTTCTGCCATTTTATGTAAAGAGGTGAAAGACTACCTGGGCCTAAGTGAATATTAACTGATGGATTTTGCTTATCCAGGTGGGCCTTATTTTAATACTGAATGAGATGTTTTACTCACACCCTCCCAAAGACAGCATTTTATTAACAGAGAGCAAGTGAAAGACAAAATCAACCATTGTCTGAAGTGTGGTCACTTCTCCAAGCCTTTCTTATTTTTGTGTTAAACAACACATGAAAAATATAACAGTAATATTCTGGCTACAGAACTGTCGCTTCATGCATGTGTGTCATAAGCATCTGTATTTCTGAAATTCGTGAGTGCCATTCTCACACACCATGTGTAAACTGGCCATCACAGAACCTGAGTCACTTTGACATGCTTAAAACTTCTGTCTCATTTTATCTAAAGTGTTTGTGCTCGTTGAGCTGGTCTTCCTATCCCAACATTTTCTTATGAGAGGGTTTTCTCTTCTTTACAGTCTTGGATCACCTGGGTTTTTTCCTTCATTCCATCAGAATATCCATAGCCTTTGCAGGGGCATTTGCTGCACTATTTTATCATGAAAGGAGCATATTCCAAGGGACAGAACTACCTGTTTCCTATGAAATATTCAAACAAATGTATGTAACAATGTAAAGTCATGATTGATTAAATTTCAAGAGTCCTTCATGGCAATAACTGTGTTTGTTTGGGTTCAAGCCATGCAGAAAACTGCACTTACTTTGTTAATGATAATTGCACAACAGCTATAGATAAACTGCATGGCATTTGCAAAGCATAAATGGCTGTCAGAAACCTGACACACATGATGTTGCAGCAGTACGTGCAGAGCTTAATGTTAGAGTGTATGAAATGAGTGTACTTGTGTGTTTGTGTGTTCATACTTATGTTAAAATATAATTCTGATTTGAAAAAAAAAACTTTAATTGTATGTCACTGTGGGTTCCCAAATGTCTGACAGATTCTTACAGAAATGTAAAAATTGTAAGAACAAACTTCAGTAACTCTAACGATGAGACAGCAACAGTAAATGAGAACGTCCTGGTACATTCACTTTCATGGACAATAGCTGGCTGAAATCCAATACAAAGCGTTATACCCATAAAACATAACCACCTGTAACTGCCTTCTACATTTATGAGCATCCCCATGACTGGGTAGCACTCTCATCAGTGTTAACAGCTATCTGCCCCTCCCAAAAGCATCTTGGCCATCAAAACCAGGGGTTAGCTCCAGCTCTGCGGCCTGCAGCTGGACAGACATCTGTGCCTGTTATACAGCAGATCCCACACAATTAAAGACAGTGGAAAGAAATAAGTAAGGTAGTGGATGCACACGAAAAACTAAAATTCATTCCCACAAGTGACTCTATCTCAGGAGGCTCCATGCGACCCTGTGCAGTAAATGTGGGGTACACACTGGTGATATGTGCATATACATATCTGTCAGTATGAGTGTGATGTGAAATGGCTGTGAGCAGCTATGGGTATGTAATTAGTTGTACTCTAATGCAAATATGATAAAGACAGAACAGAATATGAATACCTATAACAGTATGATGCCCAGTACCCTCCGCTGGTCTTGCAGAGCCCACTGCACTTTCAGCATTGCCATCACAGTGCAACAAAGTGAATAATATTATGTGACCTTCAGCACGCTGCATTACAATTCTATTGGTTGATTTAAAGGAAGGTCTGTAGCTGAAATACGAGTGGGCTATTCCAATAATTATGTGCATGCAACTACACAACACACATATACAACAAATAACTCAAATAACTTTTACTCATAACTGTTTTATTCATGTTACTTTCAAAGTTACAATAACAAAAAACCTTTACACAGCCACCTTATCAGTCACACGCTGCACACACTATGGACATATTCTTACTGACCTGTGCCAACCCCTGCTACCCAAATTCAGTGCCCCCCCCAACACAGAATTCAATCCACCACAAGGGCACAAGGATAAGTTAAATAAAAGGCAATTGCAAATTATAAATGTTATTGAAATTTAAGACACAGAGACACCACCCAGAAACCTAACCGCAGCACTTTGCCTCACCCTCTCAGTCTCACACACTCCAATACTATGTCCTCCACTCCCCGGCCAAAAGGCAATTCAAGGGTAAGGGGCTGTAGTGCCTTGCATATGGACCGACAGGGCACAAGCAGATAATCATTTTCCAGACTCTCATTCCACACTGGTCCTTACACACCCTGACCAAAAACTGAGTGTGAATGTCCCACACTACACAGGTGATATCGTTCCCTGGCATGTGTCCAGAAAGGGTCAAGGATCAGCTGCAGCATCTCTCCTCTCTGCTTCCCCTTTCAGGGTCTCCTGCTTCTCCTCTCAGGATCTGCTCTGCACCATTCCACCATTCTGTGCACTGCCAGGTAACTCACCACCACTTGATTTGGCCACTTTGAACCAGCCACTGTGGGGTTAGGGGCCATGCTCAAAAGCCCAATAGCTGCACTAATCTTATTATGGCTACACTTGAACCAGTGATCATGCCCCTTAGCCAGTAGGGGTGTCACCCATGCCCCCCCCACCCATCAATTTAAAACTCAAAATATTAAAACTGCTCTTATGTTAACCACATTAGCCACTGTTCATAGAAGCCGGTCATTAGCCTGTCAGACCGCATACAGTGAACCATTGTGTGAAGATGAGGAACAGTCAGTGAGGCAGAGAGGAAATTAAGTAAACCCACAAGGAAAGAAGGGAATGGTGTCAGAATAAGGTAGTATAAACACAGGATACCACATATAAACTGAAGGATTGACTCTGCTCTTCTGTTTGCTACATGGCCTCCCCAGGCTGGGAGTTTGGAGGCCTCACCTTCAGTGCAGCCCAGGTAGATGTGCTCATTCACAGACCTGCTGTTCAGAGTCACCCAATTTCGTCACATTTCCACAGAATCCCACTTATCACATTGAAATAAGTCAAATGGTCCTTTATCTTTCAGCTACCAGCTACTGTCATATTATGTAAAGAGGAGAAAGGCTACGTAAGCCTAAGAGCAGGTTACCTGATGGATTTTGCTTATCCAGGTGGGCCTTATTTTAATACTGAATGAGATGTTTTACTCACACCCTCCCGAAGACAGCATTTTATTAACAGAGACAAGTGAAAGACAGAATCAACCATCGTCTGAAGTGTGGTCACTTCTCCAAGCCTTTCTTCATTTTTTTGTTAAACAACACATGAAAAATATAACAGTAATATTCTGGCTACAGAACTGTCGCTTCATGCATGTGTGTCATAAGCATCTGTATTTCTGAAATTCGTGAGTGCCATTCTCACAAACATTGTGTAAACTGACCATCATAGGACCTGAGTCACTTTGACATGCTTAAAACTTCTGTCTCATTTTATCTAAAGTGTTTGTGCTCGTTGAGCTGGTCTTCCCTATCCCAGCATTTTCTTTTGAGAGGGTTTTCTCTTCTTTACAGTCTTGGATCACCTGGGTTTTTTCCTTCATTCCATCAGAATATCCATAGCCTTTGCAGGGGCATTTGCTGCACTATTTTATCATGAGAGGAGCATATTCCAAGGGACAGAACTGCCTGTTTCCTATGAAATATTCAAACAAATGTATGTAACAATGTAAAGTCATGATTGAATAAATTGCACATATACCCTTAAAGACACTAAGTGTGTTTGATTGGATTCAAGCCATGGAGAAAACTGCACTCATTTTGTTAATGATAATTGCACAACAGCCATAGATGAACTGCAAGGCATTTACAAAGCCTAAATGGCCGTCAGAAACCTGAGACACATGATGTCGCAGCAATATGTGCAGAGCTTAATGTTAGAGTGTACGAAATGAGTGTGCCTGTGTGTTTGTGTGTTCATAGTTATGTTAAACATCACCAGTAAATATTTCATGTAAAATTTGACCCACTATCCCAGACTGTAAATAGATCATACAGACTCAGAGACTACTGCTCCGGTTCACTGTATGGGGTATCATAGTTTTTTATCATTATCCCAATGCATTATTGCTGTTTAATTAATGGAGATATATTTATAAAGCAATCATACAATCTGTCACTTTAATGTTTGTGTGTTCTTGACTGTGCTTGTGTGTGTGTGCAGTCCAGGCAATATTGCAGAGGCTTATACAATTCTGATTTGAAAAAAAAAAAACTTTAATTGTATGTCACTCTGTGTTCCCAAATGTCTGACAGATTCTTACAGAAATGTAAAAATTGTAAGAACAAACTTCAGTAACTGTAACGATGAGACAGCAACAGTAAATGAGAACGTCCTGGTACATTCACTTTCATGGACAATAGCTGGCTGAAATCCAATACAAAGCGTTATACCCATAAAACATAACCACCTGTAACTGCCTTCTACATTTATGAGCATCCCCGTGACTGGGTAGCACTCTCATCAGTGTTAACAGCTATCTGCCCCTCCCAAAAGCATCTTGGCCATCAAAACCAGGGGTTAGCTCCAGCTCTGCGGCCTGCAGCTGGACAGACATCGGTGCCTGTTATACAGCAGATCCCACACAATTAAAGACAGTGGAAAGAAATAAGTAAGGTAGTGGATGCACACGAAAAACTAAAATTCATTCCCACAAGTGACTCTATCTCAGGAGGCTCCATGCACCCCTGTGCAGTAAATGTGGGGAGCACACTGGTGATATGTGCATATACATATCTGTCAGTATGAGTGTGATAAGAGATAGCTGTGAGCAGCTATGTGTATGTAATTAGTTATTCTCAAATGCAGATATGTTAATGACAGAACAGAATATGAATACCTATAACAGTATGATGCCCAGTACCCTCCGTTGGTCCTGCAGAGCCCACTGCACTTTCAGCATTGCCATCACAGTGCAACAAAGTGAATATGTGACCTTCAGCACGCTGCATTACAATTCTATTGGTTGATTTAAAGGAAGGTTTTAGCTGAAGTATAAGTGGGCTATTTATCCACAGCAACCTACAGCTGATTAGCCTAACATGGGAAGGTATTTTTTATTCAACATGCTCATATGAAAACGGTGCCTAGTAAGAATCCTCTACACAGAGACGAATGTTTCATTCTTAAGAGACAAAAGTTTCATTTAAAAATTTGATATGGCGATGTCTAACTTGGTATTGAATGCAATTCTTCATCTCTCACAAGATTTTTAAAGTAAGTGAGAAGAAAACTGTACCTTGCGAAATAAAATTCTGTGTAGACTTAAGCGATTTAATATTTTTGCATTTGCTGCCTGAAAATACAATCATTAAAGCAATTGAGTTCCCCTTAACATTTTGCATAAAATGAAGGGTTACAAAGGCAGAGCTTCTTATGACTGCAGCAATAAGGAACTGAAGAGTAAAAGAAATGTACATAACCATCATGGTGTGTGTGTGTGTGTGTGTGTGTGTGTGTGTGTGTGTGTGTGTGTGTGTGTGTTGCAGGTAATGGGGGTGGGGGTGTGGTTGGGGACAGGTTGGGTCTTCAGCCGGGCCCTGATAACACAGAGTTCATAAGCAGCTTTTCCACACAGCTCTGTACTCACCTGTCGGCTGAACCTCAGGTAAGACAACAAAAGAGTGTTCATTCATCTTGCTCTCTCTCTCTTCGCTCTCTCTCTGTCTCTCTCAGCTTCTACATTGTAATTATATTCCTATCACTGCATTTGTATTTGTATATTGTAATATTGTAGGTAATACCATGTCTTGTGCTGAAAGCTGGGCAGTTTACTTGGCCCAAAACCGGTGACTTTTGTCATTTACAAGTGATGGGGTCATATTTATGCAATTATATGATTGAATATATGTTTATTATATACTGAAATACTCTTTTTGTCTTAATGAAGAATGTGGGTTTCTGGGGTTTGTTGTGGCAGTGGGCCAGACCATAGCACCATACGGCAGAATGGTCATCGCATCCATGCAATGGTCAAATGGGCAGTGGTTAAAATGAGAAGGGTCTGGGGTCAGGGACCTTGTCTATACCTGCATCTCCTATCGCCACGGTGACCACTTGTGTTTAATTTGGTACACCCACTCAGCTTGTATGTAGTTTGAATATCTTAGTCTACTAGTAAAGAGACGCTTAACATACTTTACCAGATCAGTTTTAAGATTTCTGTCATTTTTGACCTTGATGATTTATCCTTTGCATCTATCCTTTTATCATTTACTATTTTATAAGTTGATTTTTTTCCATT
>CM040756.1:3821522-3884022 GCA_022829145.1 Albula goreensis
CTAAGCAACCTACAGTTGATTAGGCTAACCAAGGGCTAAACCCCCCTGGGAGCAAAGTGGGGTCAAGGGCCCAACAGCAATGGTGTTCTTGCTGTGGCTGGATTGGGGCTTAAATCACCACCTTTAGGGGTCCCAGTCATGCATCTCAGCCACTACACTACAGAGTGACCTGGTTGCAACAGTATGTGCAGTGCTTAAGGTCTGAATGTGTGAAAGGAGTGTGCTTGTGCCATCACCAGTAAATATTTATCTCATGTGAAATTTAACTCACTATCCCCGATTGTAAATAGGTCTTAGAGGATGTGGTGCACATCAGCAAAAACTACAGATACTGCGACAGAAACGCTTCAGGCCATATTTTTTTGCTCACCAAAAGCCTGGAAAGATGCCGCTTGTTATTAACTGTCTTCACCCAGCCATATCTTTATAATCTTCACATTCATTCTTCGTTTCACAAACCATGACTTTGGAACATGTCTGATAGGACAACAAATCCCCCAAGTCCATATGTGGGAGGGGCCTTCCCTCTTTGACCAATAAAAGTCAGCAGAGCAGGCTGAGAGAGCCACCTCATCTGAGAGACCACCTCATCTGAGACTCACCTTTACCTGAGATTCACGTTTACCTGAGGGTCACCCTGAACAGTTCCTGTGCACCTTTCATTCGACAGGTCAGTAAACATCTGTTTGCAGCATAGTGTTTCTCCAGGTCCTTGTGTTTTGGCCTGCATTACATTAATATATGAGGGGAGAATGGGGAAATACTCCCTGTAGACACAATGCTTGTCTAAAACTTACCCCATGGTACTATACTACTTGTGCATGCATATAATTTCAGAATTTATGCAGCAGTTTTCTAACACCTTATTTTAAGAATTGTTGCTGTTTTTTTTTATGAAATGGGCTCATTGGAACATTGATACAATGTTTTTGTGGAAACCAGTTCAAATGTTAGTGTTGAAGAAGATTTATGCAACCTTAGCCTGGGCAAGGTTAAAGAAGGTTTCGATAACCATAGCCCATGCTAAATGCGAAATGAAAAAAATGCAATGCAAAAGAAGGTTTAGCTAGTTAAAAAGAAGGTTTAGGCCCATAGGTTAAAGAAGGTTTAGGCAATCCTAGGTTAAAGAAGGTTTCGATAACCATAGCCCATGCTAAATGCGAAATGACTGCAATGCAATGCTAGGTTAAAGAAGGTTTAGGTAATCCTAGTTTAGGCTAGGTTAAAGAAGGTTTAGATAACCATAGCCTAAGCTAGGTTAAAGAAGGTTTAGGTAGTCTGAGTCTAGGTTATGTTAAAGAAGTCATCCTACTATGTGAATTTGCTATTTCAGGAAGACAGTCCATCCATGTCCTCTTACTCCTCAGTGAGGCTCCTGTTTCTTCTGTCGTCCACAGAGAGGATGATGAAGCTACAGCTGGTTGGCGTGGTTCTGCTTCTGGTCCTGTGTGTGGCTGGATCAGTCCAGGGTCAACCAGCCAACGTTAAAGAAAGATATAAGCATTTCCTTGAACAGCACTTTACAGGAAAAAGTTTCAATGACAAAGCATGTACGGCAAAAATGAACAAATTGAAGCTCAAAGATGATCAAGGAGACTGCAAACAAACGAACAGTTTCATCATTGGCAACAGCGATCTTATTGTAAATGTTTGTAAAACTGGGACACATGTAAAGGGAGACATTTACCGCAGCGGCCAGCCCTTCCGAGTCGCCCGATGTGAACGTCAAGGGGGAAACCTCCGTTACCCCCACTGTAAATACAGGGCACATGAGGACACGAGATACATAGAGATTGGATGTGATCAGGGTTGGCCTGTGCACTTTGCTGGTGCAGATAAAGCAATAGGAAAGTAAATATATGACATTGTATTCAGTCCATTAATTCAGCAACCAAGGCCAGATAACCGTCTTTATAATAATAATAACAAAAATGTTAATAAATCCATTAAAATTACATTAAGTATAATAGTGCAGAATGGTCTTATGCATTTGAAAAAAACAATCTTTTGCTTGCATTTCAACAGTAGTGACTACAACTTTAAAATGCTTTGTTTTCTTCAACAGAACTCTTTAAAAAGATGTTTTCTCCTTGCCAGGAGAAAGTTTTCTCCATGCCTTTTCTTTCCCAAATTTGGCTCCAAATTATACATGCAATTCAATATATTATAAAGCCAGGAAATTAGAATGATTTTGCTGTTTTTCAGGGATGATGTTAGCAACAATGCTAAACTGTTCCAGATAACTCAACAAATTGTGATGAAAACCTTGTACACCATGTATGAAATTAAGCAATGATTTAGAGAGGAAATATTCACTCTTCCGCTGTGCTTACTGCAATCCACTAAAGCTGTTCATTCAGAATATCTGTTGTTTTGTTTTTTTTCTCATTCCTCCATTGCAACATTTTCACCACTCAGCTTATAATTGCAAATGAGGAACACACAAGTGTTTCTGAATCTCCGTAGGAGATGGCTGAAGTTTTTTTTATGTATAAAAACAGTAACGCCAATGCACATTTCCCATCATGCATCACACTGCGGCTTTGTAATGTGTAGGCTGTATTCCATTGTTCATTCTCAAAGCATAGTCCTGCGAATTTACTTAAACCATGTTAGGTACAGTGCACCTAAATGTACTTCATTAGGAACATACCTGAGAATATTACCTGTTTGTTGAACCAATTTTGCTAATTTCCATAGCCATTCACCATGGGGAATTTCATGCAGTAGCGTTAGCAAAGGAATGCCCTCATATCTAACTACTGTGGAGAGATCCTTGAATACAAACAAGGATTTATTGAGATATGTTGCACCTTGCATTTGGAGCAAATTTGAAGGGTAATTTGACCGCAATACAACTGATGTCCCTGCCTGTTCCTCTCTGATTTTGTATTTAGCACAGATTAGTCCCACTACTGGCTAGGAATCTATCTATTTATCTCCCGCTTAGTATCCATGTTCCCATAGTGTGTGAAAAATGTGCGAAAGCAACGACAAATGTTTATATCTTTGTAAGAGAATGATCTGTTGAGAAATTATGGCTTTTGTGGTTGTGTTACTGATCAGAGTTTAGCACATTTAGCATAACTAGAAGGTAAAGATTACAGAGAAATTTTCACACATACACACACACACACACACACACACACATACACACAGGCTTCTCCTTATCAGAAATCTCAAGTGTTTTTAGATAAAAAGTTCCTCATTAATGCTCTTGCATCCCCTGCCATTAATCAATTAATGCATACGCTCATTCAGTGTTGTTCAGTCAAAATGAGTATGAGAGAGCTTGTAAACTTCTCCTTAAATCAGAGGGTTTAGATCACTAGTGTACAGCAGGCCCCAGTGTTACAGAGTCATTGAGACACAAGAGAGCAGGATGCTGCAGACACACTTTATTATGAGAGAGCTAGTACAGAGTTACAGGAAGCACTTTATTACAGTTTTACAGTTAGGTAACAGTGAGTGCTTTAGTACATAGTTATTAAGAGTTTAGCATTAGACTAATATGGGTCTTACTTAGAGAGGAAATGCAAGACCTATTAAATAGTTAGAGCGAGTGATTTGACTTAATTACTTGTGTCAAATACAAGCTTAGTGGGTTTGTACTCTTGGATGAGGAGGCGTTTCACTGTAGACCGACGATGCCGTTTAGGCCATTTGATACAAAATCTCTCCTGTAGAAAAGAGTCACAGAATGTGCATTTCAATGACAGTAATGAATTGCTTCATCAATGCTGTTAAAATAATGTGCTTTCAAATACAACTTCCCTACATCACAATTTCAGGAGATTTGAAACATCAAGTTCAGCTTGCTTTGAAACCTTTTTTTCAGTTTTAGCAAACATATGACTGGGGTTCTGAAACAACTCCTTCAGTTCTAACTAAGAAGGATTACTTATAAAGGTTGCAAAATACAATTATTGCACAATAAAATACTTAAGGCAAGCACTACATGCTTTTCATTCACATATAAAAGACATTATAACTTAACAAATCATTAACTGTTCTGATCTCAGAAATAATGGTACTGAGTACTTTATTCCAACGGTGTGAGAAATAGTGACAATAGCATTGGGCTGAGTGAAAGAATCGCTTACCTCGATCTGCTTTGACCGCTTACTGCCATAACAGATCAGTGAAACTATGTGCTCACAGTTGTTTGTTAACAAATTGTAGCTCCCACAGCCTTTTTGACTAAGTTCTGTAATTGTCCTCGTGACATTTTCCCTGTTTTCTGGTCCTCCACAATTATCTGGAACATTGTGTTCTCCACCAGCTTGTCTGTTGTAATTTTGTAAATTTTCAAATCGGCATATTTTCGGATCTTCTACGAGAAACAGAAAGTGTTATTTCTTGTCAAAGTATTTGGATGATGTATGAATTGGCCACACTAGACAAGATGCACAAATTCACAATATATAATATGTGTAATTCAAGTGAAAATAATGAATATGGTGTAACTACTCCATAATAACATTCATGCCACACTGAATGTGAATTAATAATATAGAATACATACTTCTGAAATGGAAAATGTCATCCTCAGGTCCTTTTGTTGTATTAGGAAATGACATATTTCCAACATAAATGGCAAAGTGTTGGTAATTGATGAAGAATTTCGTCTTATTAAATGTAAGAATGTCCCCAAATTTTAACTGCAAAAAGGGAATATGTTGGAATAAGGTAATTAGCATCTTTTATGGATTATATTACTGTACATCTTAAGGGTACTGTCACACATTCGCAAAATTAACATTTGCAAATATTCACCTCCCATTCACTTCCATTCTGTGCGAGTGAAGGGGCGAATAAAACATTCGCATCTTAGCTTCATGTAGAGTTCAGCTTTTGGAGAAGTTTGAATGGCAAATTCGCAGCCACAACCAACAGCAAAAAAGTGTGTGTGGTTGACCCCACTTGGCTGTAATTGGCTGTAGTTTTCTTAGTGCCCTGCTGAAAAAACAGCATATACCAGCTTGAGCTGGTTGCTGGTTCCAGCTGGTCTTAGCTGGTGTTAGGCTGGTTTAGTTGGATAACCAGGCTGGACAAGCTGGTCAGGCTGGTCTTGCTGGTTTGACAGTATAGTTTGCTAGTTTGGTATGGCTGGTCACCAGATCAGATCTGTTAGCATGCAAAATATATTTCCCAATGATTTGACCTTGTTAATCTATTGCACCACACTAACATCAAAATTTTAATGATATTTAAGGTAACAAGCGGCCCAAAAATCCAGCATAATTTAAGAGGGAGGACACATCAATGTAAGTAGATAGATTGGCAATTTACCTGGGTACTTTCTCCCAGAAGGGGGATAAGCAGGAATGCTACAGCAAGTAGATTCCTCATCCTTGCAAGTATGTTTTAGGAACTTGTGAAGAAGACTAAATGGAAAAAAAAATCAACTTATAAAATAGTAAATGATAAAAGGATAGATGCAAAAGGATAAATCATCAAGGTCAAAAATGACAGAAATCTTAAAACTGATCTGGTAAAGTATGTTAAGCGTCTCTTTACTAGTAGACTAAGATATTCCAAACTACATACAAGCTGAGTGGGTGTACCAAATTAAACACAAGTGGTCACCGTGGCGATAGGAGATGCAGGTATAGACAAGGTCCCTGACCCCAGACCCTTCTCATTTTAACCACTGCCCATTTGACCATTGCATGGATGCGATGACCATTCTGCCGTATGGTGCTATGGTCTGGCCCACTGCCACAACAAACCCCAGAAACCCACATTCTTCATTAAGACAAAAAGAGTATTTCAGTATATAATAAACATATATTCAATCATATAATTGCATAAATATGACCCCATCACTTGTAAATGACAAAAGTCACCGGTTTTGGGCCAAGTAAACTGCCCAGCTTTCAGCACAAGACATGGTATTACCTACAATATTACAATATACAAATACAAATGCAGTGATAGGAATATAATTACAATGTAGAAGCTGAGAGAGACAGAGAGAGAGCGAAAGAGAGAGAGAGCAAGATGAATGAACACTCTTTTGTTGTCTTACCTGAGGTTCAGCCGACAGGTGAGTACAGAGCTGTGTGGAAAAGCTGCTTATGAACTCTGTGTTATCAGGGCCCGGCTGAAGACCCAACCTGTCCCCAACCACACCCCCACCCCCATTACCTGCAACACACATACACACACACACACACACACACACACACACACACACACACACACACACACACACACACACACACACACACACACACACACACACACACCATGATGGTTATGTACATTTCTTTTACTCTTCAGTTCCTTATTGCTGCAGTCATAAGAAGCTCTGCCTTTGTAACCCTTCATTTTATGCAAAATGTTAAGGGGAACTCCAATTGCTTTAATGATTGTATTTTCAGGCAGCAAATGCAAAAATATTAAATCGCTTAAGTCTACACAGAATTTTATTTCGCAAGGTACAGTTTTCTTCTCACTTACTTTAAAAATCTTGTGAGAGATGAAGAATTGCATTCAATACCAAGTTAGACATCGCCATATCAAATTTTTAAATGAAACTTTTGTCTCTTAAGAATGAAACATTCGTCTCTGTGTAGAGGATTCTTACTAGGCACCGTTTTCATATGAGCATGTTGAATAAAAAATACCTTCCCATGTTAGGCTAATCAGCTGTAGGTTGCTGTGGATAAATAGCCCACTTATACTTCAGCTAAAACCTTCCTTTAAATCAACCAATAGAATTGTAATGCAGCGTGCTGAAGGTCACATATTCACTTTGTTGCACTGTGATGGCAATGCTGAAAGTGCAGTGGGCTCTGCAGGACCAACGGAGGGTACTGGGCATCATACTGTTATAGGTATTCATATTCTGTTCTGTCATTAACATATCTGCATTTGAGAATAACTAATTACATACACATAGCTGCTCACAGCTATCTCTTATCACACTCATACTGACAGATATGTATATGCACATATCACCAGTGTGCTCCCCACATTTACTGCACAGGGGTGCATGGAGCCTCCTGAGATAGAGTCACTTGTGGGAATGAATTTTAGTTTTTCGTGTGCATCCACTACCTTACTTATTTCTTTCCACTGTCTTTAATTGTGTGGGATCTGCTGTATAACAGGCACCGATGTCTGTCCAGCTGCAGGCCGCAGAGCTGGAGCTAACCCCTGGTTTTGATGGCCAAGATGCTTTTGGGAGGGGCAGATAGCTGTTAACACTGATGAGAGTGCTACCCAGTCACGGGATGCTCAAATGTAGAAGGCAGTTACAGGTGGTTATGTTTTATGGGTATAACGCTTTGTATTGGATTTCAGCCAGCTATTGTCCATGAAAGTGAATGTACCAGGACGTTCTCATTTACTGTTGCTGTCTCATCGTTACAGTTACTGAAGTTTGTTCTTACAATTTTTACATTTCTGTAAGAATCTGTCAGACATTTGGGAACACAGAGTGACATACAATTAAAGTTTTTTTTTCAAATCAGAATTGTATAAGCCTCTGCAATATTGCCTGGACTGCACACACACACAAGCACAGTCAAGAACACACAAACATTAAAGTGACAGATTGTATGATTGCTTTATAAATATATCTCCATTAATTAAACAGCAATAATGCATTGGGATAATGATAAAAAACTATGATACCCCATACAGTGAACCGGAGCAGTAGTCTCTGAGTCTGTATGATCTATTTACAGTCTGGGATAGTGGGTCAAATTTTACATGAAATATTTACTGGTGATGTTTAACATAACTATGAACACACAAACACACAGGCACACTCATTTCGTACACTCTAACATTAAGCTCTGCACATATTGCTGCGACATCATGTGTCTCAGGTTTCTGACTGCCATTTAGGCTTTGTAAATGCCTTGCAGTTCATCTATGGCTGTTGTGCAATTATCATTAACAAAATGAGTGCAGTTATCTCCATGGCTTGAATCCAATCAAACACACTTAGTGTCTTTAAGGGTATATGTGCAATTTATTCAATCAAGACTTTACATTGTTACATATACTGTATTTCTTTGATTATTTAATTGGAAACAGGCAATTCTGTCCCTTGGAATATGTTCTTCACATTATAAACTAGAACAGTAAATGCCCTGCAAAGGCTATGGATAATCTGATTACATTTATCAGGACATGAAAAAATACTAAGTTCATTTGATTGGGTCCCAACTCATGTCTTTTATACATGTGTGTCTAAAGGACAGCTTCAGATGGGCTGGTAACAGTCATAAACTGGTCTTAATGAAATGACAAACGAATGGGGATGAAAATGTGTACGTTATTTTCAGAATATTTTCAATAGAAATACATAAACTTCATGAAATTTAAAAATGCAGGACATATATCGGCCTATGACAGTTGATGAGTTTTTATTTTGAGGTTCTTTGACCTCATGTTCTAAATCCAATGCACACATCTTTTAAGAGATTTGGTTACACCGTGCCACAGTATGTTTATTCTTGATTATCACACAATGGCCAAATGGACACATTTAGCAAAATCATGGTTGGCAGTTACAAACTTTGCAACTGCATTTGGTGCAATCTGATTTTATAACTGTATGTACGTTGTTCATTGCACAATTTTATGTTCATAATTCTGTAAAAAAAAATGCTTTCTAGTGGAGTCCAAAAGTCTGAGACCATATTTAACCTTTTTTTAAAAACTTTTTCATGTGAACCTGGAAATAATCAGAAAGTTTTAGGGTTTTGAGTTTACAAAACTTTAAAAAGTTATGGCATTTGAAATGAAGAGGAAAGAAACAATGTCTAGGTCAGCTTTCAGTTTTTTGTGCCACTGACCCTGTCAATCCCTTTGTAAGAAAGGTCAGACTCCATCAAACATTTATTGGGGTACTTACAGGCCAAGAAAGTTTTGTGCACTTAAAGACCGTGTGATAACATGAGTCATCAGTGTAAAATGCTTTAAACAACTGAGTAAAATAGTGTTGGTAAAATCAATAATTTATTTTAAACACACACACACACACACACACACACACACGTGCACGCATGCACGCACACACACACAAACAAACACACACATGCACATGCATGCACACACATACATTGAGTGTCGTATTAAATTTGATATTGTGTTTCCTCCAGTTAATTAATGCTGTGGCAAAAGGGCACCAGTCCTTGGCGATGGATGAATGGTCATTAATTTAATCAGTATAACGTAATGTGGTGTAAATTTTTCATAAGGTATTTGCTTTCCATTCCTGAGTTCTGCAGTATGGGGTTATTTATCTTTTGTTTGTTGCTAAGTGTTCTTCAGTGATACATTTGGAGTATTTGTGTCATGTGAAATGTAATGTAATACTTTCCATTTTCAAGTAAATTACCAAAAAAAATTCTAGAGCTAAGAAATCCTTTCCTAATGATTTTTGTGATCCCTGGTAAATAGCGCCATCTATCGGACAGGGTTTGTCATTTATAAAGTACACAAATTACAAAATATTCTCCTACCCTGAAATGTAAAATTTTAGATTGTTTTGACCCCTGAACAATAATGCCACAGACATATAAAAAAGAAACTTTATTTATTTAAAGTGACAGTGGGAAAAATACAAAACATTTTATCCTCAGTAGAAAGGCAAAATGGGACTTCTGCAGAATGAGCTAAATTTAACCAAATGGTACAAGCACCATAGGCGACATTTACGCAGGTGACGCTGGGAACATGTCCCCACCACTTTTTGTCATGGCCCATTTTGTCCCCACCATTTTTTGGAAGCCTTTACACGTTAAACCCGTTGTTGTCCCTTGCACTTTTCAAAACAAACTCACGCCCATGACAAGGACAATTAATTATCAATATTAAAAGTGGAAAATACAATGAATCACAAAAGGTTTTTTTTGAGAGAAATACATGAAATACATGAACGTACATCAGAACTGTAAAGCAGTGTCCCCCCTGACTCTGGCATAATTAAGAATTTACATAAGTTTCAGAAGTTGAAACATTTATTTTGGTAATTTGTTTATTTAATTTTTTATTGGGGTGGTTGCCTGGACATGGATAGTATTCATCCTAGACTAAAGGAAAACTTCAGTGAAAATCTCAACTGAAGACAAGGCTTTATCCATGTCCAGGAAACCAGCCCATAATTACATATTGCAATGCATTAT
Source organism: Albula goreensis (assembly GCA_022829145.1). Taxonomy (NCBI): domain Eukaryota; kingdom Metazoa; phylum Chordata; class Actinopteri; order Albuliformes; family Albulidae; genus Albula; species Albula goreensis. The sequence goes on from CM040756.1 coordinate 3,831,671, forward strand.
ACTGTCATGACAGCAGCACATAAAAACAGAAATCATAATCATGTGATATGCCTTACATACTGTATGACTATTATATTCAAATCCCATTGCCAGTACTTGGAGAAAAAAAATATTAGAAACACTAAGCATTTGGTACAATGACTATTTGCTCTGCCATGGAAATATGACCCACCCAGACTGTGTTTCTGTGACTTCTTTACCCAGGCAAAGCTTACTGATGATAAAATTTAAACGTGTCCTGTTGATGGGTGAATGAAGAAGGGTGGATCTGTGCACGTTATCCGAAATAGCCACTACCATCGTCTGCATCAAAGAAAGATTTTTTCAATTAATCAGTTTCCTTTTAGGCTAAGCATGACCTCCCACCCAAAGCAACTACAATTTGCAAATTACCCAGCATGCACTACTGAATATGATATTAAGTGATTTCTAGCAATTATTTTGCTATATCCTATACCAGTTCAAAACCCCAATGAGACATTTCAACACAGTTGGGTTTTGCCCAAAACATTAAAAAAACATTTAGAGAAAGTACCTTCCAGGTTGCTTAAATTCCTCCAATGCCATTTCTGTTAACAAAAACAGAGCTGATTGTGAGTTTTATGCATACCCACAGATGTTAGCCTACAGATATCCCTAACAAAGCAGTGTATTGAATGTTGGGTTACCTACCGTCGGTTCTCAGTGTGTGAAATCAAGGACAGGACTGACTGGGTCCTTTGGCCTAGTCCACCTAGATAACAGTGTTAGGTAAAGTCTTTTTGAGACAAGAATCCTTTGGTCGGCATAAAATAAAGCTTAATAAAGCTATTGATCTGTGTGTGTTCATGAAAGGACCACATTTCAAAGAATAATATCACTGAGGAAACTATTGGTAGTTAGCGCAGCTGAACTTGCCTGCATGGCGTGGTGCTGGAAGGGCTGTGCTATGCCTTGGTGGAGCAGACCGGTGAAACATAAAACAGGAACATGGAAAGATTATCAAAACAGCTGCCAAAGTAGTAAGGTTTATTCACTATCTGTAGACAGACGCAAAAGCAGAAAAATAGACCCACTGAACAGCCATGTATATGGATTCTGATGTGTAGTGTCACACTCTTATTAAATATCTGAATGCACGAAAAATGCATTAAATGTTTAAGTATTATATTGTTTTCTTAATTTATTGCAAGTTCTGTGTAATTTATGTGTGCAAATTCTTACAAGAAGTCTAGTCCGTAAATGAATTCCTGATTTTTAATTTCATTTTATATTTAACTGTAATTGATAGTGGGCCATGAACACCAGCTCACCAGATTCAGGTACATTCTGTAAGTTGATAAAATGACAAAAGATGGGGTCATAAGTACAGGTGTCTGTATGTCTGCTGTTGATGTTATATTGATGTATAACTTTTCAGCAGTTATCGCTACCTAGGCCTATGCTAAGATAAATAAGTGATGCTAACGGGCGCGAGCGCGTTGCTAATGCTAGCGAACGTTTCAATTCATTTCTCTATATCTGTGGCACTGTATGTGGATGTTCAGCTCTTGCCATGCTGACGTTTTCTGTGCAACATAACGCTGCTCTGATTGATTGCCTATGCAGTTATGTTTGTGTTTTTTGTCTTTTCACTGTGAGCCGCCACAGCCGAGTCTGCATGCAGTTATTTATTACTGTTATTGAATGTGTTTCTCTGCTCTTGTCTTGCTCTTAGACGCCATTCATGATACATTGAAATTGGAGCAAAAGGCTACGCCCAGACACCGACGTCATTATAATGAATTGAGTTTGGCTTGCTGATTAACTGTGTACATATTCATACAAGGAGATCAGTACAATGAGCATCGAGTGTTGGGTTACCTACCGGCGGTACTCAGTGTGTGAAGTCACGGGCAGGACTGACTGGTTCGTTTGGCCCAGTCCACCTAGGTAACAGTGTTAGGTAAAGTCGTTGTGAGACAGGAATCCTGTGGTCAGCATAAAGTAAAGCTTAATAAAGCTATTGACCTGTGTGTGTTCCGGTACTGGTAGTTAGCATAGCTGAACTTGCCTGTACGTTGCTGATATCCTGGAAGCGGCTGTTGGGAAGGTGTGCTGGCACATTCTGGATATCTCCACAGTGGCTGTGGAGGAGCCCGAGTTGACCTGTGATATGTAAAATAGGAACATAGCATGATTATGAAAATAAGAATTAATTAAATAAATATATATAGATCATGATTTTTTTTCTGTATGCTCGCAATGTTATATTTTATCAAAATTTCAAAATTTATTCATCCCTTTCCAGTTTAGGAGAAAAAATGTTTTCTGTATGAGCATAGAGCTAAAATTAAAAAAAAAAAAAAAAAAAAAAAGATTGTTGTTGATTGTTGTGCCAAGAACACCATTTAACAAAATTCAGGTACATTTTTATTAGCTGATAAAATTTCAAAGATCATTACAAGAGTCATAACCTGTAATCATCCGGGCCTTCATTCACATGTCTGGAGCGTTCATCTCTGTCTTGGTCTGGAGATATACATACACACACACACATGGTATTGATCACACAGTGTAACTCACCCCCTGTACATTTAACTATTCTGTAGCTTTTGTCTAAAATAATTTGTAAAGTTTCTTTGGAGAGAAGGCATGACATTCTGTAGCTTTTCTCTAAAATAATTTGTAAAGTTTCTTTGGAGAGAAGGCATGACATTCTGTAGCTTTTCTCTAAAATAATTTGTAAAGTTTCTTTGGAGAGAAGGCATGACGCTCCACCATTTTACTCACTTGGCTGAAAAAACGTCCTCATCGTCTCCACTACTGTGGGCTTCAGATCGCACACATGCTTATTCATGTCTAAGTCTGCTGGAATTCTCCTTGGCTGTATCAGTAGACACTGAGTCCTGCAAAGACCTTCCAGTTAGGGCTGACATAGACGAATGATTCATCACAATGTAAATAATAGTAATAAATACAAAAAAAACAATAAACATACCTTTCCCTTGTGTCACTGTAACGCTGAAATAATTAGAATTTACAATTAATTAGAAATGAACACAACTCAAATCATATAACTACAACCGTTAGCCATTAGCCATGCTTTCACGTGCCCTTTTCCTGCTGTGTAGCTAAAGTTTAGCAGGTGCAGGCTTCATTTCTGGTCGCATGAAATGTGAGACAAATATATGAAAACTTTGTTCCTCTTGGAAGAGTTGGAGATGCTGTATTTTGGATGAGACATTGAACAAGATTCTTGACTCACTGTGGTAACTAAATATCCCAGGACACACTAAGAGTAGGGGTCCCCCAAGTGTCATATCCAAAGTATAGTGTCTTTTTCAAAACCATGAAACAGTGATTAACATTTCTAAACTAGTACTAAAAATATAAAGTACTAAGAGGCAGCTAAGTAAGTTAGCTAAGCCATCAGCTTCTTTGTCAATGTGCTCTTTCTCTCTCTGTCTCTCTCTCTCTCTCTCTCTCTCTCTCTCACCCCCACACACAAATCACTCTCTTAGTTATGCATAGTAACAATATGTAGAATGAATACAGCATTTACCTTCAAAAATGAAATATCTTTAGCTTTCAGTGCTTGCTCTATGCCCCAAATCGTATGTGAAAGGGACGCTATGTCGTCTGTCAAGTCTTCAGCCATCGTCTTCAGTGATTGCTCCTTCATGCTCTTCTCTTTTCTAAAATCAGCTATCCTCGTCGCCTTTTCGTCTCGGAGAAACTGGTGAAGTTTCTCAAACTCCTCGTTTATCCTCTTTTCTGTGTTCTCTGATTGGCTCTGTGTGAGGGGGCATTTCCTTGTCAACACTGTTACTGTCCATGAAACGTGTCATGCAGACTTTTCAGAACAGCTTTTTTACGTGTACCAGTAAATATAATTTAATATAAATATTTGTAAGACAATACTCAAAAGCAAAAGAAAATGCAGTAGCTTCCCTGCTATAGCATTTACAGTGTGCAAAATAAAGTTCTTTATATTTTGCAAATAAATTCTGACATAGGTCTTGCAGAGGGTGAAGCTACAGAGAGCTACCAATCACTTAACTTTCAGAAAAAAAGTTTCACCTCCACATACAAATGCAATGATTGGTTGAAATAGGGTGCTATATTTATAGTAGTAATATAGTATTGTAGTTGTAGTGTAATATATGGTATATTTTGGGTTTCATTTAACCATGCTCTCCATAAATAATTTCAGAACAGCAGCCTTAGGTCATGGTTTGTATGAATTAATTCTCTCACCTTGACTTTCTTTGCCATCTGATCACAGGTCTGTTTGGCTTTCTCCAGGGCCTTCAGATTGTTATCCAAGGGTTTCAGATTGTTTCTGATTTCATCCTGGACAGAAAAGACATTTGTAATCTCACACCAGAAAAGAAGGAGAATAGTCAAAGAGGACACCCTGCCTGTGTGTTTATTTTAAATCTACACATGGGTTTCCAACTCACAAACAATTCAAACGGCAAAACTGGAACAACCTGGTGTATTGTCATTGGTCAGATGGTGCTAAACAGAAAGCTAATTTGCACCTTAAGCAAGTTTATTTATTTTTTTTTTTTTTGACAAATTCATACTCTTCATGAAAATGTGCAATCAGTATTGTCTAATTAAAATTGGTTGAAAAAACTGAAGCAACAGAATTTTAACAAATATATAAATAAACAGACAGGCCTAAGGGTAACTCTCTGCAACACCAATTCCATAAACAATTCAGGGGATTCACTGTGCATGCAGGACACAGACATGAAAGTCTGTTGTTGCCCTTATGAAATCAAGAACCTAAAGCAGTGGTCAGCAGTACACCCTCTGAGCTGCTATACTCATTTCCGTCATGCAAAATGAGCCCTTTCTTTGTTTTTTTTTGTATCAAATCTTGAAAAGCATTCTTTCTCTCTGACTCTGAGTAAATGAACTGGACGAATGCGCTTTTGCAACTAAATGATCCAACCTTGAACATCTGAGCTGCTTCTCTGATGGGTCGGACTCTGTGGTTTTCATGTCGCTCTGACGATTGGCACACGACGCAGACGAGTTTCAAATCCGTCAGGCAGAAGAGCTTGAATTTCTCCTTGTGCAGACGGCATACCTCTTCACTGCCAGCTGCAAATCTCTGGTTTCTGTTTTTAGTGAAGTTCTCACACAAGTTCCTCAGCACCAGGTTATGGACTGGTTGCGCTGTGACTACTTGGCGGCAAACTGGACAGAGGTAGTTGCTACGTTCCCGGCACTGCCTCAGGCAGGTTCTACAGAAATTGTGGCTGCATGTGAGGATTTGGGGATCCTGGAAGATGTTGTAACACACCGGACAGGTGAGGTCCTCCTCCAAGTACGAGCATGCGGACGCCCTTTTTCACTGAATAATGTAAAGTAGGTGCTCCTGATCCATTCGATCTAAAATTTCTTTCTACCTTATTTCACTAATAGCTTAACAAATTGCATCTTTGTTAAATTAGATCTATATTTCGATCTTGTTGCTCAGTTTTTTTTTCTCATTAGTGTTTAGTGGTTAATAATGTTCAGCGTATGTATTTTACAGTACTTAGTTTGTGCTAGCCTCAGTTATACCTAAGCTCTAACCTGCTCTGACTTCTCACACGCCGTCTCTTCCTGTGTCCTTTGCTTTCGATTCCTCTTCTTCATACTAGCTGTTGTTGAAAAACATCCAAATCCTTAATCAGTCCCCCCCCCCCCACCAACCTCTTTCTTAAGATCACTCATATAAAAATCAATCAGTTAGTAAACATAAGCTTTCTTAGCAAATATGCAGTCACATAGAAAGTTTCTATTGCTTTATTTATTACATTACATTGTATCTTTTTCATTACATTGAGTCTTCTGCACTATGTTTGTGATTTCCTGTCAGCCCATTAACCCTGCTTGGTTACATTTCTGTTGTGTTGCACGCTTGGCTGAAAGCCTTCCCAGAAGAGGAATCTGTCCTGTTAGACAAGGCAGGAATCCATCTGTCAGATCATTTATGATTACTCATATGATTCCACACACCCAAAACAGACCATATGTAAATCACATAAAAAGGGAGAATAAAATAATGTGGAAAAAAACATCCTGATATTCTGATATTTGGGATTTACCATTGGCTGTTTTTTGTTCTGCTGACAGAATTCAACCTGATCAACCTGAAAAAACTTTTGTAGTTCACCTTGACACCTTTGTCTTTTATTTTCCCCCCCCTTTTCTCTCAAATGTTTATTAAAGTAACACATTACTAACATTAAAATAATGTTCAAAACAATTTGCACAGACAACACAAACATTACTTGGACACCAAAGCACTGCACCGCTTAGATTTTTTACACACCTGCTTTTGTGGCAGGGCACAGTTTGTTTTATGACTATTACAGCAGCATCATTTTCATGTAAAGCATTTGTCAAGTCAGTTTCTACTGTTGCAAATGTTCTGAGACTAAATGAGTGAGGTGCTATGCTCAACCATACAGTTATAATATTTCTAGATGGAATGTAGCATGCTGTAAGCATGTTTATTATATTTTGAGTGTAATCCTGGTGAAAAGCTGTAGGGTGATAATGAGGCATGTGTAGGACTCGTAATTCCAAAGTTCAAGTTAAAAGCAATTTAATAACAAAGCAAAAAAAGTGTTTACAGTATGAAACATACTGGGTAAAAGAAAGGCAGATCAATTGCAAAACATGCTGTGGTGTAGGTACAAGTTTTATATCCCAAACCTGACATAAAATGCTGACATAAAATGCCGACTCCTGTTCCTGATTGGTTAACAAGGTGACAAATGGACATTATTGTAGATCAATGGTTTGAGGCATCAAAGAGTCTCTTCCTCTACCTCATGGGAAAGGACAGAGATATCACTCCTCATACAGTCTCCCAATCACTCAGATATACACACTCCAGTCTTGGGTTCACACACCTGTGTCTCACAGTCTCAGGAACAAAAGGTGTGGTGTGGAAGGCAACCTGATGATCATTCAGGAAAAGGCAAGCTAATCAACTCCCTTTGATTTTAACACTACGCAGGCATTGCATTTTTCCTTACACATGTTTGAGTTTGAGTATGGGCTTCATGTTTGCACAGGTACGATGTCTTACATGGACTTCTCTATAGCCACCTGTGGTAGAATTATTTTACCTTACAAAAGTCACATTTTGATGACGAGAGTATTATCACTTAGAGCTTAGTTTCCCCAGATCTGACTCTGGTGAAGGGGGTGAAGACACCACAGTCTTTGCTGCATTTGAAATACCTCTCACCAATGTACTGTCCATCATGTTGCCCTTTTCCTTTGTCTTTTCCCTGAGGAAGAAGATAGAGAAAAGAACGTCTTAGAAAACACTACAAATAACCCAATATCATGTGCTGTGCTGTTCTGTCACTAGCTCTCCCTCTCTCTCTCTCTCTCACACACACACACACACAGAAGCACATCTATATGAATACAAAGGGTCTCACCTGCAGTTCTGTGTGTGTTAGTGTGACTGTGTTAATGTGTGTGTGTTAGTGTGACTGTCTTAATGTGTGTGTGTGTGTGTGTATGTGTGTGTGTTAGTGCGACTGTGTTAGTGTTGTGTCAGTGTGACTGTGTTAGTGTGTGTATGTTTGAGTGTTAGTGTGACTGTGTTAATGTGTGTGTGTGTGTGTGTGTGTGTTGGTGTGGCTGTGTTTGTGTGTGTGTTAGTGTGACTGTGTTAGTGTGTGTATGTTTGTGTGTTAGTGTGACTGTGTTAGTATGTGTGTGTTTTACCTGAACAGAGCAGAATCCATGTAGCAGGAGTTACAGTGGCCCTGAACCCCTCTCATCCTGCCCTCCAGCATCTGCAGTGCCCTCTCCGAGCTGAGGGGGGCGACACTGCCTTCCACAACAGAACCGAGAGCTCCGTTTCGCACTGAAACAACAAAAACACACACTTTATGACAACTCCCACTCCTACACACACACACACACACACACACACAGAAGGCACCTTTTTACACTATTTCATTTCAATGTGTTGATCATTATCAGCCTTTACCCGTTTTTGTTGGACTGGATCCGTCTGTGTGTTTACTGGTCATGAACAGCCTGCATCTGTGTGTATGATGGTTATGATGAGTCTGTACCTGTGTGTTTGTTGGGTATGATGGTTATGATGAGTCTGTACCTGTGTGTTTGTAGGGTATGATGGTTATGATGAGTCTGTACCTGTGTGATTGTAGGGTATGATGGTTATGATGAGTCTGTACCTGTGTGTTTGTTGGGTATGATGGTTATGATGAGTCTGTACCTGTGTGTTTGTAGGGTATGATGGTTATGATGAGTCTGTACCTGTGTGTTTGTTGGGTATGATGGTTATGATGAGTCTGTACCTGTGTGATTGTAGGGTATGATGGTTATGATGAGTCTGTACCTGTGTGTTTGTTGGGTATGATGGTTATGATGAGTCTGTACCTGTGTGTTTGTTGGGTATGATGGTTATGATGAGTCTGTACCTGTGTGTTTGTAGGGTATGATGGTTATGATGAGTCTGTACCTGTGTGTTTGTAGGGTATGATGGTTATGATGAGTCTGTACCTGTGTGTTTGTAGGGTGTGATGGTTATGATGAGTCTGTACCTGTGTGTTTGTTGGGTGTGATGGTTATGATGAGTCTGTACCTGTGTGTTTGTTGGGTATGATGGTTATGATGAGTCTGTACCTGTGTGTTTGTAGGGTATGATGGTTATGATGAGTCTGTACCTGTGTGTTTTTAGGGTATGATGGTTATGATGAGTCTGTACCTGTGTGTTTGTAGGGTATGATGGTTATGATGAGTCTGTACCTGTGTGTTTGTTGGGTATGATGGTTATGATGAGTCTGTACCTGTGTGTTTGTAGGGTATGATGGTTATGATGAGTCTGTACCTGTGTGTTTGTTGGTCATGGTCGTGCTCAGCGTCCCCTCTGTGCCCCCTGGAGTCTGGAAGCGGGAATCGGGCCGGCAGGAGTCCAGGTTGACAAACAGCCCTCGTTTGGGGGATTAAAAAAGCGCTCACCCTTGAACGTACCGTCGCTCACTCCAATGGGCTCCTCCTATTGGTAGGGAAGGTCAGCTTTACTGGCGTACCAGGGCCCCGACCCCAACTCAGATTGATAACTTTTTCATGAATATTTTTAATACAGTTAAATTCAACTGGATGAAACCTGGACTTTTTAAAAAATACTTATGCAAGTATGAATAAGATCAATAAGGATAAATAAATTAACCAGCTATGAGAACTAAGGCCTGAGTTTGAAAGGAAAGGCCAAACATTCATGATCAAGAGAGCAGAGGAAATGGCTCGGAGACAGATCTCCTGATGAACAGCAGGGGGCAGCACTGAGCTCACTCACCAGCTCCAGCCCCACTCTGGTTCCCTCCACACCCGGGAGTCTGCCGATCCAGCGCACAGTCCCATATACTGTTTTTCCTGCGCTAAGCTCCACCTCCACCACAGAGTCCAAGCTGAGGTGGATGGGCTCCTTCACCTCGGTTGTCTTCCCTGTTAATGGGCCTGTCACATCCAGGTGAGTCTTTGAGCTGGGACCTGCCATAAAAACACAGGCACACCAAATAACACTTATTACTTCAGAGGAGAGAGGGAGGAAGTCTACATTCTCCTGGACCAATGCAGCGTCGGGACTGTCTGAGAACGGAGGGACTCTACACTACAGGCCAGAAGTTTGGGCCCACCCTCGGATCTTTAAAAAAAATAAATGATGCATTGCTTTTTCAAAATTTTATTACACGAAAATATTAGAAATACTTGGACTCGAGTTATTTCCAAAAGTTGCTGTGCTACTGTGATAAAGGCAAGAGGTGGTTATTTTGATGAAAATCTTATTTAAGCATTTGCATTCATTAAGTTGCACTTACAATGTATATTCTTACCTTACACTTCAAAACCAGTCAGTTAATTTGTTTTGAAAGTGTTTCAAATATACATTCTTGTAATAAAATTGAACTGAAAAAGCAGTGTATCATTTATTTTTTTTAAAGATCCGAGGGTGGGCCCAAACTTCTGGCCTGTAGTGTATGTCACAAGTGTTACTAAAAATAGACCTTTCCGGTTTTACTCCCACAGAGGAAGACACTCAAGCCCAGGGCTATCCCCAGTCAAGCTCTGAGGACTTCCAGAGTCTGCTGGTATGTGCTTCAGGCACACACCACACCACCCAACACTTATTAACCCACGTCCTGGAACAGGGGTACATTTAAATTAACTGGTGAAAGTTGCTCAGGTGGTTCAGAGTGTGGACTGAGGAAAGACCTGTAGACGCTGCTGCTTTCCGGGCCTGGAGCTCCATAGCTCTGCTTTAGACTGACCCCGCATAGAGGTGGAGACTGCAGGCTGTGTCCACATGGCTGTAGGCTCTACCATCACACACACAAACACTCCAACCTCTCTCGACCTTCTGAAGGAGTTTATGGATGCAGAGAGAAGATCAGATATTGAACTAAAATTGGACAACAGACAAATTGTGGTACATACCTGGGGAAAGCAGTTCCTCTCTAATGACAGAGTCCAGAGGTAAAATAATGGTTTCTCCTTTGTCTCCTTCTCAGTCCGGTCCTGCAGCGGAGTGTCACACACATAATCATTACAGACGGGGCTGTCATCAACACATGCATGACATTTCCTTTGGAAAGTGATGTCATTATAATCTTTATGACAAATGGACGACAGCTTACACACATTCACTTGTTGACTCATTCATGCCTCCTGTATCCAGTGTCATTTGCACCACATCACAAACTACACATTACATACAGAGTGAAGTCACACTGCAGAATAACTACAGTAATGCACACAGGATTATCCACCATCTTGGGACTCATATGATGTTCAGCACTCACCACTGATATAATCACAAATGGCTTGTTGTTTTCCTCGTCCAGTGCCACTACCATGCCGTTATGCATGCCGTCCTCCGTAAAGAAGCTCACCCTTTCCCCAGCAGCCAGGCACTCCACTGGGGCCTGCAGGGGCTTTGGAGGGTCCAGGGGCTTAGGGGCCCCAGGTCTGACTCTGGTGAAGGGGGTGAAAACACCACAGTCTTTGCTGCATTTGAAATACCTCTCACTATTGTACTGTCCATCATGTTGCCCTTTTCCTTTGTCTTTTCCCTGAGGAAGAAGATAGAGAACAGAACCTCTTAGAAAACACTCTATATAACCCAGTATCATCCATTGTGTTGTTGTCACTACTTCTTTCTCTATCACACGCACACGCGCACACACACACACACACACACACACACACAGAAGCACATCTGCTTAAATGCAAAGGGTCTCACCTGCAGTTCAATCCCAAAGAAGGTTCCGGTTATGGGGTCGGGGTATCTTTTACGTGTGATTGGGCCGATGTAGCGGATCACCCCCTGACACCACTCCCCATCCACCTGTACTGTCACCCGGCTGTCCTTGGTAAGGCGCAGGGCCTGGTCAAGCCCCTCTCTGTCTCTAAAAGCCCTGATTCTGGCCTCATCGTCACCCAGGGCTTGCAGGAGCTGTGCCTCTTGTTCACTCAGGGGCTGAATGTCATTAACTTTCACACGTTTTTCAACATATGAGCCTATAATTTTTACTTCCAAACTGGTCGGATTATCAATTTTAATTCTTGAGACATACTTGGCTTTCCTCAATACAGCAAATGCGACCGACATTGTGATCCCGTGTGTATTCTGAGGACTCCACTATAAAGTACATATTTTTGTTATCGGGGGAGTTCATTGTTGTTTTCCAATGGCTGGGTTCACCAACTGTTAAAGAAAAGAAGAGAGTGAGCATGTCAGCTGTATGGGAACCAAGGCACCCACCCATGTGGGCCAGGTTTAATACTCTGCCATTGATTGACCATAATTGCTCAACAGGCAGCCACAGTCACATGTTTTTAGTTTAGATATCTATGAAATCTAAGTTTACATATTCTCAGAGGAAGCATGACTCTCCCTGTCCCTTTACTCACGGTACTGAAAGACCTGCAGCATCTTCTCCATCACTCTGTCCTTCCGCTTGTCCAGGTGTTTGGACACATCCATGTCCTCAGATGGAGCTTCTTCTGGAACCTGCACTGTAACCTGGGCCCTGCAGTCATATCCAGGGTTCAGTCAGTGTTCTTGTGAGTTGGGGATTCAGAGCCACAGGAGAAAGAGGAGGAACTTACCTTTTCTTTGTGTCCTTGTAGTTCTGGAATAAACAATGGCATCAAGATTTAGTTAACAAAAATCTGTATAACACTATCATAATGACTCTACTTTGTACATGGTTTCTTAGAGTTTCGAAACCTTACTGAAATCATTGTGTTTACTTGTACATTGAAATTGTATAAGCAACTTGTGTATGAGATGAAGACTGTTGAAATTAAAAATTGTTGAAACCGTCCAACAGTCCTGAAAATGGGGCCTTGCATATTCATTCACAGTGATTAAAATGTTTATTGTCAAATAATACCAGTATATATTTTGGTCTATACAACTTAGGATATAAACACTGTGGCGCCGGGAGAGGTGGAGGGAGGAGCAAGCTCCTCAGCTCCTCCCATTGTACTGCTGTCAGTCTCCTGGTTTCCTCCCTCAGCCTGGAGAAGTAACTGGAGCTGCAACAGCAGAGGCCTCACTAACAGGCAGGCTCTCCTGCGAGTGATTTCTAATCAACTCAGCTGTGAGCACTTGCCTTCAATTAGGCCATCTATTTAAGCACAGCCTAAGAGGCTGAAGAAAGAGACTTTTTGGAACTGCTAGACTTTTTGTGTTTGGATGGCTGTGCTGTTTTTCTGTTTTGCCCTGGTTTTATGTTTTGCCCTGTTTTGCCCTGTTTCGTATTGAGCCCTTTTGTTAGTGTCTTTTCCCCAAAAAGGGGATAATAAATGGCCTTTGGCCCTTTCAGTTGAACTTTTTGTTGTGTTTTACTTTCCACACACCACCCGGCACAGTGGCCACGCCTGCCACTTTGTCACAATACTCATACACAATATTTGTTATTGCCCTTTTAAAACCTTTGTAACATTTACCTGCAGGAAGGTGATGTCCTCACGTCTCATCTCTTGTTCGATGGATCTGATTGAACAAGAGAGGGCTTCCATGTCTTTTGTCAGTGCCTCAGTCTTCCTCTTCACCAGCTCTCCTTTCTTTTTCTCCTCCTCCTTCATTGAGGCAATCCCTGAGTTCTCTTCATCTCGTAGGAACTTGTGAAGTTTCTCAAACTCCTCCCGCATCTGTCTCTCACCTTGCTCTGATTGGCTCTGAGGAGATGGGAAAGACTTGTACCTTAGAGATATGAGCATACCAGGATTTGAGATTGTTCTGAACTCTATAATTTAACATCCAAAGTTAACAAAGTTAACCCCTTGAAAACCAACAGTGACTATAGCTACAGTTTAACAGGATCCCATATTAGCTGAAATAAAAGAAAGTCTGCAGTTTACACTTCAGAATTACATGCACCCAATTAAGGTTAAAACCTGTTTAATGAGTATTTAACATGAGTTTATAATTGGACACATTCCCAATTATAAAAGGGTGTGGAAACTTATGCAACCAGGTAATTGTACATTCATTATTTTATTTTATTTTTGTTCCCAAAAATGATTCTTATTGTTTTTCACTTTAATGTATTGGTTGCAATTTCACAATAAAGGTAGAAAAGGTTTTGACATGATTTATCTTGGATAAATTTTTTTACATTACAAAAACCTGCCATTTTAACAGGTGTCTGTGTAGACTTTTTTATATCCACAGTATGTCTCTGAGACGTTTTGTTTGTTTCGCTTTTTTGCTATGATTTTTGCTGCTCACTGTGATGCGTTTTGCTCTCTGGTCACATGTCTGTTTGGCTTTCTGCATCTCCTCCAGTTTTGCTTTCAAAGGTTTCAGGGCCTTCCCGAGATCATCCTGCACAGAAATCACAAGCATTGTTACAACATCTTGAAATGGAGAAAAAATCCATTTTTAGGAGTAAACCCCCAACATTTAGTTAAACAGTTAATAAATACTGCAACTTCTTCTTTTCATAATGCCACCTTACATAATGGCATTCTTCCCATTATAGTAGAAAATAGAATAGTGTCACTTCTATTTTCTCATAAATATAACATGATGGTAATATGTATCTACTGTAGAGCAAATTATACAATTTTGCATTTATGAACACTCTCCATTTTTACAGCAGGATAATTACTTAATTGATTCAGGCTTCCTTGCTAAAGGTACCTTAACCAGCATACTACACCTCACCCCTTAACCAGCATTCTACACTTAACCCCTTAACCAGCATACTACCTTCAACCCCTAGTCCAGCATACTACACTTAACCCCTTAACAAGTTAACCCCTTAACCAGAATAGTACATTTATCCCCTTAACCAGCATACTACACATTAACCCTTAACCAGAATAGTAGACTTAACCCCTCAACCAGCATACTACACTTAACCCCTTAACCAGTATAGTACATTTTTGCTCCCAAGCGATTAAAAAGCGTTAATGGCCTTCAAACCTTATACTTCAGTGCTGCCTCCTGGACGGGTCTCAGTTTGTGGTTTTCATGTTTCTCTGAAGTTTGGCAGATGATGCAGATCGGCTCCTCATCATCCAGACAGAAGAGTTTGAGTTTCTCACCGTGGAGACTGCAGAGTGAATCAGAACTGGCAGAAACTCTCTGGCTTGTCTCCTGAGAAAAGGCCTCACACAGGTTCTTTAGCACTAGGTTACTGGGTGGTTCGGCCCCTGTAGCTTCTATCCGGCAAACTGGACATTCCCGAGAGGTCTTACTGTCCCAGCATTGTTTCAGGCAAGCTCTGCAGAAGCTGTGGCTACACATGAGAAGAACTGGATCTGAAAAGATGTCACAGCACACAGGACAGGATATATTCTCCTCCATTCTTTTCTGCATTCTGACTTCTGGTCTTTCCCTATAAATTAGTTTCACTTTCTCCGAGAGCCTTAAAGAAATTACTTTTGCTTATGTGCTAAGTACCTATTTTGTTATCTTCTTGCCTTGGTTATTATAAACTAAATAGTTCACAGTGTATCCTGTGTAAACTGATTACTTTGCTGTATAATTTGTACTTTATAATCCATCAGAATCCACTTCAAAGGAGGCTGTTCACTTGACACTCCTTCCTTGTTCCTGTTTTTCCCTTATACAACATCAGAACAATGACATCACTGAACCACTCCCACTTTCTTTTCTTTTGTGTGCAGGTATTTTAAGGGCAAATTCCACATTAATTCTCTGCAATGCCATAGAGAAAGAAAGGTTCATTGTTCCTTGGTTAGGAAATATGGGTTGTTACTCAGAGATCCTTATTCTCGTTATACTTTTATTCTCTATTAACCTTTGTGAGTGTGTGTTCATATTTGTATGTACAATTCTCATCAATATGCCCCAAACATTATGGTGGCATAAAATGGGGGGTTTGGATTAAACATGCTGTAATTTCTAAATGTTAAAACAAAAAAAAGTATAAAATAGCATTTATTAAAAGCTGACATTTTTGCTTTTTTACACATGTGAATTGACTGGTTATGAATTTAAAACTTTGGAGACCAAACAAATAAAAAAATAATGTATTTCTTTGTTCCAGACATTATGGAAGACACAGTATATCTAACATGATATGATATTTTTTAATATTAATTAATAATATAAAATAGATATAGAGAGGGATTTACTCCGACACCTCCTCCAAGCTTATTTGTCCATCGACCTCACAATGAACTTGCACCCTTTTTTTCCCTTCCAGAGATATCCTCCTGTACTCTGAAAGTAAGAAGTGCATTAACACAAATGAAACATGAGTAACGAGAGTAAACTGGTTGTATTGATGAAATGATACTTTATTTTCATCGAAAACTCATAATAAAGGAATGAAAATGATGGAATACTGCTGAGTGGTGATATTTTTGCTGATATGGATGATGGAATGAAGCAGATGGAGAGCAGGAGAAGGGCAGATCCTCTACCTGAAACAATGTGGGGGGGGGGTCAGTACTCCAACAGCTTCTCAGTCTACCTGGTGTACAAAACTAATCACACTAACATCATCTAAGAAAAAAAGGAAATCCAAGGTAACTTGCATGTGTTTTTGTGTCTCGTTTTTGTGTCTTGCATCTATAGTGTGAAACTTAAGAACAGAAATATGACTTTCAGGTGCATCCTTCCTGAGTCTGTGGACAAGTGTCACGAGAGGCTGATTGCACAGCTCAGTTTGGGTGGGGAAAAAAAAGTAAACCCACAAAGGTCAACATATTTTGCATATCGCTGAAAGATAAACTGCTTTGTTTCTCTGTGCAGTAAAGGGTCAACCAAGGCAGCCATATCATTACATTACACTACAGTCATTTAGTTGACGCTCTTATCCAGAGCAACTGACAAAGCACATTAAGTGCATCCTCCTGATCATAAGTAACACTACCAGACCTTAGCGAACCACATTTCCCAACTAGCAAGTACCTAAGCAGTATCACTTAGCAACAGTGCAGGTTAGCCATGCTAGTGCAAATTAAAATACAAACAATAAATATCACTAATACCTGCTCACAAAACTCAAAGCCAAAACAACAGACCTCAACTGTGCGTAAAGTGCAGTGTGAAGAGGTGAAAAACAGACAGGTTTGGGATTGAATGCCTCTTACCCGCTAAGCTATTGGCTGTGGTGCTGAAGCGTAGAGGGGGGGCGGATCGAAGGTTGTCCTGCCTGGTTGAAACGCTCTTTGATTGGACGGAGAGAGGTGTGATCGACCACAGAAAAGCAGGGATAGGACGTCACACACAACCACACAGCACTGAACAATCATTTACACACTATGTTTGCACATTTTTAAAACAGAATAAATTGAATAACAGTGAAATAATCCATGGAAGAAAGGCAATGCACACACGTGAATTATTAACAAACGAGGCTCATTATATTTCTCTGGTTCTAAGTTCTCGATCGCAGTGAACTGAACTCAATTTTAAGAGGAAGACACTGTTTTTTTCTGTTTTTCCTTTTCAGTCCACGGCCACTGCCCCTCTTTAGGAAACAACTTCACAGTTGAAGCTTCCAGAGATTTTGAGCTGCAGTTACATCGTTTTGGTAAAATACAGAATTTGAGAGTCAGGACATCCCTGCCAGTGTTGTGTAAAGGATAGTGAACTTAAGACGTAAACCAGCTCTGAACTGAAAGCATAATGTTCCAGGTTCTGCTGCTGATCTACACTTGAATAAGATGCCTGTACCCAGCTGTTTTAAAAGAATGCAAGCTGAGCAAGTTGCTTCAAATAAGAACAACTGTTTAATGTTAATGTAATGAGTGATTCAGTGCTTCCCTACTTCACAGCTAGTTTCCCCTCTCTGTGTTTTCCTTCTCCCTTCATCCCACGCACCACCCCCAGGTAAGTGACTATTGAACTCCAGTGCCCATTATAGTGATGCAGGTGGATGTGGTGACTATGTGCAATAGTTTTTTTTTAATGTATTATGTAACTGAAAGGCAAAAAGAGGAAGGCGCTGTTTCAGAGGGATGTCCCCACCTCGTATTTCCTGGAAGCTGAGACGAGGTTCTTCAGTCGCAGGGTGCTGTCCCCGCTGGTCCCTTAGGCTGATGCTCCTGTGTACAGTCAGATAGGAAGCTATGAGTAAAATTCACCTGTTTTCTGTGCTTGATCATAATGGGAGTTAGAATGTGATCATGTGTGTTTTAAAACCTAAACAGGAAAGTTCCTTGATGATTTTAGAAAACCCAAAAAATCCTTATATCTTGGGAATTCAGTCCATGAGGATCAAACAGCACAATGGCGCACAGCTTCTACCTACACAGGTGGGAATATAGATAGGGGTTGAACGACCCCTCTCACAAACTCCTGTTATGGACAAGCAAAGGCCACACCTTCCATGTCCTGCTTCTGCCCGTGGTCGCTGCGCTGACACTGGGAGGCGAATCCCGGTCTGCCCCCCGTGTGAGGTGGACGGGCCCCAGGTAAGGCTAGGTATATGAGGTAAGGGATTCACTGCTCCTGGGATGTGTCTTGGGGCTCTTCCTACATCTGAGAAATTCAGAGGATGGAAAATGTTTTTTTTTTTTTTTTTTTCCCCATAGGTAAAAAGATGAGGATGCTGTTTTTGGGTGTTCTCACCTTGGGAGGTCGGCTCTACAGCCCCTGGCCGATGGTCCCTTGGGAGGGTATTCCTGTGGAGAGTCAGACAGGAAAATGCTAAAATAATATTTGTCTTCCTTTAAACGTTTTTTCTGTGACTGATCATATACAAGTTAAATGTGATCATATACAGTATGTGTTCTAAAATGGAAGGTATCGCAATATAGATTGACAGTGGGGTCATGGATGGTGGGGTCAGTGGAGATGGGGGGTGGGGGGGTTGGTTGGCCCTGCTTACCTTGAATTCCCTGTCACCGCCTGCTGTGATTGGACTGATGATGGAGGATGGGTACTGGTCTGCTCCCTGCGCAAGGTACCTGGAAGAGGTAGGACGAGTTTGGATATAGCTGTGTAGGAGGTCAAACAGACAGTGATCAGAGGATGAACGCAACTGCAGTCCCATTCTCAGGTTCAAGAGCCCAGGTAGGATGTACTCTTTAAAAATTAAAAGCATCTGAATGAACAAAATTTAAAACAAAATTCAATCAAATTTCAATTTCAGGGGGACTTCCGGTGACGCCATGTTGGAAATAGCAGCTTAAAACTGAACTCCGTCGGTTAACTGTTAATCTTCCTAACAAAACTATTTAAAACTCGGCAAAATTGCATAAACTCGACATGGCCACCTCTGCGAGAGGCAGAAGCTCGAAACAGGAGCACACGAATGACAAAAACGAAAATTTGAAGCAGCTAACTTTAAAACAGACATCGAGTGATGCGGCAGGGGCTAGCACTAGCAACTATGAGTCCAAAATATTAGTTGAACTGGAGAAGTTAAGGAAAGAAAATCAAGACGGACACACGCAGACCAGACTGTCGCTGACAAAAATTGATTCTTCCATGCAAGAACTCAAAGACGAAATGACTAAACTTGAAAAAGAACTACGGAGGCAGAAGGACGTATTAGCGTTGCGGAGGAAACCGGGATGAGACACCAGAGAGCAATACGGTACCTGCTACATAGAGAGATGGACCTGACGGCCAGGTGTGAAGACCTGCAGAACAGGTCAAGACGAAATAATTTAAGAATTTATCGAGTGCCCGAAGGGAGTGAAGGAAAGGATGCGAAGGCTTTTGTGAAGGAACTAATTCAATCAGTCCTCCAACCGATGCCTGATGTGAATTTACAAATTGAGAGAGCCCACCGATCCCTAACAGCTAAGCCAAAGAACCCCAATGCTACTCCGAGATCACTGATTGTCAAGTTTCTGGACTACTCTGTGAAGGACGCTATTCTAAGACAGGCTTGGAGACAAAGACAGATCCTATACAAAACAGAGCCGATATTCTTCGACCATGATTATTCCCCGGAGCTGCAAAAAAAAGAAAAAAAAGAGAACCAAGGTCCGTGATGTCATTAAACAGCTAAAGCAAAAAAACATCAGCGCCAAATGCATCTACCCAGCACAGCTAAGGATCTTCACTGGTGAGGGTGAAAAGACCTACTCGACGTTAACACAAGCTCTTCCGGTGCTACGGGAGCTCGCGATCCAGGCCCGGGTGGATGAGAGGGAGCGGATGGAGAGCGAGCTGTCCCACTACAAGTGGAGCACCGCGGGAGAGAGGAGAGGGAAAGACCCGGCGGTGCTACCATCTATGGATGTCAGAGCTTTCCTCAGCGGAGATGAATGACGCCGAGTCTTACTTTATCGAGTTTAAAACAATCAACGTTAGGATGAATACCAAGTTCTACAAGTTTTACAAGAGACGGAACTCAGTAAACCGCGAGTACTACCCGCATACCGAGCAGCAACGACCGCTTCATTAGCTGGACGACAGCAGCTCCGACACCGTGTGTGTGTGTCCCACGGAGGAGTAGTCACCCTCCTCAGCCCAGGCTACACCGGGGACTGGTTCATGTTCAGGTTTGAAGTAGATAAACAACAAAATAATACTGAAAAATCCAGTTGGGTATTTGGAAGTTCACTTTACTTTGTTTCTTTAATGTTATTTGTTTTATTCTGCCTTGAGATGGGTCATGGGTCACTGTCATTGTACATTATTTCAGTTATTCCTGATTATATGTGTATTTGTAAAATGCTGAGAGGAGAGCATACTAAAAAGCACAAATCAATCATACATGGATAGCTTAAATTGTATCAGTTATAATGTAAAGGGTATAAGTAGTCCAATTAAGAGAAAAAAAATATTCAACCAACTTAAAAAACTACACTGCTCTGTAGCAATGATACAAGAGACTCATCTTGCTAAATAAATCAGTTTATTTTAGCCATGAAAAAGTAATTGAGGATAAAGAGGGTAGGTATGTGATGGTAATAGGTACTATTGGAGGTACTAAAATTACACTGGTTAATCTATATGCCCCGAACGAGGACTGTCCAAATTTCTTTAAGAGGATAGCATCCCTATTAGCAGACAGAGCAGAGGGAATTATTTTAATAGGGGGAGACTTCAATTGCATTCTGAGACAAACTGTAGATAGGCTTCCAGCAGGAGTGGGCTCTATGTCCAAGAAATCTATAACTCTTCATGCAATGATGGATGAACTGGGTCTGGTGGACGTTTGGCGACACCTACATCCTAGAAAAGGACTATACCTTCATGTCACAGGTGCATGGTAGTCACTCCAGACTAGACATGTTTTTGATATCAGGAACAGATATTTACAGAACTAGTGAATGTAATATAGAACCAATAACTATATCGGACCATGCTCCTGTCACTGTAAAGATACAGATTGGACTGAAGAAGCAGTTTAAATACTGGAGACTCAATGTATCATTACTAAACGATGAAGCTATTCAACAAGAAATCCGTAAAAACTTAACAGACTATTTGAAACTTAATGATAATGACACAGTCTCCCCCTCTACTCTCTGGGAGGCAGCCAAGGCGGTGACGAGGGGTAATATTATTGCTATCTCATCCAGATTAAAAAAGCAAAGACTAGCCCAACAGGTTGCATTAGAGAGGGAAATTAAAAGGTTAGAGTCACAGTATCAACAATCAAAGAAACACCAAGTTCTGGAATTATTAAAAGAAAAGAAACAGAAATTGGATGATCTATTGACTTACAAGGCAGAAGGAGCATTGCGATTTATAAACAGGAAGTACTACGAATTTGGTAATAAAGCAAGCCGCTTGCTGGCCTTCCAGCTGCGTAAAGCTCAGTCTAACAGAGTAGTGCGTAAAATAAAATGCCCAAATACTGACCAGATGTTAACCCAACCAAAAGATATCTCGGAGGCTTTCGCTACTTATTATCAAAAGCTATATACAGTTGAAGATCAGCCTCATAAAAAAGAAAAGATTGAATCCTTCCTTAATTCAGTTAATTTAACCAGATTAACAGTAGATGAGGCAGATACAATGACACATCCAATTACAGAAGAAGAAATCAAAGAAAATATTCTCAAACTTAAAAATAACAAATCTCCAGGGGTAGATGGACTTCCAGGAGAATATTATAAAATGTTGATAAATGAGTTAACTCCAGTTTTGTGTAGAGTATACAACTACGGCTCTAACAGAAGGACACCCTCCTGGGTCATGGTCAGATGCAGTGATAAGTGTTATTCATAAAGACAATAAAGACCCGACGCTATGTACATCTTACCGCCCTATCAGTCTCCTATGTGTAGATCTTAAAATCTTGACCTCCATTATAGCAAATAGAATACAAAAGTATATTAGGAAACTTATAAAACCAGACCAGACAGGTTTTATTAACAATAGACAGGGAACTGATAATGTAAGACGAGCCTTGAACCTGCAATCACTTGCGTCCAAGAGGGACACCACGTCAATGCTTCTCAGCCTAGACGCTGAGAAGGCATTCGACAGGGTCGATTGGACCTTTTTAGAACAGACTCTCGGCAAAATGGGTTTTAATGATGTTTTTGTGAGGTGGATCAAAACTTTTATAAAAATCAAGATCAAGAGTTAGAGTAAACGGGCATTGCTCCGAATTTTTTCCGCTGGGAAGGGGTACACGTCAAGGAGATGCTTTGTCGCCATCTTTGTTCGCTCTCAGCATTGAACCACTAGCCGAACTGATAAGATCTGATCACCTTATACAGGGAATACATGATGAAGGAAATAATCAACATAAACTGGCACTTTTCGCAGATGATATATTAATATTTCTGGAAAATCCTGTTACCTCTGTCCCTGCACTCCTACATGTTCTTAATGAATACGGTAACGTGTCGGGTTATAAGGTTAATACGAACAAATCTGAAGCCATGATGATTGTTGGGGATTAGCCCCCAGTTAGATGATTTGGTCTCTTTCAGAAGATCCAATCAGGGATTCAGATATCTTGGTGTTTTTCTCACACCTAAACCCACACAATTATTTTCCTCTAACTACGATAAACTGATTAAAGAAATCAAAAAGGATTTAAATAGATGGGATGTGCTCCTTTATCATTCTTTGGCAGAATAGAGTCTGTGAGAATGAATATCCTACCAAGACTACTATTCTTATTTCAGTCCCTCCCTATCACAGTACCGCAATCTATATTTAAGTCATTAGAAAAACTAATATCAAAATTCATTTGGCGAAACCGAAGACCAAGAATACGGTTGAAAGTACTGATGTCAGCAAAAGAGAAAGGAGGCCTGAATCTACCTAATCTAAAATTTTACTACTGGGCAGCCCAGTTGCGGCGGTGGAGGCATGGGTGGTCAGGAACTTAGAGACTGGATGGGTCTCCATTGAACAAAACTCCATACCAGGGGTACCGCTATCTAGTCTTCCATTTCTTAGCCAGCAATCTCAGAAAAAGCTTAAAATCAATAATCTATGGATTAGACACACATTGAAGGTTTGGAATTTACTTCAAAAACAACTAAAGGGAGCTGTAGTCCTGTCACGGGCCATGCCTATAGTAGGGAATATAGAGTTTTTACCATCTATGTATGACAGGGCTTATAAAAGATGGGCGGAGAATGGTCTGATAGTAATAAATCAGCTCCTGGAGGGCATGTATTTAAATCTTTTTCACAACTTAGAGATAAGTTTAACCTACCTTCAAGTGACCTATATAGATATTTACAAATCAGACATTATGTTACAAAAATACAGATTGGGAAAATATACGAAAGGAACCTACAAATATAGAAAGTCATTTTATACATATGTTTGAACACCGCTCCTCAACAAAAAAACAAATATCTCACATGTACAAAAACTAAGGATGGATATGTCAGACAATACATTACACATCAAGCAACAATGGGAACTGGAGCTGAATGCAATAATAAATGATGACTCTTGGGAAAACATATGTTCCAGATGCCACAAGGGGTTGGAAGCCAACTATACAAGGAATTTGACTGGAAGGTCAAAATCAGGTTCTTCAGGACACCATTAACAACTTTTGTCTCCAAGAATAATCCCAGCAACAAATGCTGGAGGAAATGTGGTTTGGTCGGCGACCATACTCATATATTTTGGGATTGCCCGAAAATACAGATATTTTGGAAAAATGTCAAAAAAGAACTGGAAAAAATTATGTCAATGGACCTTCCTATGGACTCTTTGTTATTTTTATTAGATGTGTTTCCTGACCACCTGTTTACCACAGAACAATGTTATATATTACATGTGTTGTTGATGATTGCAAGAAAAATTATTACTATTAATTGGATGAAGCCTAACCCTCCCATGATCGCACAGTGGTTACAGAAAGTAAAACATGTCTATATGATGGAATATATGACTGCCCAGTTACAGCTAAAAGTACCTGTATTTATGAGAAGGTGGACCCCAGTTATTGAGTATCTCGCATAGGACTCTTATATATTTATACCATATTAATTTTATTATTTTAAATATCCCTTGTGCTATATGTGTTATACCTTTTACAGTGCTACCTCTGTGTGACAGATGAGACCCAATCTCAAGATGTTTTTTTTTTTTTTTTTTCCTTGGTGTATGTTTTTGTTTGCCTTGTTTTCCTTTGTGATGTTAATTACCTGTTGATGAGTATTAAAGGCAATAAAGTTCAAAAAAAAAAATTTCAATTTCAAAATATTTTTTATTTTTTGCACAAGGTAGACTCACTCGTCCTCTGTGTTTATATTAATATGCATGTTTGTGACTGTTTTCTGTGTGTCTGGGCATATGTGTATATCAGTGTGTGGGTGCGTGTGTTTATGTATGTATGTGTGTATTTGTGTGTAAGTATCAGCATGTTTGTGAGTTTTTCTGTGCATGTGTGTGTATGAGTATGTTTGTGTTTATGTGTGTGTGTGTATGTGTGTGTGATTATCTTCTTATGCAGGATAAAACTGTGCATATTCATCTCTTCTCCCTGAACTCACGGTACTGAAAGACTTGCAGCATCCGTTCCATCACTCTGTCCTTCAGCTTGTCCAGGTGTTTGGACACGTCCATTTCCTCAAATGGAGCTTCTTCTGGAACCTGCACTGTGCCCCGGGCCCTGCAGACAGTGGATCAAAGCCCACGATTCAGGAAGCAGAAGAGGTGGAACAAACTGCCTATGGATGTCTGGTCAGCCACATCCTCGGCTGTCCTCTGATCCAGGCTGAAGACTCGCCACTTCAGAACCGACTTGAATCCTAGCCGAGGTCTGTCATTACATGATCTATGATCTAGTTTTGCTATGCTTTCCAATGGTATTCGCTGACTGTTCATGGGTTTGTGTTGAGTTGTGTTATACCTCAGAGGACCATAACCAACATGCATTGGTGCCCTGGGGCAGCCTGTAGTCTAGTGGTCTTGGTTCATGACTGAGACCCCTGAGCTTGGTGGCTCAAGCCCCAGTCTAGCCCAACTGCTTTTGGGTCCTTGAGCAAGGCCCTTAACCCCACAATCCAGGGGGGGATTGTCCCTTGGTTAGCATGACCAATTGTAAGTCGCTTTGGATAAAAGCATTGGCTAAATGACTATAATGTAATGTAATGCTACATAAATACTCACCAGTCTGGAAATGTGGTTTGCCAAGGTCTCATAGTATTGCTCACATAATCAAGTAGATGCACTTAATGTTCTTTCACTTTTTAGATAACATCTGCATAAGAGTATCTGCTAAATGAATGTAATGTCATTTAATATCATGTAAAAAGCAGTACCATGCATTCATTTCAGCCAGGCACCAAAGCTGTTGACTTCACTGACTGTGTCTTCCACCTGGATGGAGAGTGGTGCTAATTAGCTAAATCAGCTGGTCTAGTGGTCACATGGAGCAAACTCATGGTCGGACCTCTGCTGTCGAAGGAAGGGTTTTTGGCCTCAGTCTGCAGTCTGTGAATCTGGGATTCACTACAGCAGTTGAAAGAGGAGGAACTTACATTTTCTTTGCGTCCTTGTAGCGCTGAAACAAACAGTGGCAAACAGTCACCACAATTCAGATAATGTGTATAACATTGTCATAAACAAGCCATACCCTCCATTTATAAACAACTTATAAATTATTTATACACATGATTTTTGTAAGACATGTATGCAGTTTACCTGCAGGAAGGTGATGTCCTCACGTCTCATCTCTTCTTCGATGGATCTGACTGAACGAGAGAGGGCTTCCATGTCTTTTGTCAGTGCCTCAGTCTTCCTCTTCACCAGCTCTCCTTTCTTTTTCTCCTCCTCCATTAGTGAGGCAATCCTGGAGTTCTCTTCATCTCGTAGGAACTTGTGAAGTTTCTCAAACTCCTCCCTCATCTGTCTCCCGATGCGATCTGATTGGCTCTGAGGCGATGACAAATACTACAAACTGTAACCACCTCAACAGTACCTCACAGGTGGAACCATATCAGATCTCCACAATATTCATAACTTTGAACATGACATCCAAATGCACCTGATTGGGTCTGAGGGCAAGACAGACTTGAAAACGAGGTCTGTCCTCCAGATATTCTCAGGTTCCTCTAACACCCTCATTTCCACAGCTCACCTTGATTGTCATGGATGTTTGGTCACAGTTGTGTTTGACCCTCTGAAAGACCTTCAGCTTCTCATGTGATGACCTCAGTTGTCCCCTTAGGTCTTCCTAAAAAAAAAAAAAAACAGCATATATAGATGCTTATACATACAACCATACATACATAATAGTGATTGACTACTTTCATATGCACATGGATATTTCAGTATTGTTCAGAATGTTGAAGAATTCTGGAATGTCATTAATTCATCCTTATTCTGAACTTGACTAAGCCAAAAAAGGTTCATTAGGACAGGGTGATCTTATTCAGAAAATGGTTATGTTGTAAAAACATTACTCTGAACATTTGCTATACTTTTCTCTCAACTGTGGTTGGCACCTGCTCTGCCGGAGTGAGCTTTACCCCAGACCTTAGTAATGTTCAGTTTTCTTAAATTGCAATTGGGCAAGACATACTTAAGTCAAAAACCACACTGTCCATGAATTTGGAAGAACACTGCTGTCAGGCATTATCATAGACAACACTCCATATTACATGGGGGGGGGGGCATGTAATATGGAGTGTTGTGTGTTGTCTATGATAATGCCTGACAGCAGTGTTCTTCCAAACCTGTCCAGGTAAAGACCAGTAGCACAACTCACCTTAATGCCAGCACCAGTTCCCCCTCTTTCCCCTACCCAAATTAAGTTACATCGGCCACACCCATCATAAACTTCCTCCCCTGGAAGAGGAGGAAGTGGTCGCACATGACTACTCAGTTACGATGGCGTAACGGAGGGCAAGAAATGGTTGCTTCTGATAAATAACATCTATGCTTTCATTTACACACACTGTTTGATTGTAAATGTGACAAACATTTCTGTTTTCTGTACCATTCTTAATGCTTATGTGTTTGATAACCCAGACTGGGTAGCCTACTTAAAGTTTTAAATGTTAATCCTTTTTTGAAATCACAGTCTCCACTTCCCAATTTTCCATTCAGTGACATTTTAGTTTTACTAAAATATTTTTGATATTGTTTTCTTAATACACTTAAAATATGTTATTATTGATATATTTTTAGATTTATACAAAAAAATTGGTACTATTACTTTAAAAATCATGTCAGTACAGTTGAAGACTACTGATGCAGAACAATTTAATTACATAATATAATTGTTAAGTTGAGGTTCTTAATTGTAGGTTTCCATGCTACAAATGAAGAAGTGTCATAATGAACTTTCAACATGGCATTCAAATGGAAATTAATATAAAGTAAACCCAAAAGTTTTTAATGTAGTTTATTTACATTCAAGCTATAGTTAAAATGAGTTTTTCATCAGTAGCATATACTACATTGTTTCTCCTCAGATAAGAGGAAAACATGATCAAAAGTAAACTGCCACATATAAAAAAATAAAAGTTTATTTTTTTTCAAACCTTAAGTTTCTCTGCCACTTCCTGAACGGGGCGCAGTTTGTGGCGCTCGTGTTTCTCCGAGGTCTGACATACGAAGCAGACAGGCTCCTCGTCCTGTAGGCAGAAGAGTTTGAGGGTCTCACCGTGCAGAGGGCAGAGGGCCCTGGATGCCGCGGTGCCCTGCTGGGTCAGGTACATCTCGCACAGGTTCCTCAGGGCCAGGTTCCGTGGGGGCTTATCCGTAGCTGGCGCCCTGCAGACGGGGCACATGCTAAGAGCCCCCCTGGCCCTGCATTGCTTCAGGCAGGCTCTGCAGAAGCTGTGGCTGCATCCCAGCACCACGGGGTCCGTGAAAATGCCGCAGCAGATAGGGCAGGTGAGCTCGTCTCTCATGGACGCCATTTCCTTTCCGCAAAAGTCTCCGTCTCCCGGGCCTCAGCCGAAATGTGGCTATGGAGCCAGCCTCATGCTGCAGTCACGAACGATCGGACAGACGTAATATCCTGCCCATTGCTCTCTCCTCCTTTCGGTTTCTCAGAAAACACCATTGACTGATTTGTGGTCGTTTGTAATGGTAAGTTTCGGGAAGTCAGTCCCTCCAACTCAAGCCTTTCCCTCCTTCCTGTTGTGGTGACGCTTTCTACCTGTTTATATTCCATTGGGGGACAACTGTAACACAAATTCAGCTGTAAAACTTGTGTTTTGATCCACTAAGGAAAAAGCTTGAGTGACCTCATCAGGTGTAACTGGTAAACATGGAAACATAGGTTTCCACCTTTAATAGCGTTTTCTTTTTCTTTCTTTCTTTTTTTTTTTTTAGTTCTCAAAGACGTAATATTAAGTGTTACTGGAGTCCCTGATCTCTCTGAGAGCTGTGAGTCTTAACTGATGAGAACACAGCCATTCTGAGTTTTTGCTGGGCATGCAAGAGAGAGGAGTCAAGTTCTATTTGTTGATAAGAAGGTATAAACGCTAACATTCTAGAACAAGAACTGCTGTTTACAAATCTGGTGTCAAGTACAAACAGAAAAATTGATTCAGAGGAAGACTTTCCATACATGGAAATATTTTTTTTTCTTGCCATGAGAGTTACTGGTTCAATGTTAGGTACTGCTGTACCAACAGCAGTCTGCACCTTTAAGCTCCTAGAACATGGTATACAACAAATTCAGCACTGCTTACGATCCAACATTAAGTTTCAGTTTAATAAATTGATAAATGACGCCCTCTAGCGTTGGAACTTAAGAGCTACTGGTTTCATGACAAAAAATGTGTTGCAGTGAACAAATTTCATAAAAATGAGGTGCGACCGAGATTCCCTATTGTAACGTAATGTGGCTATGGGTGCTATCCTCCCATTATTTAACCGGCTTCCATCACATACTGAAGTCCCAAATCCTCAGAATGCGTATCACTTCTTTACTGAATACCACTTGCATTAATTCAGTAAAGTATGGTATTTTATCAATTTAGATTTTGATTCAAGCATCTTGGCATTCGTCAGATCCTCGCTGCAGTCATGAACTGTAGCAGGGTCATGGGACAGCATAGGTAACTGCATTACTGCTCTAGTGTTGTTGTATCTTCACTCTGGTGTGGGAGTGTGCTCAGTCTGTTCTGCAGCACTGCTAACTCTCCTGGGGCTCAGGCTGGTCTGCAGCACTACTAACTCTCCTGGGGCTCAGCCTGGTCTGTAGCACTGCTAACTCTCCTGGGGCTCAGGCTGGTCTGCAGCACTGCTAACTCTCCTGGGGCTCAGGCTGGTCTGTAGCACTGCTAACTCTCCTTGGGCTCAGTCTGTTCCGCAGCACTGCTAACTCCCCTGGGGCTCAGCCTGGTCTGTAGCACTGCTAACTCTCCTGGGGCTCAGCCTGGTCTGTAGCACTGCTAACTCTCCTTGGGCTCAGTCTGTTCCGCAGCACTGCTAACTCTCCCGGGGCTCAGCCTGGTCTGTAGCACTGCTAACTCTCCTGGGGCTCAGCCTAGTCTGTAGCACTGCTAACTCTCCTGGGGCTCAGTCTGTTCTATAGCACTGCTAACTCTCCTGGGGCTCAGCCTGGTCTGTAGCACTGCTAACTCTCCCGGGGCTAAGCCTGGTCTGTAGCACTGCTAACTCTCCTGGGGCTCAGTCTGTTCTATAGCACTGCTAACTCTCCTAGGGCTCAGGCTGGTCTGTAGCACTGCTAACTCTCCTGGGGCTCAGCCTGGTCTGTAGTACTGCTAACTCTCCTAGGGCTCAGGCTGGTCTGTAGCACTGTTAATTCTCCTAGGGCTCAGGCTGGTCTGTAGCACTGCTAACTCTCCTGGGGCTCAGGCTGGTCTGTAGCACTGCTAACTCTCCCGGGGCTCAGCCTAGTCTGTAGCACTGTTAATTCTCCTGGGTGCACTCCTGGTCTTGCGACCTCGGGGGTCTTAACCTCCACTTTGGGAACCCCTGAGTTAAATGAGTTTAATGCCATTTAATGCGATGTAAAACAACCCTGATGATGTTGGAATAAAACTATAAAAATGACACATGAGTTAATGACAATGGATTAAAAAAAAAAAAAAGATTAATTAAAAAAAAAAAAGACTGAGACTGAGACTGAGGCTTCAGTGGTAAGCCGGAATGGATTCATGACCAATGAATCACTCACTGATTTGAATCAATCACAGTGTCACTCAATGATGATCAAAGTATTTTGATTGGTTCAGATGAGTCAGACACCTAACACGATATTTCAGCCCCACTCATGATTGGTTATGTAGAAGACGGGGCCTGCAACAAAAAGGGGAGAATCTTAGGTTCATAATCTTTTTGAGGATGGGGGAGAAGGAGGAGGTAGATGTGATTTAGGTAACGATTTACTGTCCAGTGCCAGGTTAATTCCATTCTAAACAGATCAGTTCCCACCCACAGCACTGTTGTTGTGTTCTTTAGCAATGATACCTGTGATAATCTTTATGTATATTTATCTGTATTTTAGGTAGTAATGATCACCTATGACCCATCATTACATACGTGAGATGATCTAGAGAAAAGCTTAAGGTAAATGACCGAAATATGACGATAAAACCACAGTATGCTGCATTAACGGTCTGTGTTTTTTTTGGCAAATCACAAAAGTGCTGTGATAGTGCTGGGTATTGGCGGTTTTCAGCTGGTTCCAGCTGCAGTTGGCGGTATTAGTGGCGGTGGTGGCGGCCCCAGCAATCTCCACGGAAACGTGTCTCATTAAGACAGATGAAAGCGGGGCGACGGTGTGCTCGCTGATCCGTGAGCCCGCCGCGTCGCCCAGCCGCTAATAACGGCTGTGATTTTGGGCTGGATAAAGGTCACTCGCACACATTTTTAACGTCACCGCTTCCCCCTACTTCTCCCTTTCCTCGCAGGCTAATGGCAGATTAATGAGCCAAAAAGGCGCATAGAGTTTTTTTTTTCTTTCATAAAGTTGTATTTAAGCAAAGGAGTTTTGCACTGAGTGCAAACGACCGCCCACCCGACACATGCACTCCACTTCCCCCACATTCCGTTACAGTGTGGTGACAGACTGCGTGACCTTTTCTTCCGCTAATATACGGACGCCCCGAGTCTCGCCACTTGTGATCCATAGCCGATAAGTGACTTTAAACGGCCATTTCCCATGCAAGTCACTTGGGGTGTTGAAAATCATTTTGACAGGCTGTTTCGGTAATGATGAAGCGTTCCTGACACCAAACGAGAAGTACTTTCATTTTTCCCCACTCGTTTTTCTCCTCACAGTATGGAGCTGGCTGTTTTTCTCCCCAGACTTGTGCCATGCAGACTCATTCCTGCATGATGAAGTTGCTTTGTTTCATTCAATTGATCGGTCAATTGTGTATGTATTTGACCCAAAGCTCCCAAAAAAGGCACACCTCCCCCCTCCCCTTCCCAGGAACCTCTGTACCTCTGAATGAGAGAAGCTTCCCCTAAACCAATTACCCCTCCTGATAATTCAGACATCTTCCCAGCATCCCGGTACTAATGACTTGTTCCTGGATGTGCTGTCCTCATCCCTCCAGGTCTTTAAAGTGCCGGTGTCTTCATTTCTGCTTCTGTCCTGATTGCACTCGGGAGACGTGACATCACCCCACAGGGTCAGGGAGATGAGTGACAGCACTGATACCATATCATTGCCTATCTGATGTCTCACTATAATCTGACTCCACACCAGATCATCCTGCTCCCTTCCGAGATTCCAGAACATTAGAGTGATTCTACTGTGATGTCATCAAAACTGGACCTGAGTCCCAAGAGGCAGCTCAGGCACTTACTTCACTGTTATAAGAATGCTTGTGTTTGCCCCCCCCCCCCTTAAATAAACTCATATTTAGATAACACATACAAGTCCAAAGAAAGCATTTACTGTTTTTGAATACCATTCAACAAATTGAAATAAAGCACTTGAAATCAAATCTATGCAATAAGCCTTGTCTAACCCTGTTATAAACTTGTCAACTCAGTTACTAGCAATGACATAGCATTCACAATTTTTCATGGCAGTGGACTACTGTATTGGATAAACAGCATGGTGCACATTGAGCTTTGAAAGATATAGCATTGACTGACAGGACCTGGGGAATGCAATGTCCAATCAGGCCTTGCTCTGCAGGAGGCTGCGAGATGATTGGCCCTCGGCTGAAGGCCTTGCTACCTGAGGAGCTTCAGGTTCCATCCCCAAAGAGCACCGTATCTCTGGAAGCTGGGAATATCAGCAAAAAAGCAAAGCACTGAAAACTCAAAAGACAGGAAACCACATTAATTAAGTTCCTTCGGATCAAATTTCCAGAAACCATTCTTTACCAGCCTGCAAAAAAAGTGACACAAGACAAAAAAATAAAATCAATGGCAGCATTAAATCAAAGACAAAGTGCAGCATTCCTCCTCGAAGTGATATTGAGCCAAGTGTCTTTCTCCTCTGAAATAAACTCTTAAAAAATGAAACAACTTCTTCAGCAAATTAATGTTTGGTTTTTATAACCTTTGCCCCACTGATGAAATGAGATTTTTTTTTTAAAAACTTTGTTTGGTGTGACCTGTGGGAGTAAAACTAAAAAAGAAATACCCTGCCTCGTTGTTCGGGCATGTGAAGCGCCCCCTGCATTATGTAAGGCAAAATAAGGCCCGCGTTTATTTGCCATTTGTTTGTTTGTTTCCTGATCGACTCTCCGCAATAAGACAATTAATCAGTGTCAAAGGACATTCAGACTCTCTCCCCCTCAGACATAGACACAATGCATGCTGGGAGAGAACACTCACTGTTTCCTGGTGGTTTTACTGTGGGAGATCTGAGCGCTCTGTGCTGTATTTCCCCGCCTTTAATCAGCCGCAGAGATAGTTTTGGTGGAGCGTTCCTTTTTTTTCATTTTTTGCTTAATCAGCTACTTTATTAATTTGAACAGATTCGGTAATTACTCCGGTTCTGCTATTGATTTCCCACAGAAGTGAGGCGAAGAAGAAGGAGTCAGGTATTAAAAACTGCTTTAATGCCACTCCGCTGGGCAGAAACCCCACTCATCACGGCAGACTATCTCTGTGGAGGTGTACGCTTAAAATAATTAATTGCTCGGGGAATACAAAGAGAAATTTACCACACATAGATATGAAAGGCTGTTGCTTCTTCACACACCCATTCTCTCCCCCTTGGCATAATGAACTAGCTCTCAAGTCACAAAAAATCAGTAAATTGGAGAGGGAAAAAAACTACACTGTAGTTTTCAAATGAGAGATAGCACTTCTGCAAAAATGGAGCACCAGCACACACCCATAAGATGTTTGGAGCAGCCACGTGCTGGCAGTCAGTTCATTGTAACATCAGGCGTTTTGAAATAAAAATCTAATTTTTTTCATGTTATGCCTAGCCAATGGGTGAATGGATGAGCACTTTTCCACCCCCTTGGTGGGTGTTTTGTACAGAAGAGTGTGTTTTTGATTCCTTTTAAACAGCAGTAGATAGATCTGCTTCAGAAATCCAATGAATACGTATAGTACTATATATGTATAGTAATGTAGCACTAATTCAATGTATATGTGGGTGAACAATTATATATACATGGAATTATCCAAATACCTCTGAGGAAGTAGAGTATTAATATATACACACACAGACACACACACATGCACACACACACAAGCAACATTAATACTAGACTACCTCAGAGGTATTTGAACCATTGTTTCTCCATGTCCTCTGGGCTCTGGGCAAACAGAAGTAATGCACATTATTGGTATTACATTGTATAATAACAACTTTCTCAAGGCTAATAGTTTTTAGTGATTTTTTAAAAAATTTCAGGATTGTATCAGTGCTTTTTCATTGTTATCATAACACATTTAGTACTTAGTTGATTAGACAACAGGGCCAATCTCCCTGGGAAACAGGATATAACCAGGGGTCCCAGTCCTGTACAATCATCTACACAATCAAGACCACCAATCATCAAAATCAAGACCACCACCAAAATGATCACAACACCAGGTCAACACTAACACAATCAATGCGAACGGCAGCACTACTGAAGCAATCTCCGCCTGTGTCAACGCAAGCTGCATCAGTGCCAAACACAATTCTCAGCTGCAGAAACAATTTACACCGCTGGCATCATAATCTACACTAGCACCCGCAAAGCCTCCAGCACCACCAGCACCAGTGCAATCTACATGATATACACAGGGTACCAATAAGAGCTGTGCCAGCAATAAACTAAAAGAGTCAATACAAACACCAGAAAAACCAGCTCTCCAACTCCACAGTCGCACACAACCATCACAATAAATAAAAATAAAATTAAAGAAAACCACAGACAGTGCAAAAGGACAGCAGAGTTTGGTTTAATAAAAACACACTGACAGCAGGCAGAAATGCTTCGTCCTGCACCCTCTGCTGAGAGCAAGCTGTAAATATTGATTACGGGTTAAAGGCAATTAAAATAATGGAGAGAGAGAGAGAGCAAGAGAGAGAGAGAGTGAGAGAGGGAGAGAAATAAAACCTCAAGACTCTGCCAAAGTGTTCTTGGCATTGTAGCAATTCACCACAAAGACGACGGACAAGTGAGGCCCCGATTTAACGACCCTGCAGTGTGTTACAGGAACTGCCCTGCAATCCATCTTCCTCCTATAAGATACAGTGTATGGAGAGAGAGAGAGAGAGAGAGAGAGAACTGTCTTGGGAGATGGGTGGAGGTGGGGGTGAAGGGTTGAGTGTGCCAAGGCCAGAAGTCCTCTGCTAAAAGGAAAACCAACAAAAAAAGGCTTAGTAAGTATTTAAGAAAATAGCTTCCTTGAGAATTAAAAGGCTAATTAATATTGAATAAACAAGCTAAGCGTTTCATTTCTCTCCTACAGGACAGTGCTACAGGGCTCAGTATTGAGACCTTATGGACAACAACTGATACCTTAGGATACTACTGCAGCTAAAGCTACTGCCACTACAGCTAACATTACCACTGCTACTGCTGCTACTACTACAACAACAGCTACAACAAGCTAACAACTACAACAGCTACTGCTACTTCAACAACTACGACTGCTACTGCTACTACCACAGCTACTAATACTACTACTGATACTGCAGCTAAAGCGACTGCTACTACAGCTAACATTACCACTGCTACTGCTACTACTACAACAACAACAACTACGACTGCTACTGCCACTACAATGGCTACTGCTACTACTACTACTGAGGCTAAAGCTACTGCTACTACAGCTAGCATTGCCACTGCTACTGCTATTACTACCACAACAGATACTACTTCTACTACTACTACAACAGCTACTGCTACTACTGCTAACATTACCACTGATACCAGTACTGCTACTACAACAACTACAACAGCTACTGCTACTACTAGTACAACAACTGTGACTACTACTACTACTACAACAGCTAAAGCTACTGCTACTACAGCTAACATTACCACTGCTACTGCTATTACTACCACAACAGATACTACTTCTACTACTACTACAGCAGCTACTGCTACTACTGCTAACATTACCACTGATACCAGTGCTGCTACTACAACAACTACGACTGCTACCACTGCTACAACAGCTACTGCTACTACTACTACTGCAGCTAAAGCTACTGCTACTACAGCTAACATTACCACTGCTACTGCTACTGCTACTACGACTACAACAACTACTACCACCGCTACAACAGCTACTGCTACTACTAGTACTACTACTACAGATTCTACTGCTACTACAACAACTACTACTGCCACCGCTATCATGACTACTACTACACTACTACTTTCTGAAACACACAAACTTTCAGAAGTCTTTTCCACCTCAGGCCTGCTTTCACTCAATTGGTCACAGAATGTTGGTTACACCCCAAAGAAAGAAAGCGGTGGGGTTTGTCGCTCTAAAAACCTCACAGCTTCCTCAGGCCCCCAGCAGGGTGGAACGAGCCTAGGGTTTGAGCCCCCGCATGCCTAAAAAATGTCATCATCACACTTTCTGTGACCAGGGGATCTCATAATATTAATAAATGTTTTTTTCATAATAACATATTCATAATAACATAAGCCTATGTTATGCTGAGAACTGGGCACTGAAACCATCAGATCTTGAAGCCACCCCCTGGGATAGGTGTCGCACAGCCTGAGGTCTGGGAACCCCCAAAATACAGCATGATCATGGATTATTACAAATAATAATTAATTTAGTTAACCATAGCAAGATAAAATTAAAAATGTATACTTTTTAAAAAAAAAAATGGGTCGTTCATTCATAGCACTCATGCGCTATAGGGTTGATAAAAGTATGAATAGATGTCCCTGTTGAACCATTTTCAATTCTTTGGGGTATTAATCATAGTATTAATCATATACTAACATGATGACATGGTTAAGCTATGAAGTTTTTTGTTCCCACAACATTGCTGGAACATTGGATTAAATGCCCCAAACATGTAAATTTGCACTTATAGATGAACTTCATTTGAACTTTTTTTTTAGTGTTTGTTTTTGCACAGAATGTTCTGTGTGACTTTGACCAAAAAAAAAAAAAAAAAAAAAAAACCTTCTTTGGAACAATAAAACATTCTAAAAGGGTTATCTAGGAACATTATCTCAAAAGCAAATGGAAATATAATTGAGATCTTTCCCAAAGATCGGGGAATGCTCTTTGTTAGCTGCGCCTGGGCTCAGAGCTGCTCAGATTGCCTTTTTTTCCCAGGAAGAGGAAAACTCAGTTTCCCCAAATGCAGGAACCTTAGACTGAGGCCAGGGGGGGGGGGTGAGACAGACAGGAGGATGGAGGAGAGAAAAGCAGACACTCAGAGCTCAGGCATGGAGGATGTCCTAGTATAACATCAAACATCCCTCTTATTTAGAAAAAAATGCCTAACCTGGCAAAGGCCACAAGTCCCAATATTCCATCTTCATCTCGGGCTGGGACCAATCAAACACAACACTCAGGCTCTTTACGGGCTCATGAAACTCGATCAAAACAGAGTTTACATTACAACACACGTATTTCCTATTTCACCGGAGACAGGCGAGCATAATTTCGAGCATGCTCTTTTCATTACAGAATAGAATACCAGATGCCGTTAAAAAAAAAAAGAATCAAGTCCATTTTGATTGAGCTGTACAAGCCCTGAAAAGGAGCTAAGTTTGAGCGATTTGGTCCTGCCTGTAATCTTTACTCATGTCTACAGCACCTTCTATCAGAGAATGTGCACCAAAGAGCTATCTGTGTATATGCTAAACCCATTCCATGATTTAGCAATATACACAAACAGAAGAGCAGCAGTAACCACAAGCGAAAGCGAGTCAATCGAACGAAAGTACTGATATGAAAAGAAGCATGATATAAATATGAAAGCAATAAGAGTGTCAGACTAGAAGACTGAAACATGATAATCCAAAAGCCAACCTCCACGTTGATTTAAAACAGATGAACAAAGGCATACGAATAAAATAAAACGCCACACAAACCAAATCAAATTAAAAAAGAAAAAACTAGAGAGAGAGAGACCCTGTTTGCTTCGCGAAGCCCATCTTTCCTGCAGGTGTTTCGGCTCAAGCCTCTTAGGCTGAACAATGGGAACGATGTTTTACACAGAGAAAAGGGATCGTGAGCAGGGAATGGTATTTCCTTTGTTTTTCCAACCTGGAAACAATTTTAAAAGCTAAGTGCCCATTCCTGAGCTTCTGGGTCTGCTATGCTAACGCTGCGACCCACCCCCACCACATTCTGAAAGTATATAGGAAATCCCAGACATCGTATTTCCTCTTCATTTGTCCAGACATTTGAGGAACCCCCCAACCCCCATCCCCACCTCCCTGCCATCGCAGTGCAACGCCAGGCCCAGTTCAGTGTGGCTCACAGCCGCACCCAGCAGAGCCTGTGTTTCTCATTTCCTGCTCCGTTCTCAGAGCACTGGTGGCTGGACTGTACAGGCTTGGGTGAGGGCAGGAGGGGAGGAGGGGGCTGAGGTGTGGGATGGGGGGTGGTGGGGGTGGTCGGGAGGGCGGTGGGGGGGGATAGAGAGCCTGGGTGAGAGAGAGCTGTCGTTTGGGGAAGATTTCAAGCTTTTCAAAGGGCTTGTCAGCTTGTCAATTAAATGTGGCTTGCGGGTTCAAATCCGGGCGGGGACAAAGCCCTGGTGTGGAGGTCCTGAGCACAGGTAGAGTCAGGACTGACTTTGTGAGTGTGTGTGTAAGTACAGAGTGAAAGAGAGAGTTTGTGTGTTTCTGTAAGTGTGTGTGTCTATATGTGTAAGTACATCATAGAGAGTGTGTGTATACATGTGAGTATGTGTAAGTACAACGGAAGGAGAGTGTGTGTGTGTGTGAGTGTAAAGGCGTAGTATGAGACATGAGATTTTGGGGGCAGAATGTGTGTGTGTGCGTGTGAGTGTCTGAGGATGCAGTATGAGATATGAGATTTTGGGGGGCAGAGAGTGTGTGTGTGTGTGTATTTGCATGTGTGTATGTGAGGATGTAGTATGAGATATGTGATTTTGGGGGGGCAGAAGAGTGAGTGGGTTGCAGGCAGTTGAGGCCGGGGTGAGCAGGTTCACTCTTCCATTATTCAGGATGAGTGAAAATAGCTCTGCCTCCCAGACCCTACGCCTCCTTTCTCCCTCCTTCCATCCCCCCTCACGTTTTTGCTCTGTCTCTCTCCCTCCCTCTCTCACCCCCCCACCCCCTCTCCAGATCTGCGTTTTTGCAGAAGCACATTTATTGGATTGATTTCTGCTGCTCGCTGGCAAAACGCCTAATACCAACCAATTACTGAGTGAGGCTCTTTAGGCCTCTGCGCAGTCTCCTCCTCCTTCTGCTCAAACTCTAAATGAACCTTGGCACGCACCCCCCCTCTTTCTGTCCATCTCCCGTTTTTGAGTCTCTCTCTTTACCTCCCTCTCGTCTGTCCCTCTCTTCCCTCTCTCATCTCCCCCTTTTCTTCCCATCTTTCTCTCTCTCTCTCCTGTTCTCTCTTGATGTGACCCCCCCACCACCCCTCTCTCTTTCCTCCAGACTGTAGTTGACAGAAAAGTAGCTGGAAACACATAGTACAATCGTCACTGAGAAGTTTTTTTTTTTTTTTCCTAAGCAGGTGCATGTCTGGGACCCCTGAGGCTGGTGGTCCAAGCCCCAGTCTAGCCACAGTAAGTACACCAGTGCTGTTGGGCCCTTGAGAAAGGCCCTTAACTCCACATTGCTCCCAGGCCCTTGGTTAGCCTAATCAACTGTAAGTCACTTTGGACAGAAGCATCGGCTAAATGACTGGAATGTACTGTTGTGCCCCCTTAGCAGGGTACTTCACCCTGTTGCTCATAATGATGGCCATCTTGACTGTAAGAGATAGCTTCAGTTACCCTTTGGCAAATTGAATGTTCACAGACAGCTGAACTTGACACACGTTGATTGGCTGTCTTATGAGAGGATGGTTCCTGCTTCCTTGCCGCAGAATTCTAGAACACATGCCAGAAGATTCTTTGCCAAACATATACCTACACCAGTGGCAGCTGGCGAAGTCAGAACAGGGGAGGAACAAACTTTTACCTGTCTACCTGTCACTATGTCCAACCTGTTCCCATTTATCCTCATTCATTAACAATAAAACAAGTAATTCACAGAGTAATCAATCAACACCAATTGATGTGATTAGATTAAAACAGATAACAAATGTAACATTAGTTTGCAAAAACAGCAATTCTATTGCAAAATGAAATTGGTAACCATTTACTCTATTTACATCAGCTGGTGGAACTGACTTATTATTACTGTAGCCAAGGGGGATAAATGGGAGCAGGTTGAAAGTAATTATATGTTTAAAGCAATAACTCTTGCCTGTTTCATGGGCTGCACTGTCAGGCTGATTGAGAAAACTGAGGTTAACTGATACAGGCCACAAGTTGTGAACTCATTGTTTACACTTTCCACTTCCATCCAAACGTGGTGATAAAAGTGTTGTGGTTAAACCAGGGGTCCCCAATCCTGGTAATACACTGCCAGAGGGCTTGCTAGTCTCTGTCTTTACTCAGCACTTAATTAATCAATTATAGCTTCTCACTTAATTCCTATGGTATTAAGGTAAGAGAAAACACCCTATCAGACCCTGTGATTAACCAGGAACACACCAGGGGGTTGAAGGTTCAGCTCTGGAGAGTTGGAGTTGTGCTTGATCTGAGAGACAGAGCCACAGCATGGCGGATAGCTGTGAAAAGTGATGACTTAATTTTGTGCTTTCTGTGATGCGGTAGTGAAATAAATGCCTAATGTTTTTTTTTTTTTTTTCCCAGAGACGGAAGTGAGAGAACACGCGAGAGAAATGTAACAAGCCTCATTTGATTTGACTTCATTAAAAGCCGCGGTCGCGTTGGTGATATAATGGTAATAATTAATCGAGTTGAGTTGTGGGGGTGGGGGCGCTGTGTGAAATGAAGTCTACTTGATGGCGGGTAATCTGATATGTGGCCAGCAGCGATGTCATGGCATCCAACCAGAAAATGGATTATATTTATATTCCTCCAGGTTCCTCTCTCTCTCTCTCTCTCTCTGCCGCTTTCTCAGGGCATTCCCTGATAAGACCTGAAGTGCTCATAGCTCTTATCAGACTGGGTGCTAGCCGTGCATGTGTGTGCCTTGCATATATGTGTCTGCATTTGCATTTTGTTTCTGCATTCATGTGTCCGTGTCAGTGTGTTTGTGTCTGCACACACATATCTGTGTGTGTGTGTGTGTGTGTGTGTGTCTGTGTGTGTGTGTGTGTGTGTGTGTCTGTGTGTGTGTGTGTGTGTGTGTGTGTGTGTGTGTGTGAGTGTGTATGTGTGTGTGTGTGTGTCTGTGTCTGTGTGTGTGTGTGTGTGTGTGTGTGTGTGTGTGTGTGTGTGTGTGTGTGTGTGTGTGTGTGTGTGTGTGTGTGTCTGTGTGTGTGTGTGTGTGTGTGTGTGAGTGTGTGTATGTGTGTGTGTGTGTGTGTCTGTGTGTGTGTCTGTGTGTACACATGCATGAAAGTATTAATGTAAATGCATAACTGTATCCTCTGTGTATGTGAGTTATCAGTGCATGTGTGTATTAGTGATGGTCCTGTCCTGTGTGGTGACCCGTGCGACACACACACACACACACACACACACACACACACACACACACACACACAATCAACACTGCATTTGGATAGTGCAGAGGGTCTCATGTCTCTGTCAAAAGCATTATTAGATGTTTTTGACACTCATATCTGGAATCTAATGTATGTTATCCCACTGTTCATTTGCTCTGGATATCAGGGTCTGCTAAATGACTGTAATGCATGCAATGCAGCCTGACTTCAGGTCTGATGGCTTTGGCTTGGGGAATTTGGCGTAACCAATGTTAGGTTGAGCCAGTATCAACAAATGACTATGCCCAGTACCGTACAGCAATGACGGCGACATTACCATTAGAGGATATGTGAGGCTTTTAATTAGTTTATTCATTTTGGAATTTTTGTTACGTGACCCTATGGACCGGGATGTTATTGGCCTATCTAATGGGTGAATCACACCTACCTGTGTGTTATGTACCTGTGCTCTCTCTCTTGACTCAGGTTTCTCCATTTCTTTTGTCTCACTACTCACATCTTCCCAATGTTAAAACCGTAACGGAGTTGACAGGCAGCTGCACCATGCGCGACCATAGGCCAGTTTGCCAAGATTTAACGGGACTCATAGAAATACCGGGTGAGGAGGTGGAGGAAAGAAAGGTATTTCAAAGGAGCAGCAAAACACAATGTCATCTCCAGGCCTTTTTTTAGCAAAACATTTATTTCTGGTTCTCAGCTGAATCCACGAATAGCAAGACAATTTAAGAAACCCAGGATGCAACCACAGCTCGTTTTGAGAAGAGGGAAAGTCATTTAAACCCAATCACAGACACACTGTTGTGGCCTTGCTGGGAATGAAAAATAAAAATCCTGTCATGAAATACCTGCAGTACATGTCTATTTTTTTTTTATTTCAATTATTTTTTCCTGCATGTTTCTCTGTGGAAAATGACTCCACTAAACTGATTATCGAAATGTTGAAATTGGAATTTTATTTTTAAAAAATCACAGAAAACCCCCAACCCCCCACCAAAACAAAAAAAAAAAAAAACAAGGTCTTAAGGACCACTGAGATTACTTCCAGCAGAGCATTTACCAGTTGCTTTATTCAAACTCACTTATCTGCCAATGGTTTGAAACACTTATACGTCTTAGCACATGAGCTCAAGAACCAGACTAAAACAAAACCATTTTCTCAAAGCTAGCTGGATATTCTTATAAACACAATTCTAGGCCAGTCAATGTTTCTCGGATGAAGATTGTCAAGATTTCATTTTTTGCAGGACAGGCCTTTGGACTGGCCAAATAACACTGATAACACAAACTACAGCCTCACTGATAACACAAACTACAGCCACACTGATAACACAAACTACAGCCTCACTGATAACACAAACTACAGCTTCACTGATAAGACAAACTACAGCCTCACTGACAACACACTACAGCCTCACCGATAACACAAACTACAGCCTCACCGATAACACAAACTACAGCCACACTGATAACACAAACTACAGCCTCACCGATAACACAAACTACAGCCACACTGATAACACAAACTACAGCCTCACTGATAACACAAACTACAGCCACACTGATAACACAAACTACAGCCTCACCGATAACACAAACTACAGCTTCACTGATAACACAAACTACAGCCTCACCGATAACACAAACTAC
Organism: Albula goreensis; assembly: GCA_022829145.1. NCBI lineage: Eukaryota > Metazoa > Chordata > Actinopteri > Albuliformes > Albulidae > Albula > Albula goreensis. The sequence goes on from CM040756.1 coordinate 3,874,275, forward strand.
AGCTTCACTGATAACACAAACTACAGCCTCACCGATAACACAAACTACAGCTTCACTGATAACACAAACTACAGCCACACTGATAGCTCTTAGGAAGTGAAGAGCAGATCTAACACCCCCCCTCCCCCCCCCCATTTTGAGCGTCTCCCCAGGTTGACAGTGACAGAGGATGAGGTCTCAGCGGTAGTCTTTAATTACCTGCTGGATGGGGGCGATTCAGCCTGGTGTTAATGAGCGAGAGGTGCATGTAGGTCAGACTGGGCCCGGCCCACCATAAATCTGGGGCCTGGAAGGAAATCTATGTCACGCAACACTGCCCCATTGATTTAAGGGCTCCATGCCCTTGCGCGGGGTCCTTGAGGGAAGCTGCAGTTTGTCCATGTGCCATTTCATTTGTGGCTTAACAAAAGATCTCATTCTGCCTTGTATTTTCAGGACTGATTAAAAAAGAAAAAAATGTGCAATGACCTTGCAAATCTTCTCTCACTGAAATGTATTTCTTGAGTTTCTATGGTTTTTTTCCTATTAAACAATTAGTTTTGCATATGCCCTTAAGGAGACTAAAGGCATGTGACTGAGTCTAGCACTTTGTTTTGTAACCTAAACTAAACTTAGTTTTGGAAAGGCTGGATACTCTGTGTTTCTATTCAGTGCTTCAAGGCAGCAGTGGCAATGCTTCATTTGAGACTTGAACCTGCAACCTCTGTGGATATAGACCCATTGCACTCAAAGGCCCCCAGTGAGTATTGTTATTACGATCATAGAGAAACAGCTCCAGGGAATGAGACTAACGGCTCTTATTTCCGTTCATTTGCATTTTTACATTTTACAAAATGAAAACAATCAGCTTTTAATAGATCCTTAATATCTACCCAACAGCGGACATTTCCCGCGGTCCCCGTTAAGTGTCTGTTTGTATTATTATTATTGTGATTTTTTATTGTTATTGTTTGGGCGGGCGATTAAGTATTTCCTGTCCCCCCCGGGCTTCACCTGGTTTTTACTGTGAGCCCATTACCGCTCCTCTTAACCTATAAAATAAGCACTCCTGCAGTGTTCCTGGACACTTCAATTACCATGCCGTTCTCCCGAGTCCATACCAAAAAAACAACAACATTTTTGCAATGTTAGGTCAAATTGTCATTATGTTACATTTAGATTTGAGTACAGCAATAAGGATTTTAATATTATAACAAAATCAGCACAGTATTTCTGGTCATCAAAATTGTTCCTCTCAGAAAATATCTGATGAAAAATTTTCTTGAGGATTGTTCTTTATCGCTGTCTTTCTCAGCACTAAAATAAAGATTTTCTTTATCTGTCACAGAAAAAAAAACACATGCTACATTTGCTTCAGGATTCTTTTCTTCACAAAGTAAAAATAGAATGTCATGTTTTCAAAACATTGGAAGAACCTTTAAAGAACACAGTTTGATTTCCCCAAATGACAATTATACTTCCAATGGGTCTACAACATGACAGGACACCCAAAAGTTTCTGCAAGTCTCCACATGTGTTCATAAACAAATTCTCTATTTCAGAGTATCTGGTGCTTGCTGGATTCTAATTTGAGGCACCCAAGTAATACAGTTCTGGAAAAATGTATATGTCTGAGACATATTGCCCTTAGCCTGAGCATGAACTCCAATTGTGTGGTTTATTAAAAATTGGCAAAAAAAAAAATACTGATATGACTTGATGAATTACAGATCTGAGTGAAGGTGAGAGGACTGGTGAGACCAAGGTGTGCGCTCTCTCGGTCTCGGTGTCATTCAGCCCAATGATGCGGACCATTGCCAGGCGATGCCCTGCAGAGAGCTGGGCATGGGACCAGAGGCCTACCCAGGGGAAGAGGGCCTGGAGCCCTCGCCCAGTCAGGCCCTCAGCTCTGCAGTGGGGTTATACTGTGTGTGTGTGTGTATTTCTGCAGCATGATAAAACTGCAGGAGCTGTGTGTGTGTGTGTGTGTATGTGTGTGTGAGTGTGTGTGTGTTTCTGCAGCATGATAAAACTGCAGGAGCTGTGTGTGTGTCTGTGTGTATGTGTGTGTGTGTTTCTGCAGCATGATGAAACTGCAGGAGCTATGAGTATGTGTGTGTGTGTGTGTGTGTGTGTGTGTGTGTGTGTGTGTGTGTGTGTGTGTGTGTGTGTGTGTGTGTGTGTGTTTCTGCAGCATGATGAAACTGCAGGAGCCTTGAGTATGTGTGTGTGTGTGTGTGTGTGTGTGTGTGTGTGTGTGTGTGTGTTTCTGCAGCATGATGAAACTGCAGGAGCTTTGAGTATGTGTGTGTGTGTGTGTGTGTGTGTGTGTGTGTGTGTGTGTGTGTGTGTGTGTGTGTGTGTGTGTGAGTGTGTGTGAGAGAGAGAGTTGTTGCTGCAGGATAAAACTGCCGGAACTGTGTGTATGTTTCTTTCCTCTCTCCTTCTCTCTCCCTTTCCTGCCTCTACCTATTCCCTTCTTTCTTTTTCTCTCCCTCTCTCTCCTTCTTCTTATGCTCCCCTTTCTTTCTCTGCTTTCCATCTCACAGTCTTTCCTTTTCCTTTCCTCATTCTCTCTCTCCCTCTTTCCCACTTTCCCACACCTATTCCTCCCTCATTCTGCCCCTTTTTTTCTCTCTCCTCCTCTTTCTCTTTCACTCTCCTTCCCCCTTTCCTCTGATGGATAAGAGATTACAGCCAGAACCGCTCTATGTGAAGTTACACAGAGGTGACATGATGGGCATTGATTTCCTTCTACCCTTCACACCTCCACGTGAGAGAGAGAGAGAGAGAGCAAGAGAGAGAGAGAGAGAGAATGGGAGAGAAAGACTTGGTTTATTTCCCCTTTTTTTAATCTCAGCGAAAAATGTGCAGCGTATTTGCTGTGCCAATGTACAGAGTCACCTATTAATTCATAGCAATTATCTCTTAATAGAAAGCAAAAAGGGACAAATCCCAAAAGTGAAATTAATAATAAAAAAAACTTTAACAAAGGCAATCACGGAGTAGTGATTTAGACATCGGTGTGTGTACTTTCAGTGAGCAAGCTGAAAAAAACTGTACCTGTGCCCAACACATCAAAGCATATTTGTACTCAATAAAGCTGAAAGAAGACTTCAATGTCAATGATGAGGGGGAAAGAGACCCCAGTTAACAGGGCATGGAGCTGATTTATATGTGCATTTATACAGCAAAGCATCTTGGGAAAAGCATCACATAGGAGAGTGTGTGTAATGCATACATTGATGGAAGGGGAAAGGGCTGCCTGTGATTTGGTATCTTATTAAGGCTAGTCTTACAGCCCGCATACCCAGCACCGCCAGGCTCATTTATCCCTCTGGGGAGGCACGCTCATATCAGTGAGAGTCTGGAAGGCTAATGAGTCTGATGGGACTCTTGTCCCAGAATGCACCCAAACTACAGCCTCAGTGATAACACAAACTACAGCCACACCGATAACACAAACTACAGCCTCACCGATAACACAAACTACAGCCACACTGATAACACAAACTACAGCCTCACTGATAACACAAACTACAGCCTCACTGATAGCACAAACTACAGCCTCACTGATAACACAAACTACAGCCTCACCGATAACACATACTACAGCCTCACCGATAACACAAACTACAGCCCCAGAGATAACACAAACTACAGCCTCACCGATAACACAAACTACAGCCTCACTGATAACATAAACTACAGCTTCACCGATAACACAAACTACAGCCTCACTGATAACACAAACTACAGCCTCACCGATAACACAAACTACAGCCTCACCGATAACACAAACTACAGCCTCACTGATAACACAAACTACAGCCTCACCGGTAACACAAACTACAGCCTCACTGATAACACAAACTACAGCCACACTGATAACACAAACTACAGCCACAACGATAACACAAACTACAGCCTCAGAGATTACACAAACTACAGCCTCACTGATAACACATACTACAGCCACACTGATAACACAAACTACAGCCACACTGATAACACAAACTACAGCCTCAACGATAACGCACCCAAACATGTATGCATGCAGACACATTTGCACACAGGTACATTCATACACACACACTCAAACACACTTAAATGTGAAAGACATAAGACAGGATAATTCAGAGCAAAATGACAGAGACATGGTTTAAACAAATAAATGAAGAGGGATATCTGCCACTGCTTCCATTGACTGGGTCGTAATGTGCCACACACCTTGTCCTGAAAAGGGACGAGGCGCCATCTGTACAAATCGCTTAAAAGTCCATCTGGATCCAAGAAGGAGCTGAGGGTGACAGCAGGTGCTTGGATGAGGTGTGAAATCACAGAGCGAAAGAGAGTGCAGCCCCATGATTGAGAAAAGGAGAGTGCAGCCCCATGACTGAGATGGAAGTGAGAGAGAGAGAGAGAGAGAGAGAGAGAGAGAGAATTTGAATTTGAATTTTAAAAGGTCCCTTTATTAGATGTAATTCACATGGTACCTGACCATCTCCATATCGCAACATCCACACCAGTAAATACTCACACACACAATACAATGTTAAAAGAAAATGTAAAATAAAATGAGATTAACAAGGAACAATTGCAGAGATAAGGAGAGAGATATGGGGGGTGGGGAGAGAAAAAGGAGAGCTGGGCATAGGAAAGAGAAAAAAGAAGTCAAAAGAGAGGGAGGAGAGAAATACAGAAGGTGGGAGAGAGAACAGAAAGAAGTTAGGAAGGGATAGAAAAGGGAAAAGGGGGATGGAGAGAAAGAGGGAGGGGTGTGAGAGATGGAGAGACATGAGGGCAGGAATAGAGAGAGAGATCGAAAGATGGAGAAGAGTTGGGGGGGAAAGATGGAGAGAGGATGAAAAAGAGGGGCACTGGAAGTGGCAATACAGTTCCTCCAGATTGCTGTGGGAGTGAGTCTGAATCCGTGGGTAACGGTTGACGTGGCGACAGCAGCTGACACCCATTTAAAGGTCATTGGAGATGCGGGGAGGGTCTGTGCCCAGGCGGGTCATCTGCTAACAGAACCTTTACCCTACATCCGTTTCTCCAAACCACGGCTGACATGCCGCCTCTCTCCCCCCAGCAGCCTGCCCTTACTGTCCACAGCTCCACCACAGTTCAGTTCTGTTCACTTTTGGTTTTATTTCTGACCAATATTTTTGTGACTTAAATTTACGGTCAAAATTAACTTTAGCTCGATGGAGTGAATGCGTTTGCGGTAATAAAATGCAGCAGCACACAGGTGGGAATTACCAGGGATTTCACAATCCAATATTATCACCATATTTTCAACGGTATTGTGATCATATGGGCTTCATAATTCTCCAGATATAATGATTCTGCAATATGTTGGTTTTATTTGTCTGTTAGAAAGAATATAATAAGTTTACTTATGGAAGAAAATGAATCTGTTCAAATCCTCCAGAAAGCATGTGTTAACTGATTTACATAGAAATGTATATTTTAATTGTGCAGAAATTTCATTTAAAGTTTGAGAATTTTAAACAATTTCTTCAGACGATTCAACCCAAAAATATCAAGCCATAACAAAATAAAGTATCAAGATATATGCTGAAAGCTGATTCTGCAGGACATACACAATGACAAATTGCTTCACAGAAATGCAACCCAAATATATTATGATATGACAAAATAGTAAATGACAAAAGTATTGAGACATGTCCTGAATGAATAATATTGTGATACAGAACTGTATTGATTTTTTTAACAACCTCAATAGTTTCAATATCTGAACGCAGAATTCAAAAAGCTTAAAGCTAGCAGTAAAGGCAGGTGTCAGTCTGTGGCCTGAGGCGGTTCGTCAGTCTCAGCTGTGATAAACACTCACAGAGCTCCTCACAGTGGACCAGCTGACAGCTGCCACATCATGTGCTCCTGCGAGACAGCGGAAACCCAGACCTGCTCTGCAGTGTCTGTCCTCTCGCTGGCGGAAAGAGGTGGGCTGAGCACATGGAACAGCGAGAGGGATGTGGGCTGGGTGGGGCACTCAGGAGGAGTGGAAGGGCGAGGAGGACTCAGAGAGGGGTTTAGTGGAGGTGGAGGGGTTTAGTCATTTAGGAGAGGGGTTTAGTGGAGGTGGAGGGGTTTAGTCATTCAGGAGAGGGGTTTAGTGGAGGTGGAGGGGTTTAGTCATTTAAGAGAGGGGTTTAGTGGAGGTGGAGGGGTTTAGTCATTTAGGATTTAGGAGAGGGTTTAGTGGAGGTGGAGGGGTTTAGTCATTCAGGAGAGGGGTTTAGTGGAGGCGGGGGGGGTTTAGTCATTTAGGAGAGGGGTTTAGTGGAGGTGGAGGGGTTTAGTCATTTAGGAGAGGGGTTTAGTGGAGGCAGGGGGTTTAGTCATTTAGGAGAGGGGTTTAGTGGAGGCAGGGGGTTTAGTCATTTAGGAGAGGGGTTTAGTGGAGGCGGGGGGGTTTAGTCATTTAGTAGAGGGATTTAATTGAGATGTAGGGGTGTAATAGGCTATCAGAGCAGTTTAGGAGATGCTTAGGGGTATAAGGCGTTAGGGGATGAGTTAAGAGGAGAGTGGGAGGAGAAACTGGGTGCAGGATACAGAGTTAGAGCTTATTTGGGAAAGGTGTAGGATATCGATGGGTTTAGCAGAGAGTTGAAGTCGTAGGGAAAGTGGTGGACGTGTGCGGGAGATAGGGAGAAGGATGTAGGACAGCGATGGAGGTATGTTCTTTAATTGTTATTGGCCTTATACGGCCATTTCCGGATAACCCCGAGCCACATGTAGCAACACAGTAATATTTAGGTCAGTCTCTATTTGAATTTGGCTGGGTCTGTTTATGAATTTAAAAGCAGGCTCAGTAAGGAGTAGGCCCCATCCATGTATCTCCTAAAATATTCTGGACCAAGAGATACCTGTACCTGTGTATTAGCCATAAATACTCTGTATTTGGCGTAGAGGACCGGGAGAGAGGTACAGGGCAGTACAAAAGTAGATTTAGAATCAATAAAAGCAGATTGCATTTCATACCCCTTCCATTGTAACAAATACGCTAATTAAATAAACTCATTCGACCTGATCACGTTTCATATGCTCAATCGTTAAAAAAAAAACAATGACATAAATGATTGAAAGATAAATAATTAAAATATTGTGTTTCACATCGTCCATTAGGTTGCGTTTCATCGGAATGCTTAAAAACGGAAACTCAAGAGAAAGAGCGTGGCTCGGGAGCTGCTATAGGAGGAACGTAAATCGCGTGAGACAGCGCAGCTGGGGACACCGCGTTGATTGATGTTACCGGTGAAAGGTGCACCTGTATCACATTTCTCCCCTGTCGCACGCGACAATTCGGTTAGCGGCCTCTTCCTCCACACATAACCGGATTACAAGTGCCACGTCACCACGCCGATCTGCTCTCTGTCGCCTTCTCACGTTTCCACATAAAAAATTTAATTAGATAAAACTCTGGTTAATGACAACAGAGGCTCTCTCTCTCTCTCGTTCTCTCTCTCTCTCTCTCTCCATCTTCTTAGTGTATCATAGTGCATAGTCAAAAAGCTGTGTCACCGGTTCCCGAGAGTTGCTGTGATTCAGAGAAAAACTAACGGTCATACCCCTTGTTAAAAGGTTTCAGAAAAATAATGCTTTTACCATCAATACTCTGAGAACGCAGGAGTTCCCAGAACACTTTGGAAGGTTTCAGTTCTCATTCAGCTATGAGATGATATGATGATAAGAACCTTCTCCTAACATTTCCTGAAGGCTATGAGTAAGTTCTGTCAAAGTCACATACAGCATTCCCTGGCATGTAACTAATGAACTTATTGTCAGCATCTTCTAATGGTAATTAAACAAAACAAATATTCTTGGTAAAAAAGTAGTGTATGCAGTGTATTTGTTTAACATTGCTGAAATGTTTAATTAAGCCCCCATGTCCAGTGGGAGAGAAGCTTCCCTGTCCATCTCGAGGGCTATAGGATGATCTCAGTGACCAGTACTGAGAATAATGACCCCAGCTGGGTGGCAGAAGTGACCAGCTCCCTGACTGAGCCCAGACTGAGCTGAGTGCTCTGGAAAGGGCCTGGCAGTGTGGCCACACTGGTCTCTGTGTTCTTCTCTACTGCTCCTCTGGGCTCATGCTTCTGTCGAATAAAGGGGGCAGGTTTCTCACAGGAACTCCAGTTCCCATGATTCCATCCTGCAGGAGATACACAGGTCAGTGTGACCTCATGACCCCTCATCAGCAGATCAGCACTGTTAAGGCCACTGTGTGATTGACCCTCCCCAGCTCACCGTTGTGTTTTAATCTGATGCATTATATCTTAGGACTGAAAAGTTTTAAGGTCAGTCTTTGCTTACAGAAATAGTTCAAGTGAAACTCCAAATCAATTTGTTTTTTAATGTCAGCAGTCACAGTTATCCAGTGATTTAAACAACTTTTTATTTATTTATGTATTTATTTATTTATTTTAGACAAACCATTCTTGCAGCTCGATGTACACTGAATCAATCGTGCAGTGCCCCCTCTGGAAGCTGGCGTCTGAGTACGCAGTGCGCTCCATTAACCATCAGTTAATATACGCTTCCACGAGTCACGGTCTACAGCCTGGCGATCCCTGCTGAAAGAGAGCGACCTTTGCACTGAGGTTTATTTCAGTCAAAGCTGCGTGCTGCACACTGCCTGGCTTAGCGCAACGTGCCTGTATCATCCTACTTATAATTGTCAGTGAACTGATCCGCATTAAAGAAGACAACAGACCACACCACCACGAGCACAAAAAAACAAAAAAAATAAATAAAAAATGCAAACAAAACAGCCACTAAATCCCACGGAAATCCCGCAACCTGCCCGATGTTACGTAAGACCATTCACTATGCGAAACGCCGTACCGTCCCAAAAAATACTCTGAGCTAATGTCTGTGAGTGATTTAATCTTCCGAATCCACTGTCCAGAAATCAATATCACACACTTTCTCCCTTCCTGCTGCCTCAAAGATCAGGATCCCAGGAATGAAAGATCAGGGCCCCAGGACTCAAAGATCAGGATCCCAGGACTCAAAGATCAGGATCCCAGGACTCAAAGATCAGGATCCCAGGACTCAAAGATCAGGATCCCAGGACTCAAAGATCAGGATCCCAGGACTCATCAGATTTAGTGCTCTAACACTATTGTTCTTGTGTTGTTCTTTGCTCCCTTCATAAAAAGGATTAAATGGAAGCTATTGAAGAGTCCCCACCCTTCCTCCCCACCCCAAGCTGCTGGGACTGATGACGGCTTTGGCTGCTTTTCCGTCACGTTTCCAAGCACCTCTCAGCTGTCACACAGAAGGATGGGCGGTGACTCAGGCCTGGTGAAACGGGGACAGATGCACTTCCTGTACAGAGCGGGAGCTTCGTGTCGGCATGGCGACACGTGCGAGGAGGTAGCATGGAACATGAGGTTCCGGAAAGCAAATAAAAAAAAAATAAAAGAAACACACACACACACACACTACCAAACACACACTACATCCCCATCACAGATGTTGTGACACTCAAGAGTACAGTCAACATGATGTTACTCACTACACAGGAGGCAAAGTGACGCAGGGTTTAATCACAAAGAGGAATTGACGAAAAAATTCTAGGGACTAAATCCACATTTAGTCTGCCTGGTCACGCTTCCCCAAACACTATAGGCTATAATATGTGTGATATATATATATATATATATATATATATATATATATATATATATATATATATATCACACATATTTATGGATGTGTTATATATAACACATCCATA
>CM040756.1:3889022-3941522 GCA_022829145.1 Albula goreensis
CGAAAGAAAAATAAAAACGACTTTTCCCACTGGGACGTCTGGCATGTTCACACAGGGCACGGGAGCCCAGGAGTGCAGGCCACAGGCTTGCATGGTTGCCTCTCATTGGCTAGAGAGCTTGATGATCATCCAATCCACTGTTCCTCTCCTTTGTAAGCATGGAGCATAGCAGTATGGTTCAGCAAGACATCTGACCAATCACATCAAATCAGTGACATCATGAAAGAACTTCAACATGTTCAACAAATAGCTGATTAGCCATAATGGAAGCCAGCATGCTTCAAGGGGTCTCTAAGACTTCAGGATTTGAACCCCTGAGTAGGGGGTTAATTTCCATGACCCTGATGTACCTGTAGAGTGTGCTTTTCTCATGGTCAGATATGGGATATGGTAATCATACATACTTTGCATATAGCCATGCAGTGTCCTATGAGAGGTCTTGTACTGCCAAACAACTTTTGTGCTGGTAGAAAAAAACAACTTTTGTGCTGATAGAAAAAAAAACCTTTTTGTCTGGTTCCAGAAGTCAACCAGGTGACTGACATTCTGTAGCTGAATTCTATTCAATATGGGAGTTCCTAAGGCCAAAATTCCCTCCCATTCTCAGCAGTGTCAAATGGTCTGGCCAAAGCTCTTTGGGGTTGCAGGTTTGAATCAAGATCATGAAAACCACCCAAAAGCAATATGCTTCACCTTCAGTCCTGTACTACTGATGCTGTAGTATAATCAGTGGTATAGCTGAGAGCAAGTGCACCTTTCCACCTTATTGAATATTGGATTACTGTCATTTAGCTGACGCTTTTATCCAAAGTGACTTACAGTTGATTAGATTTACCAAGGGCCAATCTACCCTGGGAGCAATGTGGGGTTAAGGGCTTTGCTCAAGGGCCCAACAGCAATGGTGTTCTTGCTGTGGCTGGACTGGGACTTGAACTGCCAACCTCAGGGGTCCCAGTCATGTACCTTAGCCACTAGGCTATAGGCCGCCCAAATAGAGATGTATAGTTTTTCCACATATTTGCATCATTTCAGTTAGTCCAGTTGATTAATTAACTATAATGCACATTATATCAAAAACACGCAAGATGAGTCCTTTTCGGACAGGAGCCATCAGTATGCAGATAAATAATGCAAGCTTACCCTGTAACTGAAAGCAATTCTGCATGAACAGCAGATTGGGCTATCCCCAAATATACGTCAGGCTGGACAGATATGCAAAAGAACTGGGAGGGAGTACATCGCCAGTGTGGCGCAGTCAGCCAGGGAGAGGGTAGACATTTCATCGTCTTTGCCATACCAGGAAACAGATAGTGACTCCGCAGGAACCAGGATTAGCAGAGGCCATGCATGCATTTCAGGAGTCTATGCATTTAATTTATTCTGAACCATTGCTGATTGGTTGCTGGTCTAAAATGTAAAAGTTATAAAGAAAGACTTTCAGCACCACCTATATCAACAAAATGAGAGGAAGGGGAGACTGAGGTTTTTAAATTCATAACAGGGATCAAAAAAGTTAACTCCCAAAGATTTTCCGCGTTGAGTTATTTCACCAGAACAAGGGGGCAAGGGTGGAAATTTGTTTCAGGAAAATTCCACACTGATACTATGGGGCATTTTTATTTTGCACAGAATATTTCATATTTCCAGCACATGGAACAGCTTGTCTGCTCGCACAGTAGAGGCTGAGACCCTTGGAGTGTTCCTGTCCGGTCGGCCCTCTCCTTTGAAGGTTCAGACCGTCAGAGGAAACTTATTCATTATTATCTCAGGTCCTCCAGCTGAACACCGACGATCAGCCTGAGATTTTTTCCTGCACAGTGAGGCCTTGGTTCACAGATGACTCAATTAAGATAATCCACCCTCCCCCACCCCCCGCCCCGAAGGGACAGGAGTTGCTGTACCCTCTCTCACAGTAAAAGGGTAAACTTATGAAGTTGCATGCATTAATATGTATGTTGGAGCAGTGGAACTAATTTTAAAAAGGTGGGGTTATGAAAAGGCTGACGTTTTGGATGACAGCATGCAACATATTCAAAAATGCTGTGGCCATTGTGGTCCAAGTCCCTATTAAGTGATGTTTGTGATTTTTTTTCACTACCTGTATTATTCATTTAACGTGTGATGTCTTGCAATATTTGAAGTGGTTTGTCAGAGACTCAATGAAGCTTTTCATATTTATTTAATTGAATGTATGGTCTAGATGATTATAGAATAAGGCCTTTGAGTTTGGCAAAGAGGATACAATTAATATTCAAAACTGTAGTACTTTTTGTCAGAGCAGGATCATGTTATGAATTGTATTTCACGTTATGGTCATTAGTGGTTTTTCTAGTAACAGTTACATAAGCGGGATTCTCATGAATTAAATCTGTATCTTTTTCAATGAATCCTTTCAAATCAAACTAAACAATGAAAGTAATCATTTTTATCACGAGTCAGCTGTCCGAACTCATCACTGCCCTCTAGCGTTCTTACTTCTGTCCTCTGATCTACACTGAAGTTACTCTGCACTTTGCGCTCGCGCCACACCAGACGCGCGATTGACTCAAGTCATGTTTACATGAGACAGACTGGTCGAGACGGGGGCACAAGATAAAAAAAAGGGCAAAAATGAACACAATGTGGAAAATTTCAGCTGATGGATTTACTCTGTAATAAACTGATTAAAACAAATGATAGGAAACCAAATGTTTCACAGCATCAGGAAAGCATATTAACATAACAATTCTCCAGACATAGATTAATTCAGTAGTAATATATAACAGAGGGCATAATAACAATAACAATATATTGTTGAGACGGAATAATAATAATAATAATAATAATAATAATAATAATAATAATAATAATAAAAATAATAATAATAAAAAACAACAGAACTCTGTTGCATTCTCATATTCAGATGATTTCCAGTTTCCACTCAGAGCTATATAGCTTGGCTCGCGAGCTAAGATTCCATGACGCGAAGCCCAGAAGGGGAGCGCTATTATATATGCGGCTGTGCTGGGCACTCTGGAGAGCGCAGGCGCCGTGATGCGAGTATGAAAACGACCAGCGATGCCGCTCAGCACAGGAACCTAGCTAAATGTGACTGATCAGATCATCAAATCTGCAACCGCGGAATCACACCAAACGGAGGACAAGAGCGAAGGAGGCGAGGGGGAAGAAAACGTCGCTCCGCTCCATTGCATACCCTCTGGATTTTTCCTCCCTCTGTCGACGAATTCATGACCTGGGCGCCGACATTCTCGCGACCAATGTTTTTCTCCATTTGAGCCCAGGGGATTTATTCCATATCATTTTTTTATTGATATAAATCTATATTTCTAAAATAAAATAAAGAGAAATAAACGGGTCATTATGCTTTTGTTACCATTCCATGCTAGAAGACGTTTGAATAGCTTTTATCCAGGGGCGTTGGGCTTGCAATCTTTGCTGTGGATTTTATGTGCCGTGAGCGGAGAAGACCAGCCGTTCAGTGTGCAGGTAAGACGGAGGAGTGATGTTCTGATGGCCATCTCTATGTAGTGCGAATGTTAGCAATATTTACACACAGCAATCCAAACTTATAGGTGTCTTGCTTGACTTATGATTGAGAAACAATATTTTTTTTGTTTCTTCGTGAACACGAACAACATCCTACGTCTGTATTGTCACCAGCTGCTTTGCAAATGACACTAAGACGTGTCCGGTTCCGAACACTGCTCAGATCCCTACAGGCGCGACCAGCGGAGTTAGCTCCGGTTCGACCTCACAGCGAGCTCCAGGGTGTATGTTTGCCTGCGTTTCGCCCAGCATAGGATAGTCACCATCTGTCGCCCCAGTGCCGCGCTGTATGTGACCCGACAGCGCGTTATAGACATCGACTCAGAAGGTTAAAAGGCTGCCTGCATTCGTACCTCGAGGGTAGGGTTGCAGTAATGTCCTCTTTTGGTAGTGTATGAGTTTGTGTCTTTTTTTTTTTTTTTTTTAGAATTTAGGAATTCCTTTTCCAGTTCCAAACGACAGCTTAAGTACTTGAAGCCGTGACTGTAAAACAAGTGCATAACTGGAAAGTCAGTGTTAACTCCACTCAGTAAGGCTGTACCTCACCATATCCTAATCTCTGTGTGTGTGTTTTTGTGGACCGTGTCGTGTGGATACTTTAAACGGTTTCTCGTGCGTGTGCTTTGCAATGTGGCATCGGACGGTCGGAATAAAATTAGCAGGTCAGTCTATGAACTGTGCTGTGGAGACTGCTGTTTTAAGACTGTGTGTGTGTGTGTGTCCTTGGGTTTCTCCGCTGTTTAAAAAATGCACGGTTCATCAGACCAATGCAGCTCTCTTTGGCAAGAGAGAGATCAACATTTCTCACTGTATGTGTACTTCTCAAGTAGTTGCATCTAAATGACGGACCAGCGTAGTACCTTCACATCAACTCACGTCCGTTGGGTGTCATACGAGTGGATATGCACTTTGACACCAACCCCTTTCTAAAGATCAAGATAACTTAATAGGTAACTGAGTGAAATCATTTAAATCCCAGCCCTCCTCTAGCAGAGAAATAGTTTAGGATGCCGATTGTCAGAGAAATGTGAAGGCGTTCAGCGTTCGCTTATGAATGGCGCTGAACGAACGATTCACAAAATCCACCTTTCGGTCTTCGGCCACTCTGCTGCGTCTGCAGGTGGGAGCAGATCGGAATGAAGTGGCTGCGCTACAAAGCTACCCGCTGCTCCATGGAACCAACCCACTATCTTTGTGTGTATGTGTGTATGTCAATATGTATATGTGTATATGCATGCATGCGTGTATCTTCTTCATCTTTTTCTAATTATCATTAAAAGGATAGGATTGCAGTTTATGACCAACAAATAACACAAGCAAATTACACATATTTAATACAAAAGTTTTGAGGATTTGTGTGTGTTTGTGTGTTTGTGTGCGTGTGTGTGAGTGTGTGTGTGTTTTTGTGTGTGTCTATGTGTGTCTGAGAGCTGGAGCTCTGGATTTTCCCTTCCCACACGGTCCTGGTCCATGTGTCGCTCTGGACCAGTGGGTGGGTGATGTGTAGGCCGGCCCAGTTTAACCACATGGTACATGTGGGTGTGGTTTTGTGGAAGCCGGTGGCAACATTTACCAAAAAAAAAAAAAAAAGAAAGAAGAAAGCAAGAAGTTGTGGAATATTATAAGGATGAAACCATGCTCTCACATCTCTTAGATTTGAGGGAAAAAAGGAAAACCTGCTTCTTCTCTGGGAAAGACGGAAAGGGGGAAGCCGCTTGTTTACGTTCACAGCAGAGGAGATTGTTGTGCAGATTGTAGAGCACTGGCCCGCAGGTCACTGTCATGTCCAGTCTTTATTAGGCCTGTGCTGCTGCGGTTCACATTACATGACAGCATGTTATAATGAGATCTGGCTACTCATCGCAGCGAGGCTCTCCATTTACCTTCAGTCCACAGAGCATCAAGCACGAAATCAAATCTGAGCTTGAGGCGTCTGCCTTTACTATCTAACCCGACAAGCTGTTGCAAGCATTGACAACTCTCATTGGCATTGATAATAAGCCTGGAATGATTTCAGAATTTACCCTTACCTGTGTTCCCTGTGCCCTTGCTTTATTTTGTAGTTCACCTTGGAAAACCCTTTGATCAATTCAAAAACCTCTATTAAATCCCCTTTGGTTTCCTTATGCTAGGTTAAGTGCCTTGTCAAGTTCATTGCTGGTTGCTGAATGTAATGTACCACTCATCAAAGAAAATGACTGAATAGAAGGGCTGAAACAGAAAAAAAAATGTTTAACACTCCCTTTGTGATGTAACAAACACATCAAAGGATATGTTTGACCCCCACCGAAGCACATAGAGGTTTATGTGGTCACTGCAAAATGTCACAGGATCATGAAGTTTCTTAGGAAGTTATGTTTCAGAAGCAAAGTGGTTTTGATGACAGAGAATAGGCTCTCTAGTTGCACATTCCCCATGAGAGAGAGAGAGAGAGTGAGAGAGAGAGAGAGAGAGAGAGTGTGTGTGTGTATGCGTGAGTGTGTGTGTGTTTGTGTGTGTATGCGTGTGTGTGTGTGTGTGTGTGTGCGTGTGTGTGTTTGTGTGTATGCGTGTGTGTGTGTGTGTGTTTGTGTGTGAGAGACAGAGCATGAGAGTGAGAGAGAGAGTGTGTGTGAGAGAGCATGAGGGTAAAGTGTGTGTGTGTGTGTGTGTGTGTAGGAGAGAGAGAGAGAGAGAGAGAGAAATGATTGGGATAAATGAAACAGAACTGCATGTTGTTGGACCCATAGTCTTCCCCAAACTTTGGTCTGTCTTGGGTACTCCAATGTGATTGCTAAGCATGGCAATTTTTCCTCCCTTTTAACCTGCAACATGCATGTGACCCACACTGCACCCGCAGATGGGGGTGATATCTGTTCACACACGTGTGTAGCTCTTGGTAACACGTTTGCCGTAAGCGTCGAGCAGACACTAACACGGGAGCGGAACAGACACCGAGCTGCTGTCAGGCGAAGCGTGTAAGGTCAGGAGCCAGCCGACTCAAACGTGGTGAGAGACTCTCCACGGCGATTCCCGTGAGATGCTAGCCCCGCGTCCTCCTCATTCACAAAGCTCGGTGTACTACGGCTCAGCCTGGGAGATTCGCCTCTGAAAAACTATAAAACCTGGAGTCAGGAACAGCAGACAATGTTACAGAACTGCAGAAACATCCCAGGAAAGTGCCTCAGCGGACCGAAGTACCCCTAAGCTGCTGCTGTGCACGTGTATGGTCCTCACATATCTGGTGTCACACAGTGTGTGTGTGTGTGTGTGTGTGTGTGTGTGTGTGTGTGTGTGTGTGTGTGTGTTCAGGTGTATGTCTGTGTGGGTGTGTGTGTGTGTGTGTGTTCAGGTGTATGTCTGTGTGGGTGTGTGTGTGTGTGTGTGTATTTGTTTCAGTGTGTGTGTGCATCTGTTTGTGCGTCTGCGTGTGTGAGTATGAAGTAAGATTAAAAGAGAGTATCATACTCAACATGCAGTGAGAGGGCGAGCAGCGAGTGAGCGAGAGAGAGAGAGAGAGAGAGAGAGATTAGACTTAATGTGAAAGTGAGGGAATGAGAGAGGCTCAGAAAGGGTTAGGATCTGTATGTGAGTGTGTGTGTGTGTGTGGTGTGTGTGTGTGTGAGAGAGAGAGAGAGAGAGAGAGAGAGAGAGCGATGGGGGTGATGGGGGTTATCTCAGTCTTTTGAGTGATGATGTAAGAGCCAGCTGCTCCTCTCATTGGCAGATGCTTCAGTCTGGGAGCCTGGTGGTATGGGTCTGACCAGTGTAAGGTAGCTCAGTCAGATAATAGCCTGCTAGAAGCTAGCCAAAGTCATCTCTCTCCCTCTCTTTGTTTCTCTCTCTCTCCCAAACTCTCTCCATCTCCCTCTCCAGCTCTTTC
The DNA here is from genome assembly GCA_022829145.1 of Albula goreensis. Lineage (NCBI taxonomy): Eukaryota > Metazoa > Chordata > Actinopteri > Albuliformes > Albulidae > Albula > Albula goreensis. The sequence goes on from CM040756.1 coordinate 3,896,431, forward strand.
TCTGTGTCTCGCTCTCCCTTTCTGTCAACACAAACATGTTCACAGAAGTGGGCTCAGATAAACTGTCATGCAGAAAGGCACACTCACAAGTGGGCACGTTTTGGGAGCAGAAGGTGTAACTGGACAGTGGGTTGTTCCTCCTCTGAAATGTCATCTCTTTGTTGGAGGATAATGTGGGTGCTGATTGGAGGAGGGATGGAGGTCAAAAGGATTCTCTCCAATGATTGGCAGTGAGATTGTGCATCATGTAGAAGCACCTACTGGTCATTTTGTCTCAAGTTTAAAATTCTTTCTCTTGCCTTCCGCAGTCTTGCTGTAGCCGTGTTCCCTTATGTTCTCAATGTTTATGGTCTCCTGTAGTTTTGCTGTAGCCGTGTTCCCTTATGTTCTCAATGTTTATGGTCTCCTGTAGTCTTGCTGTAGCCGTGTTCCCTTGTGTTCTCAATGTTTATGGTCTCCTGTAGTTTTGCTGTAGCCGTGTTCCCTTATGTTCTCAATGTTTATGGTCTCCTGTAGTCTTGCTGTAGCCGTGTTCCCTTGTGTTCTCAATGTTTATGGTCTCCTGTAGTCTTGCTGTAGCCGTGTTCCCTTGTGTTCTCAATGTTTATGGTCTCCTGTAGTCTTGCTGTAGCCGTGTTCCCTTATGTTTTCAATGTTTATGGTCTCCTGTAGTCTTGCTGTAGCCGTGTTCCCTTATGTTCTCAATGTTTATGGTCTCCTGTAGTCTTGCTGTAGCCGTGTTCCCTTATGTTCTCAATGTTTATGGCCACCTGTAGTCTTGCTGTAGCCGTGTTCCCTTATGTTCTCAATGTTTATGGTCTCCTGTAGTCTTGCTGTAGCCGTGTTCCCTTATGTTCTCAATGTTTATGGCCACCTGTAGTCTTGCTGTAGCCGTGTTCCCTTATGTTCTCAATGTTTATGGTCTCCTGTAGCTTTGTTCGCTTGTGTTCCAAAATGCTTCTATGGTCTTGTCCTCTTTTTTACAGACAGTCAGGGTAGTGCTGTGTGATGTCTGTTTCCGTCTCTGTAGAAATAATGTGCTTCACGATGAACAATGAGCTTTTTATTTCCTTTTCCTTCTTTTGTCTGACATCTGTAATCATCTGTGATTGACAGTGAAGGCATTCATTTTCATGCCAAAGAGTTCTAAGAAGTCCCCAAGAAGCACAAAAAAAATGCTTTATCTAAAATAATAAGAACAATTATGAAGGGACAAAAGGATTTGTAATCTTTACTTTTTCTTCTTTTGTCCATGTTTGAAGTGTAGGATGCCATTTTGTACAGAAATAGCATTTCTGCAAAGTTTAAGGCATCAGTAGGCTTACAAGCACAGCCGACTGCTGGGAGGTTAACGGAAATTAACCAAACAGAATTATGCACGGAGGTGTCTTTTTTTACATTTAAAAAAAGAAATCCTCTGCTTTTAATTAAACTTACTGCAGAGATGGCACAAAGTGGGTTGAACTCGGTCAAATGAGTTAGAATTAAAAGGAAATTAGCTCAGACGTTTTAATTGCGAGATTGAGTCGATTAAGGGCATTACGCAGAAGGTTCGCTGCCTCTCCTTGCCGCTGACGACAGACGGAGTTGCTTTAGAGCAAGAACGCATTGCAGTGGTTCAGGCTGTCAATCGACTGATTGATTGATCCATTAGTAAGTAAATCACTGTATCCATCATCCGTTGGATTGCTTTCTGAGTAACATCTGATTGTGTTTGTCCCTATAGTGACTGGGTAAGGCTTTGGAGATTTTGGGAATGCAAAAGGGAGATTGTTTGTAGGTCCTCACAAAGCTGGTTAATGTTGAAGAGGCAAGTTGTGTTCCCATTTCATTGGCTATATCCATGGATGCACAAAGAAGTGATATCAGTTTCCTTCAAGAGGTCTGCACACATCTATACATGCAGAGGACACACACACACACACACACACACACACACAAATGCCTTCACACACACACACACACACACACACACACACACATTCATACACAGATCATATGTAGGTACACACAAGCACGCTGGTGTTCACAGACCTACACACTCATTTGAATGTGCATGCATACCTCACTTACACAAACACACACACATATTACACCCACTCACACATGTGCCTACACACACACACACACACGCACAAATTCAGACATACATAGACATATATGCACGCACACGCACACACACACTGAACTCATCCACTGTAATGGCTGCAGTAGTGTAAGGGACTGTGGTTGGCAGAGCAGAACGGTGACTGTGGAAGCCAGATCAATGGCTGGGTCTCTTATCACAGTACCTCTGTTTGAGCTGACATTCTGTCAGACATTGAACTTCAGCACGTCACCCAAGCCAGAGACAAATTCAGGGACCTTTTACCACTCTACAAAATACACAGAGCTACATTCAGAAACCCTGTACTTTTGCCAAATGATGCCATTTAGTTTTCTGTGTGTGTGTGTGTGACACAAGTTTTCTCGCATGCATGTGTGAACTTTCCTGACGTTGTTTATTTTAATCTCTGCTGTTTTTGTTTTGTTTTTGAACAATGTCTTGGTGTTAATGTTTACTGACTTCACAGATAGCATCAGGAGGGAGGGGTTATGATGGAGGACAAGAGCAAGCTTGCTCTCTCTCTCTCTGTCTCCATGTCTCTCTTTTTCTCAACCTCTCCCTCCACCCTCTCTGTTTCTCTCACTCTCTCCCCTCTCTCCCCCTTCTCTCTCTCTGTCTCTCTGTCTCCTCCCTCCCCCTTCTCTCCCTCTCTCTCTCACTCTCTCTCTGTCTCTCTCACTCTCTCACGCTGGCATCAGGTGCAAGAGCAGCCATGAGTGACTCAGAAAGACTGGGTTCAGTCCAGGATATGCACATTCCTGCCAGACTCACAGCCCTTTCAGCTGCGATCCCAAACAGAGAGCCTCAGAGACCAGAACACACTCTTCTGCTGCAAAAACTTAATTCTACCCGAAAACGCATGGCCGTGGCTAGCCGTTAGGCCGGGCTGCTGCCGTTAGCGCCGCAACAATAGACTTAGCTTAAAGTCCGCTCGTATTACCGTCGCCGTTCCCAGTTGCCCGGGGCCAGACTGAATAATTGAAACCCAAGTTCGGGAGCGGTCCATCCCCCTGCAGCGCCCCTGGCTGTCAGAACGGGTCTGGAGCCAGGTCAAAACTTCTGGCCTAAATATTACAAAATAAACGTCCCAACATCATACTGCCTCCAACGACACCTCTCACTGACTTTAGTACACCTTAAAAAAACAACAGGAATGGATAATATAACAACATGATTGTTTTTATTAGTTTTTGTTTTCTTATAATATTGCGAGTACAATGTGTTTTACATTCTGATATCCTGATATCCATTTTGCTGTGTAAGGTCAGGTTAACTTTCCACTTTCCTCTAAGAATCAGCGCTGAAACATTTCTGATACCTTAACCATTGAAAATGGCTACCTCTCAGTTTGATTGGACTCATACTCATTATCCTCACACAATATAACAAAAATATGTTATTGCTATTCAGAATAGTTGTCACATGCATTAATTGATGCTTTCAGATATTGAGAGATTAATTAATTGTTAATTAATTGTTAATTATTGTAATAGTTATTTTCTGCTAATTATGATGAGATTTCTGACATTTCATCCAGCCCTGTTTCGTTGTAAAGATTATTTTTGCAAAATATGTGCAGAGCTGGACCTGAGTGACACTACCCCCCTTTAACTGGGGCCTGTTTTCTCCAAAACGTTTGCGTTAACCTAGGAAGGGAAAAATAAATTAAAAAAAAAAAAACACAAGGGTGAATTGTTCTATAACGTTACCTTTTTAAGCTTAACTTAGTCTTTGATGGAAAGTGAAGCCTAGAGGAGAGAGAAGTCTATCTTTCTCAAATTGTGGTGATCCTATACCAGGGTTTAAAATGGTCCTTCGTCAACATCGAGCACTGGCACACAGTGACATATACCTCATGGAATCAAACACCGACCAAGCCACCAGCATCGGACTACACCCTAAAATAGCCAGAGATAAAGCGTATCGTAATAGCCCAGTGCTCATTATGTTTATCAAAGAGAAAACAAACAAAATAGGCAGAATGTGAATGACTGGGACCAAAAGTAGGAGCTTTCTGCTGACGAGGGAACATGATGTTAGTCCATTAATAAAAAAAAATAAAAATAAAAAAAGACAACATAAGGCTACTGCTGAGACAGCCGGGGACTGTTTACTGGGAATCTGTTTGACACAGATGGCGAAATAGATGGAGACGATGGGATTTTCATGAGTCAGTGGGGGGAGACACTCATCAGAGTCCACACAGGTGAAGGTAATGATGATGCCGCTGCCTTGCTCGAGTCGGCATGGCGACGGCGGTTTTGGTGCACACCTGAGACCGCCGATGGTCTGTCTGTCAGATGGGCTCATGGCGGAGGCAGCGCCGTTCAGAGCTGTGTTCCGACCGATCGCGTCGATAAAGCGAAGTCGTCAAAGGCCTTTGACACGTGTTCGACAACCTTGGATGGGAGATCAGGAGATCGATTGACTGAGAGATCGACTGTAACAGCAACCAGCAGGTTTTGTGTTTCAGGGTCCTCTCAGTACTCGAGACACCTGAGAAACTCTGAATGTTGGGAGTCACTGTTGTCATAATGACAGGGAGGGGTTTGGAGGGAGGGTGAGGGGGGTTGATGTGGGGGGGCAGGGGGAACCCTGTCTGATATGACTGTATTTTGTAATCAATGCGCTTAATATGTGAGCTGCCAGGCTTCTCAGTCAGCATGGAGAGTGAGATCTGGCTGTCATGGTTCTGGGAACCGCACGCTGGCGTCTGTCAGCGCTGCTATGGTGGCGTAGCCTCGGGGCCGATAAAAGCTAATGCATTTCCATCATCTTCGGTATTTAAGTGGAGACTGTGGAATGCCAGCATCACAGGTGCCTGTTGACGAGCAAAGCTAAAACTTCGATAATTCCTTCAGTGCTGGTTAGATGCATCGTCTGTAGTGGAAATCATCTAAAGGTAAATTCCATATGGATATCAGGTTTTCAGGTTCGATTGTTTGTTTTGACTCAAAGAGTTGTCAGTGTGTGGGACGGCTTGCAAGGTCATGTCATAGGATGGAGACATTTAAGGTTCTCAAGTCCAGGCCTGAAGCAGTTCCGTAGAAACTCCCTTAGACTTCCTATGGGTAAATGATGAGTTTTTCCCTCATTACGTACATGATCTTGCATTGCAAACATGCCATGTCGAATTCCAGTTTATCATTTCAGTTGACAGTTGTGCTCTGGCCCAGAGATGTCAGGTATTAGTGGTGCTGTAGCATTTCATTGATCCATTTATTTAAGCAATTAGCCTAAGATTCCATAAAATATGTTTCCTGGGCCTAAACGAGAAGCTAATTGAAAGGAAGTCACAAAAATCCTTCAGCCACTGGAGCCCTACAGGACTGGAGTTAAACCTGCAGACACTGCGGCCCTACAGGACTGGAGTTAAACCTGCAGACACTGCGGCCCTCCAGGACTGGAGTTAAACCTGCAGACACTTCGGCCTTCCTGGACTGGAGTTAAACCTGCAGACACTGCGGCCCTCCAGGACTGGATTTTGACACCTCTTGCTCCAGACGTAGCCTCAGCTCTCCTCCATTAGCCGATCTCAGATCAGATCCTGTGGCATGTTCCAGGTGATGTAATCCATACCTGAGGGAGCAGGCGGATGACGTGGCGGAGTGGGTTTTGGTTCCGCGTGGGCTGAGTTTACCGCTTCTTTATGCGTTGGCGTCTGTCTTCTGGGGAAATAAACGCCACCTCCAGCGTGGGCATAATTGATTCATAATGATAAAAGCATATATGTTTTTATTATTCTGCCTCGGCTTGTCGCAGGCCATGGCAATGTTTGCCTGGTTTTACCGCGGTTTCTTCCCCGTTTCTGTCTCCGTCTCCCCGCCTGTTTTTAATCCTGCGCCGAGTCTAGCAGCAGCAGGTTCTGAATGAGGCCAGCTGTCTGCTGGTAGCTGTGAGGGTTTTAAATGTTTAATGAATGCGGGAGGACTCTGGCGGCGGAGGGCAGAGTGGAGCAGAGACATGAGAGACAGACAGGCAGCGCTGGGGCTTCAGCGGGAACTGCCTCTCTCTCTTTCTCCCTCTTTCATTCTCTCTTTCTGTTCACTTTTACTGAGGGGGTCAAACACAGCAAAGCTTCCACCACCCCACCCCCACACACACACACACACACACACACACACACACACACACACACACACACACACACACACACACACCACCTGAGTGAAAATGTCACCAAGTCCGACAGCAATTTGATCGGGTGTCAGTGCCGCTGTCAACGGCCTGTGGTACCTTGATGCCGCCTGTATCGCCATGGCGACCCCATCCTGTACAACTTCACCTTGTGCTGACTGGGCCGGCCACAGCTGTGTGTTCAGATGGACTGTGTAGCTGTGGCAAGACAAGTTTATTTATTTATTCATTTTTAAAGGTTGAAGTCTACATGTATATCTGGAAATGTTATACACATTTCAGCAAAGCTAGCAATATGGTACCACATTATGGCCGAGATCTACTACCTGCTACCACAGAAATAGGTGAATGTTTCACATATAAGGCTATGAGCGGTCATCAGAAGCAGCTTAGAGGTCAATGCAAAGATTTCATAATTTATTGGAAAAGTAGACACACTGTTATGAGCTCTTATGTTTCTTGATGACTCATTCTATTGCTACATGAGCACCGGTTAAATTTTGGTGTGGATTGTTAGCTGCGACCAGCAGCTCAATAGGTTGCTCTGTTGGTTGGTTGGTCGGTTGGTCCACAAAAACTTCTCCACCCTTTGGCGGCCACGGTCAAGTGTGTGTGTACGTGTGTGTGTGTGAAGGTGTGTGTCACAGCTATTGCGAATTCATGCTGGAATACTTTCACTGGTTTAGAGTGATTTTTAGACTTCTCTCTCAACATGGCTTATTGTTCTGAGACCAGTTTGCCAAGCTCCATGTGATACATGACTCTACCTGGCATGATGGAGGCTCCCTGTCATGTGATTACTCTAGTCATACTGAATGGAAGTGCATCACTTAAGTGTAACTGAAATGAATGTAATGGGAGGAGAGGGGCAGTGTTCATGTATTTAGGTTCATCAGGTTTTGAAGTAGAGACTGAAAAGTGTAAGACAGGGTTCTCACACACAATTCACATTCACAGCAGCACTCATATGGCTCTTACCACCCCCCTCCACACACTCACTCACACACACACACACACACACAGTCACACATACTCACACACACACACACACACACAAACACACACAGTCACACACACACACACACACACATACACACACACACACATAGACTCCCACACACTCATACACACAGACGCTCACACACACACACACACACACACACACACTCACAGATGCCCACACACTCATACAGGCACACTCATACACACACACACACTCACAGACATTCACACACACACATACACACACAGATGCTCATATACTCAAACCCACATATACACACAGGCACACTCACAGACCCTCACTCACTCACACACACAAACTCACAAACACTCACACACACACACAGACGCTCACACACACATACACACACAGATGCTCACATTCTCACACACACACACACACACACACACACACACACACACACACACACACACACACACACACACACACACACACACACACACAAATTGCATGTGACTCAGCCCGTGCAGCTGGAGCTCTGCGGTCCTGCAGAGTTAAGTATTACGGCAGCCATCACCAACTGCAGCCAGGGACATGGAGCCCCAAGTAACCCCAGAGCGCAGCAGGGCAGAGATAACAGCCCCTAACCACAAACTGTCCCTGAGACACTGATCTCAGATCAGTATCGTCTTTCCGCTCATAATAGATAAGGTTACGGCATGACCAAGGGAAACCTGATCCCAGATCAGCACCTCCTCATTTCATCTCTCCTAATGGCTGCATGACTCATCCAAGTATGCTTGCATATACATAAATATATATATATATATATATATATATATATATATATATATATATATATATATATATATATTTGGTTTACTTCTTTTTCCTTTTCAGAGACATTTTGAGAGAAAGACCCAGAGAGAAGAGAGAGAAACAGAGAGGGAATGGGGCGGGCAAAGCAGGACAGGAGAAGCGGATGTAACTGGGAGCCCTTAAGCAAATATTATGAATACTAAATATATCATATAATATTAAATATTAATGAATATTATGATGGCTGATCTTCTTACGCTCGAGTTATTGGAACGTGCATTACACATTGTTAGTTTATTGGTCAAGCCCCTGGATCTTTCATCCCATGAAATTACTCAACACCTGGGTCTCGAAGTCAAGCGGTCCTCGTCGCCATATCCCACAATCCTGTTCTTCTAGACTGGCTCAGGGTGTCCCATGACACGTGCGGCACGTGGCTGTACGGTCTGTTGTTGTCGACGAAGCCCATGGTGTGTCGCCATGGACACCCTCTCCTACATGTGGAGCTTTGATGTTAATGAAGAGTTCACAGCAGCAGCACAGGGTGTGCTTTCATGTGTCCCGTTAATTATGCTAATTACGAAGCCCTTTCCGCCTCATAGCGGCCTTTGGAACGCTCCGGTTGATCCCTTTTCATAGAAGCGCACAAGTTAATTTATGAAATCCTAAAGAGGTTCATGCAAGTTCACTACACAAACATATTCATATTTCCCTTTTAGTGATGTGTATGTGTGTGTGTGTGTTTCACTGGGTGTAAGAAAAAGGTACAATTTGGAGTGAAATTCAGAGTTTTCTCTGACAAGTGTGTAATCTCCAACTTCAGTAGCATCTGTAAGTTATCACAGCTGGGCCGTTTTATTGTAACAAATACACTGAAACACTGTGGATCCCGAGAGAGAGAGAGGGAGAGAGTGAGAGAGAGAGAGACAAAAAGAGAGAGATAGAGATGGCAGTGACCAGGTTCCAGTAAACACCAGTGAGTCTCAGCCACCTCACAAAGGCCAGACCTCATTCCTGTGGCTCCATACAGCTTCCACCCCTAAACCTCCTGCTTTTTCGGTGCACTTTTTTTTCCTTTTTGTCTCCCTGTAGCATGACAACTAACCATCCCATGCAACAAAAACACACCAAAATATATATATATATATAGATTTGATCCTTTTCATAACCCAAAAAAATCAGATCACATAAACAAACACATGTACACAAGGAGAGAGAGAGAGAGAGAGCGTTATCACAGCGTCAAGATCAGGGGAAGAAGCTGAATGAATGAGTGTTCTCTGGGTACTAGGCACACACTGTGACCATCAGGGCTGCTTTACCCTGCTATATTTAGCACTGACCCTTGGAGACCTTTATTTTCTCCTGCCGTAAGACCAGCTTTTGGAGAATGCGCAGAGTGACCATGTTCAGTAAATCAAGTATTCCTCTCCTCGTGTCGCTGCTCTGTGATGTTCTGGAAGGGAAGAGATCGTTGTTGCAAGGACACAACAGAATAAACAACAAAAATGTTGCTTATTCTTGTGTTTGGTAAATAAAAGAGAGGCACTGCGTTCTCCTGCCGACCCTCTCCCTACTCAGTTTGTGGTGTCTCGTTTCTGACAGTAATGGCGCCTTTTGCAGCTTTGTACTGGCATTGACACTGTTACCGTAGATACATTTAACATGTTCTTAATTATCTGTCACTTCTGAGCTGGGCACAATGTTATGCAACTGAATGAATCACTGAACAGGACCCTGGTTTCTCTGTATATCTCGCTGCACTTGTGAACAGTAAGAGCATTCTTGTATTTGTCTTTCACACTTTTACACTGGAGATGAGAGAGTGGGTATGTGTGCATAGGTGTGTGTGTGTGTGTGTGCGTGGGTGTGTGTGTGTGTGTGTGTTAGGGTATGCATGTGTTAGCGTGTGTCTGTGTGTATGTATGCATGAGTGTGTGCGTCTGCATGTACAGATGTGTGTGTATGTGTGTGTGTCTGTCCGCACATGTGCTTGTGTGTGTGTATGTAAGAGAGAGAGAGAGAGAGAGAGAGAGAGAGAGAGCTGAAGTGAGATAAATCCAAAAGCTCAGAGATATGCAGTATACCTGCCTCCAGACTATTCATGTCCCCTTCTGCCCCCAAACCCCCATGACCGAACCCCAACCCGCCCCCCCCCATCCTAACCCCCCAGCTATTGTCAATAAATCTCCCCACAGGCCAGCCAGCCGGATTCTCACAGCTGTAGCCGGAGCTAACGGCTTATACTCCTCATTAAGTTCTGACTCTCAGAATCACTGAAAAAAACCACAGGTGACCAGGTCAATTATGCTACTGTGGGGGCTCTCTGTGTTTTATTTGACCTTAATTTAACCAGGAGCTCTCTGGAGATTAATAACACCTTTTCTAAGAGAGACCAGGCTAGACCTGGTGCTAACGAGAAGAGAGGGTTCAGTATGACTCTTGTTTGGAAATACTGTGTGAGAAATATTTTTGAAGGAGCTAGCTCTCACTGAGCTATGAGCCACCTATGGTTTTTGTCTCATATGATGAACAGTCACTGTGGCTGGGAACTGGGAAGTAGATTTATGTATGAATATTTAAATATTCATATTCATAGAGAAGATATACAAATATAAATGTGTTTTGCCAGCCTGAAAAGACCAAACAAAATAATGAATGATCAGCTAAATGTGTAATCCACAAATAATAATAATAATATGGGTCAAGGGCCAGCAGGGATTTTATTCTGAACTGATCCTCTGAACAGTCACAGTGAGTGAGGGCATGTATATAAATATATATGTAGATATTCTATAAATAAAAGAAGTGGTTTTCATCTTGAAAGGCCATAAAACTGTGAGTTCTTGCCCCAAATTGCACATGATTTATGCCCTAAATCCCACATATTGAGATGTAATCCACGTGTTTTAGCCATGAATATCTCTGATTGTGTCACGATGACAATGAAAGCGAGGACAGTGTAAGGCCCTTATGACCGAGAAGGAAGTTCATGAGTAGGAGAAACATCTGTGGAGAAGACAAGGACAGAACAGGAGAAAGAGAGGGGTCCTGATAAGAAAGGAAGGGAAGATGAGCGAAAGAGATAGAGGTATTGAAGAGAGAGATACGAAAAAGAAAAGGAGAGAAGGAGAGAGCATGCTTGTACCCTGTGCTTCACGCTCACACAGTGTCCATGGCAAGGGAGAAAACAGACCGAACAGGGGCCGGTGGGAGGAGGAGCGAACAGGTGTTGCTGGAGAGATTAGCGTTGTGTAACCGGATGGGTTGTTTTTTTTGGGGGGGTGAGGGTGAGGCCAGGCTGGGGCGTGGATCGGAGTGTGAGTGTGCGCCCATGTGACCCGCATGGCGGTGCCGCACAGCTGGGGAGCTGGGCGCGCAGAGGTTTCCCTGCTGATTATTTAGCTCCCTGCCTCACACCCCCTCTGTCCCCATCAACATTTTTTGGTGATAAACAGGGCCCCATTGTGAATGCAACTGTAATCCATGTGTCTGGGCGTGGGGGGAGCTCAGTTAAACTCACGCGGAGATGAAGCTGTTTTATTGGCCAGTCACTCTGAGTGAAAAGCTCTCTCAGGAGCTCGGTGCTCCTGTGTTGAGATTAAACTTTTACAGAATACTTCTGTCATATTTTTTTCCATAAAAACTGTTTTCGCTTTGTGTTCCATCTGGACCCCCTTAAATGCAGTTTATGTATTTCAGGTGGAAAAAAACTGTATAACTTGATAATAAATGTGTTCTAAAACACAATAAAAAATGCAGAAATGAAATGCACCGGTGGATTCAGTTTTGTTTCCTGCTTGCATCCAGTTTTTCTTGTTTCTTGTTTTTGTGTTTTTGGAGAAGATGGTTTTCTGGCAGCAGGTGTGAATCCCTGGCTGAGCAGTTTCGTTTTTCTTACAACTTCGGCATGGACAGTGTTGGCCCTGCTATTACCCAGACGCTTAGTCCCACAACCCAGACAGTCAGACCTCCAGAGATCTTCAGATGCTCCCGCCTTACGGTCAGGGAAACAGCGCTTACCGGATTGGTGATCGCCATGACGATGGCAGGGGAGAGACAGCAAAGACAGAGTGCCGGTTCTCAGAGGGATGTTTGTGAAAGAGTCAGTGTGTTTTCACTGCAGGATCTTCTACCCAATAGGATTGGGCTGTGTGATATCAGTGTGTGGCTGAGCCAATGAGGGTTTGACTTGCTGTGTTCTCGTTAGGCCTGTCCTCACTGAGTACGTGCAATGGTTAAAATACAGGTTTAATGCCACTGAACTGCACTGCTTTCACCAGGCTTACAGCAGAGAGGTATAAACCTGGCACTATCACTCTGAACTGCACTGCTTTCACCAGGCTTACAGCAGAGAGGTGTAAACCTGGCACTATCACTCTGAACTGCACTGCTTTCACCAGACTTACAGCAGAGAGGTATAAACCTGGCACTATCACTCTGAGCTGCACTGCTTTCACCAGGCTTACAGCAGAGAGGTATAAACCTGGCACTATCACTCTGAACTGCACTGCTTTCACCAGGCTTACAGCAGAGAGGTATAAACCTGGCACTATCACTCTGAACTGCACTGCATTCACCAGGCTTACAGCAGAGAGGTATAAACCTGGCACTATCACACTGAACTGCACTGCTTTCACCAGACTAACAGCAGAGAGGTATAAACCTGGCGCTATCACTCTGAACTGCACTGCTTTCACCAGACTAACAGCAGAGAGGTATAAACCTGGCGCTATCACACTGAACTGCACTGCTTTCACCAGGCTTACAGCAGAGAGGTATAAACCTGGCACTATCACTCTGAACTGCACTGCTTTCACCAGGCTTACAGCAGAGAGGTATAAACCTGGCACTATCACTCTGAACTGCACTGCTTTCACCAGGCTTACAGCAGAGAGGTATAAACCTGGCACGATCACTCTGAACTGCACTGCTTTCACCAGGCTTACAGCAGAGAGGTATAAACCTGGCACTATCACTCTGAACTGCACTGCATTCACCAGGCTTACAGCAGAGAGGTATAAACCTGGCACTATCACACTGAACTGCACTGCTTTCACCAGACTTACAGCAGAGAGGTATAAACCTGGCACTATCACTCTGAACTGCACTGCTTTCACCAGACTTACAGCAGAGAGGTATAAACCTGGCACTATCACTCTGAACTGCACTGCTTTCACCAGGCTTACAGCAGAGAGGTATAAACCTGGCACTATCACTCTGAACTGCACTGCTTTCACCAGGCTTACAGCAGAGAGGTATAAACCTGGCACTATCACTCTGAACTGCACTGCTTTCACCAGGCTTACAGCAGAGAGGTATAAACCTGGCACTATCACACAAGCCCATTTACAAGCACAAAACTATCACTATGAACTGCAGAAATTAAAAACACATTCACAGTGTCTAGAGCACAACAAAAACTACAAACATGTGCAAACACAGTGATGACAAATATCACTGGGATCATTTTATGATCAGTTGGTAAAATGGCCCCTGAAGGATCAAATGTTGACATCTAATCAAATTGTACAGTATTTACGTCACTAGCTACCCTGATACTGTTTGTAGATGCAATGAAATTAAGTGACCATCAATGATTGCCAGGTTTGTGTCACGCTTAAGATGTTCTTGGTGGTTTTGTAAGAAAAAGATTTTTGAACATAGTTGATCATGTATTGCATGATTATTGTTATCGTGCTTGACGGAGATGGGCCTTAATACTCACGATACATGTTCACCTGTATCTGATTCAGAATAGATTATAGTTGTGGGACAGATAACACAGACTGTACCTCATCTCCCATCTGATTGGCCAACACCAGGGCTATTAATACGCAAATCACGCTTGTGAAAAGAAATGGTGAGACAAATGATTTTCAAAAAATTAATAAATACGCAGAACAGCATTTCCCTCCCTCGCCCAGTCCTGTACGTGATTGAGAGGAGAACGGGAGCATGCGGAAGGAGTGGAGATCGTCCTGTTGAGAAGGAGGCAGGTGGTGTTGGAGGCAGGTGTGCAGATTTTGGCAGGTTGGATAGCAAGCCGGCGCACGTTACAGTGTCCAGACTGGATGTGACGGCTCATTTCTTTCACTAATGCATCATGTTTTCAAACGAATCTGCTGTAGTCTGTTACCATAGTCAGTGTGCTATTCCCTTAAAAGGCTCTGAGATGTCCACTGTAACTTGTAGAAGCAGCCAATACTAAAGAAAGAGCAGGGTCTTATGACATCACAAAGAGGTGAAACTGCCATGCACCAACTGGATCTGACTGAGTCGAGCCGGTCATCAGCAAAGCCTTTTGATTGGCCCAAAAAAGTCAGTGATTGACAGCCAAGTTGGAGCTCCATCCATTATGGGGTTCATGAAACCTCATTCTACCACTAGTCGTCAGATCGCTGGATGCAGGCTCTTAGCCTTCATCATGGCAAACTTAGCTGGGCCGAATGGCCTGTTTTCATCATAAAATGTTCTTATGTTCTTATAATGCTAGCTATGAGCCCAAAAAGGCAAACCTACCTATCAAAAATTAATGCTGACTGTCCCAGACTGAGCATCTGTTAGACCTCATGTTCAATTTTTTTCTTTGTATTTTTTGCACAGAAAACTTGCTTTATATAACACATTTGCCTCTAGCAAAATGAGTGTGTTTTGCATCCAACAGGGATATCCTATACACATAACATGCGTACGCATTTTGTCATTTATTCCAAATCTGTTTCCTTTTAATGTCAGGGCTGTCCTGATTAATTGATTAATTGTCCTTACTAGTCAATTAATGATTTAAGCAGTAACTAATTCTTGAGGTAAAATAATCTGTAATAAGATTTAAAATACACGTTGAGTTTATTTTTAAAATGTAACACTTCATTTGCGTGAACAATTAAGCTGATGCTAACTGCCCACTCCCAAAGCTGAAGGGATGGCAGAGGCAGAAAAGACAGGTTTTACGGTTGGAGAGAGAGGGTAGGGCAGGATGGTAATCCTTGGAGACCTAACTGTCACACCAACAGCTGGGTCTGCAGGGGATACGAGTGCGGCATGCACTTTAAGATACTGGCAACCGTTGCCGTGTGAGATGTGGGCTCTCTCCTGGCATGGTTCCGGAACAGCGTCCTCGGTTTATGGAGGGAGCTTAGGGGTGGGGAAGGGGAAGGCAGAGGGACTAGGGCAGTAGTGGGTACATGAGGGTGGATGTAGGTGAGAAATAACTGCAGACAGACTACCCCCCCCCCCCCCACCCCGATTGGGAACAAACGAGGTAAGCTGTAGTATTCCGTCCTCGCAGGTTTGTAATATCAAAGAGGGCTGAGAACTCAGTGAATCACCCTTCCGCCCCCTCGCTGCTTGCTGCTGCCACGGTTACGAGGTGAAATGAGTTTTGCAGTTTCAGTGCAAGAAAGAGTGTACTAGCTTGCTTACAAGAACAGCACACACAAACATATCCACACACACACTATTTATTTTTGGATAAATAAACTTTAAACTCTTTCAAATATCACTGACATGAGAGCATTCAGATCACTAGTTTTGGAAAAAAATAAATAAAATAAATAATGAATGCACATGTAAATAGCCTTTATTTTAAAACCAGTTTATTTCTGAGCGAAGCTTCCCTGAAGGCCTGACTCCCTGACAGCAACACGGGCCTGGATTTGCCCAACATCCCGAAGTCTTCATGTTTGCTTTTGGCTGACTGCTGCTATCTGGTATCTGTCATCTGTGTGTTTCTTATCTAAGTGGAGGTAAGAGGCTGTTGGGCTGCAGTGTGCCAGTTAATTTGGTGTAGGCGTAATGGCTTTGTTTCTGCTGGCAGCGGTGCAGTCCACTCACAACGCTGCAAGCGTCGGGTGAGTCGCTGCTTCATCTCTCCTCAAGTGCTGTAATGAAAAGAGACATGGAAGATCACTTGAAAAGAGGGAAGGGGTCTGAGTGGTTTGCAAGCATGTGTGTGTGTGTGTGTGTGTGTGTGTGTGTTTTGTGGGTATGTGCACTCTTGTGTTTTTGTGTGTGGGTCTGGGTATGTTTGTAACTGTGTAAGGGAGAAAGGAACTATGTGTGTCTAGGTCCATATGATAGATAGAAAGAGATTGTATGTGTGTGTGTGTGTGTGTGTGTGTGTGTGTGTGTGTGTGTGTGTGTGTGTGTGTGTGTGTGTGTGTGTGTGTGTGTGTGTGTGTGTGTTAGCTCATTCACATCAGCCAGCCACCGTCAGCCAATCAAATGAGCTTAACATCATCCAATCAAATACCAGTGACAAAAGTTGAAAGGTAACAGATTATGGTAGAATTTTGGGATAATGAAAACAATGATCAAGATGATGATGATGATGATGATGATGATGATGATGGATTACTTCGTGATCATTTCACTGGGCTTCGAGAGCGTCTCTTCACAGAAGTGTTCTCATTAAAGATGTTTTTTGTCTCTCGTGTTGCTTTTTTTTGACTGTTTATATGGGAGTCTCAGGTGAGCTCAGGTGTGGGTTCCTTTATTTATTCACAGGGGATGTATTTTTATTAAATATGTTTTTTTTTTTACAATATGGTGTGTGTTTGTGTGTGTGTATATGTCTGTGTGTTATTGTGCCTATTTGTTCGTGTGTATGGGCACAAATGTATTTGTATGTGTGTATATGTGTGTGTGTGTGTGTGTTCTTTTCTGTGTGTTTGTGTTTTGTGTGTGTGTGTTGTCTCTTTTCTGTGTGTTTGTGTTTGTCTGTCAGTAAACCATTTTCCATTAAATGAAAACATTTTATTATCACACAAGAAACTATTGGTTTATGGTTTCTTGTGTGTGAACTGGCAGCTGATTTTCAAAGCTGAAAACAAAGAATGGTTTACAGTGTAATCCCAGTGTGTTCCCAGTGTATTCCCAGAGTAATCCCAGTGTATTCACAGTGTATTCCCAGATTAATACCAGTGTATCCCCAGTGTAATAGCATTGTAATCCCAGTGTATTCCTAGTGTAATCCCAGTGTATTCCCAGTTTATTCCCAGTGTATTCCCAGAGTAATCCCAGTGTATTCCCAGTGTAATAGCATTGTAATCCCAGTGTATTCCTAGTGTAATCCCAGTGTATTCCCAGTTTATTCCCAGTGTATTCCCAGAGTAATCCCAGTGTATTCCCAGTGTAATAGCATTGTAATCCCAGTGTATTCCTAGTGTAATCCCAGTGTATTCCCAGTTTATTCCCAGTGTAATCCCAATGTATTCCCAGTGTATTCCCAGAGTAATCCCAGTGTATTCCCAGTGTAATAGCATTGTAATCCCAGTGTATTCCTAGTGTAATCCCAGTGTATTCCCAGTTTATTCCCAGTGTATTCCCAGAGTAATCCCAGTGTATTCCCAGTTTAATAGCATTTTATTCCCAGTGTAATCCCAGTGTATTCCCAGTGTAATCCCAGTGTATTCCTATTGTATTCCTAGCAGTGGAAGAATGCATTGCTCAGATGAGGGTGGAATGGTCTTCGCTGTCCTCAGAGGGAGGTCAGACGGCTAAATTGGGCTCCTTCATTGATGCAATGCTGTAGGCAGTACTAATAGGCTTTATTTTTGGAGTTTCAACCTCCTTATTATGGAGCTGATTCCAACAAATATTCATTTTAGCAGTTCTCTCTCTCTCTCTTTGTCACTCTCTCTCTATCTGTATGTGTGTGTGTGTGAAAGAGAAAGAGGATATTTTATTTTACACTGGAGACTGGTGTTTTTTCTGTCCTTTTATTACGTGAACATTACAAGGTCCATGAGTGATTTTTATTTATATTTATTTACTTATTATCATAAGCATTTTAATTGAATACAATTGCTTCAGAACTTTTTTGTAAATGTACGCATTCTGTGAGTGGTTCTACAATCAGCCCCAGACCTGAATAAAATAACCATTTTACAGCCTTAACCCTTTACGATAATACCTTAACCTTCTATACACCCGCAGAGCCCATGTATATTTGACATTTATTTTCACTAATTTCGTTAATAAGCAAATTTTTCATTCAAGCATAGGTATGTATTTGATTACTTACATGAAACATCTCAGGGATGTCTTGAACTGAAGAAAAAAAATGATGTGTAAGTTTGGCTGAGATGTGCTCAGATGTGTTTGTGTCTCAGGTGTGTGAGCGACACGGCATCTAACAGAGACAAACTCACGCTACAGCCCCCGCAGCTTCCCTCCTCCCGCAGGTTTTTTGATCAGATGCAGAAATGAGATGGAGGCAGCAGAGCTTTAATCTGACCTGACCAACCAAGCTGACAGTCAAGGAAATACCATGATATTATTCTCACACCTACAGACAACATCTAAATGGTAACCTCTCAGAGCTGCTAACAGCGCATTAGCTGCACAGAGAAGAGAATCAGACCTTTACCTACAGCCAAGAGGTACACGTTAAACTCACAGATTATATCTACAGACATAAGCCATGGAGACAAGTTACCAACATGAGCTGCACATTACGACCAAAGAGCTGTTAAACAATGCTGCCATGAGCTGCACAGAAAACTGCAACTACAGACATGGGCTGTGTATGAAAATCACTGACCTGTTCAGGCAGGACTAACATGGGACACAGGGCAAAGTCGGTGAACTGTGAAAGAGAATCGGCATGAGCCATATACATTAAAATCGCTCACCAGTGCCTACAGTGCTGATGAAAGCAGCACTGTAAACCCAGTTATGAGACACATTGCTATAAACTCATCCATTTGAGCCGATGCAGCACAACAGAGCCACAATTATAAAACCTAAATTTCACATTTCACCCTTATGTGTTATCTGTGACTGAAAAAAAAATTTATATATTTCACAGCAGCTTTGGGAACTTTAAGAGAATAAAGGGGGGAAGGAGGTTGTGGAAATTTTGTTGCTGGCAGGAAAAAAAGAGTGAAATTATTTTTAGAGGTATTGTGCCTTATTTATGCAGAACAGGGACTCCAGTGGGAGGATAAATATGAAAAAACACAAACACCAAAAAAAAAAAAAAAAACCTAATTGGATATTCCACAGTGGATAGTATTCGTTTTCACGATAGTTTTCATTTCGGAGTGTGTCGTATCCCACAGAACTCTGGGGACCTGGTGTGCTGAGGACAGAGGAGGACTGGTTTAAAATGAAGAGTAGCCTACTTCTTCTCCTTTGGGTGTTCAAGGCTGTGTTGGTGTTCCTTATTGCTCAGTGCGTAATTAATCATTTAGAGCAGTTTATTGTGTGGCTAGCTCACCTCACATGGCTCTGTGCGTGTGTGCTGGTGGCTGAGTATGAGGTGAAAACAGAAAGCGGTTTTTCCAAAGACCCTTCAGGGCTAAGCTTGGAGAGCCCTTCTCCAGACTCTGGGCATCTGAAGCCAGCACCCTTACTGCCCTTAACCCTTCTCATGCCCAAACCTGCTAAAGCTAAGCAGGTATTGGCTTTGCTTAGTGTTTAGATGGAAAAGCTCCTGGGGAAATTAAGAAGTGTTCATGCATGACTCCCCCTGGACCAAAGAGAGCTCCAATGCCCCAACGCAGTGATGGGGATACTGTGCCGTAGAGGGTGCCATCCTTCGGATGAGGCGTCAAGCAGAGGTCCCGACTCAAAGTGGTAATAAAGATCCAACTGCACACCCAAAGAGTGGGTGTGTTATCTTAGGTATCCTTGTCAAATTTTCATAAAGAACTGGCTTTCTATATCTGGACACCTAAACAACCCATATATTGGGTCAGTGTGTGTTGGAGTTTTCAGTTGATATACTGGGTTACCAGAGAGATGAGCTGAATGTCTTGCTTGTGTAATCTTGTTTGTGACTTCCCCAAATACAGTTTTTCCAGAAATGATGAAAAATAAAACTGTCATTTTTATTTGGCAGTACGGAACAAATAATTTATACTTTCTATTCATGTGTCAATCTTAAGCAAAAGTGGAGATACAAGTTGTGTTTTTTTTTTCTTTTATAATGTATATGCTCTTAAATGCCTTCATCCTCACCCCAATCAAATTGTACTGCTCCTCTTTGCGAATATTTGTCAAATTCAAAATTGCCAAATTTTAATGAAGATGACATTTTGTCCTTAATGTTTGTCCTTAAAGTCATAAAAGCCTCAAGGTCATAATGTGGATATCCATTTTTTTCTTTTAATGATGCTAATGATACATTCTTCCACTCCCCTTTCTGTCCCTGCTCTTTTCTGCTTTCCCAGGCCTGGCTTCAGAGATACGGCTACCTCCCCCAACAGATCCACGAATGTCGGTCCTCTGTTCGGCCGAAACCATGCAGTCCGCTATCGCTGCCATGCAGCGCCTCTACGGCCTGAACGTCACGGGCTCGCTGGACAAAGACACCATCGAGTGAGTCTCTACCTGTCCCCTGGGGAGGTTGAGCTATCCCATCAGCCCCCACCGTCAGATATGTGTGCATGCATGTTATACCCCCATGGTAGTCAACTGTGTTCCTGGAGTACCATAGACGTTTCTGGATTTTGTTCAATTTGAACTCCCACTACATAACTCAATTATTGGGCCTTATGAATGCAGGTGGCCATGTGCTGCAGTTGAATGAAGAGTATAATCACTCATAATAATAGAATATTCAAACTCAGACGCTTCATAATTGGCTAAACTGGGGTCAGCAAGAGCTCTGATTCAGCAAAAAAACAGAAACATCTCCTGAATTCTATGACTGGGGTTTGCCTACCTATGTTATTGCTGTACTGTGTACCTTCAAGTGATTGACCGCCCCCTCTCCTACATTCCCGCACTTCCTAGTCACAATTATTTACCTGTACTGGCCCTCTGGTGGTGGAAAGAGCTTCCCACCCTGGTCAGGACAACAGAATCATTGGCCATCCTCTGTGGCAGAACAGGATAGACTTGATGAATTGAGAACTGTTCCCTTTCCCGGCAGACTGCATATGTAATTAATGATAGAATTTTGGAGCTTGTGCTCCTTGGATATCCTCCTAACCTTCCCTATCCCGAAATATAAAGACCAAAAAAACCTCGGTGTTCTGGACCTTTTTGCCCAGCGCTGCACCAACACTACAATTCAGAATCTGTAATTATGGTCTGGATTCAATCGGCTTTTGTCCTTAACTTTGGCTCACAAGGAAATGCATCTTTCTTCATCACAAATCCAGTTTTGGCAAGGGTGGTGATATCCAAAATTAACTTGCCAGGCAGTTTCATGAAGAAAGGAGGGAATGCTTGCTTGCTTCTGTCTTTTTGGTCTAAGTTAAGGTTAAATTTTGGCTGAATTCAGACCTCATGCTACCCATCTTAATTTGTAACTGCACAGGAAATAATGAATTGCAGTTTGAAGAAATGGCAGAACATGTAGCTTGGGAATGTCCCTTAGGCTGTGTCTGTATAGCTGCATTAAAACACTAAACCTGATTTGTTCATCAAGTCCAGTTTATTCACCAGACTGTCCATACACAAATGCAGGTTCCCTTGGCAAGGATCAGATTTAAGGTTGCCATGCAAACCAATCTGATTCCAAATTCCAATTACCAAATACTGTTTAGACAATAATGAGATGGTCTTCTCTGTGTCACATATGGTGAAAAAGTGTGATTTGAGGTGCTAGTCTAAGCACAGCCTTACAGAGCTCTGTGATGGAGGCTGCCCATTCTGTTATGTGATTTTGGAGGCCTGAATGTTCACATGTGCTGGGGTAAACTCTGATGCTCCTGTCAGGTCAGAGTAAAAGTTAAAGTGTGAAGATAACAAAATGATGATGATGACGATGATGATGATGATGATGATGATGATGATGATGATGATGATGATGGATGATGATGATGATGATGATGATGATGATGATGATGATGATGATGATGGATGATGATGATGATGATGATGATGATGATGATGATGATGATGATAGAGCTGAACTGAGAGACCCCTGGATGCCAGCCAGCCCTGTCTATACATCATCATTTTAGAAGCATCATCTGTGACCCAAAGACTCACTACTAACCATATTAAAAATATGAAATCCAGGACTCATAAAGCATCTCAGAATAGGACTGCTGATCTAGGATCAGGCTTCCACTGCTCATACCCATCCTTATCCATTGTGAGTAGAAAGGCAAAGCTGATCCTGGATCAGTGTAGCTTTTATGAGTCTGTGTGAGCATGCAGCCCTGCCGCAGTTCAGACTGCCAGTGCACTCAGCAGTGTTCCTTCACACACACTAGACGACAAGTAAAAAGGAAAGAACTCAGTCACTTTTACATTTTTGGAAATGTATACAGCAGGATATCAGCTGAAGCGGGTCAGGTTAAGGGCTCTACTCAAAGACACAACGGCAATGCCACACATGGGAACAGATCCTGCAACCCCTGAGTCAGAAGCTCAGCAGCCTAACCTTTATACAGCACTCCCATCTGTGTGCACACGCGCACACAATAGTATTCAACATTGTAGAATGATTCACACAGTAGCTGTGGAGGTAAGGAATCACGCCTCCATGCCGCAGCTTTCTCTTCATGTGCTTTAGTCGCTCCCATCTTTCAGCATGAAGCATCTACCCCCTCCCCCCCCACCCTTCCAACTCACACCCTTGAACCTCTCCCACCCCCACTCTGCACCCCCCCCCATCCTGCCACGCCCCCACAGCTAATGTCTTAACTGTTGTTTGTTTGTTTCCTCCTTCTGCCTTCTACATGACGTGGTAGCGATAACACGATAAGGTGAGCCTCCATTTAATCTTGCAATGTCTTGTGTCTTTTTTTAAAAATGTGACTTTATTGTATTTGTCGTTATCCTTTTTCCCGTAAAAGCATGCTTTGCGTGAGTAGTGCAGGAGGTGACGGAGGCATGCGGGAGGTGTGACAGAGGTGATGAGGGCGGTGATGACACAGTCACATGACGTGTGAAAAAGACATTTTTACGCTGGCTGCACACACCTCTTGCAACGCTCGCTCATTTACAGTTCACTCATTCTGCTGCCAGTTTGAAAGATGTTAGATGATATTTTGGTGGGTTGCATACAAACAACAACCACAACAACATCAACAACAATCATAATAATCTTTCTTAATCATCTTCTTCTTCATCTTACGATTATTATTATTATTATTATTATTATTATTATTATTATTATGTATCTGAAATGCTGTTAAACTGCTAAATTAACATCAGTGCTCCCTGATGTGACTGTTGATCCTGGAGGGTCACATGATGAGGTGGCCTTTGGTATCACCCTGTTTTGATCCAGGTGATTTCAGGTGTGTTCAGTTTGCTGTGACTGACTGCTTTTACCTGATCATTTAAATGCAACCAAACGCTGTGGCTCTCTAGGAATAGGGCTGGGATCCATCTGTCAGAGTCACTGAACATACCTTCATTAAATCTCCTTCAACTACTTGAAAGGGAACACAAACCCCCCCACTCCACTACCTGGAAGTAACTTTAAGGATGCGATCTCCCTGTTGACTTGATCTGTGGGCTGCCTCAAAAAGACTCTTTGATTACAACTTAGAATATCAAATAACGGATCTGTGCACTTTCACACAATGTTTGCAAGTGAAAGAAAAAAGGGAAAATAACTGCGAAAAAAAGTAAAAACAAAAAGGAGGAGAATCACGTCAGGTGGGCTCACCTCAGGCTCGCTCTCTGTTCACAGCGTTATAAAGACAATCATTCTTTTTCTCACCTCCATCCCATTCCCTGCCATCCAGCTCTCTTCACCGACTCCAGTCAGCCCTGAAAATCACATTGAGGCGCGCAGCATGGTCTCTGCATTACCCCGATCTCTAGAGAGTCAAAGTAACATAGTGACGTATCATGTGTTCATACCATTTGCTAGCACTGATGAATGTTATTTTATTAATAGGCCAGGTGAGACGGTATTGAGTATTTTATGAAAAAAAAAAAAGTAATACGACTTTCACACTTTCATCATGCATGTCCACAGATCTAGAATCATTATAGCATATACATGCTTATTGTAATTTTTACCAAATTAAAGTTTATTATCTGTGCCTCCCAGGGATCTAACAGTTAAATGCGCCATGAACACTGAACACTAGAAGCGGTTTATATTGATCATTATATCATTTCCTATTGATTTGTTTTGGCTGCTTGTTACTGTGCTTTTCCCCAGAGGGGATGAGCAGATCAAAAGTCCAGCCTTCAGTGCGTGATTAGTGTAGGGTCCTTCAGTGCGTGATTAGTGTAGGGTCCTTCAGTGCGTGATTAGTGTTGGGTCCTTCAGTGCGTGATTAGTGTTGGGTCCCTTCAGTGCGTGATTAGTGTTGGGTCCCTTCAGTGCGTGATTAGTGTAGGGTCATTCAGTGTGTGATTAGTGTTGGGTCCTTCAGTGCGTGATTAGTGTAGGGTCCTTCAGTGCGTGATTAGTGTAGGGTCCTTCAGTGCGTGATTAGTGTTGGGTCCTTCAGTGCGTGATTAGTGTTGGGTCCTTCAGTGTGTGATTAGTGTAGGGTCCTTCAGTGCATGATTAGTGTTGGGTCCTTCAGTGCGTGATTAGTGTTGGGTCCTTCAGTGCGTGATTAGTGTAGGGTCCTTCAGTGCGTGATTAGTGTAGGGTCCTTCAGTGCGTGATTAGTGTAGGGTCCTTCAGTGCGTGATTAGTGTAGGGTCCTTCAGTGCGTGATTAGTGTAGGGACCTTCAGTGCGTGATTAGTGTAGGGTCCTTCAGTGCGTGATTAGTGTAGGGTCCTTCAGTGCGTGATTAGTGTAGGGACCTTCAGTGCGTGATTAGTGTAGGGTCCTTCAGTGCGTGATTAGTGTAGGGTCCTTCAGTGCGTGATTAGTGTAGGGTCCTTCAGTGCGTGATTGGTGTTGGGTCCTTCAGTGCGTGATTGGTGTTGGGTCCCTCAGTGCGTGATTAGTGTAGGGACCTTCAGTGCGTGATTAGTGTTGGGTCCTTCAGTGCGTGATTAGTGTAGGGTCCTTCAGTGCGTGATTAGTGTAGGGTCCTTCAGTGCGTGATTAGTGTAGGGTCCTTCTAGGCCCTGTCAAGTCATGAAGAATCTCCCTGAATCTACCAGGGAAAACACTCATGCTTCTACTTGATTTCTGACTTGGATCATTGTGTGACACCATTGCCGAATGGCAGGATGTCATATATTAACTGACATTTTATTTTTTTTTAATCGAGTCGTGGGCCTCAAACAAGCTTTTAACTGTTCTGAGAGAGTGCTGTTGTTAATGAACACAATGGCGGATGGATATACCAAACATAATTCTTCACTGACTGGCATGAACGATGGAAAAAGTGAAACAAAAGACTCTTGGGACAGATAGTATATGACCAATCCACTACTTCTTGGGTATGGGAGGCCATACATTTTGTTGCTGGTCTGTGGTAATAGTATGGACTGGGCTTTGTTTTTGACATATAGGGATTGATGGTACAGGCAATAATAGGGTCCAGGAACAAATGCATTGTGACATCATTAGTACGTGTCACTCTGGGCTCCTGGGAGTGATATATTGTGTTGTAAGGTGGCCATGTTGAGTCGCAAGCCGGGGGTTGAGAAATGATGCCCATGTTTGTGACCAGTGAGTCCAGTTTGGAGGGCCATTCCACTGCATTTCTCCCAGTCTAAAGCATGTACTTACCAGATCCGAATGTATGTATGTAATGCACGGTCAGGCAGGGATATGCTGTATCATGACGGTGATGTCATCAGAATGTGCCACGGTGGTCCCTCACTCTTGACATCATCTCCCCCCGTGTGTACATCCTTACAGCTGGATGAAAAAGCCTCGATGCGGGGTCCCAGACCAGCTGGGGGGGTCGTCCAAATTCAGCGTGCGAAGACGGCGGTACGCCCTCACAGGACAGAAGTGGCAGCACAAGCACATCACATACAGGTGGGTGGGTGATGTTGCCGTGACTACCTGTCCGGCCAAAGTGTGAAGCATTGCTACGGACACAAATACCTTTTCCAAGGGGAGTATGTTTCAAATGATATCCACCAGATGAGTTTTCGTGTCAGGAATTTTTGTCCTAACCTTCGGGCAAATTTTTGTTAGACAAAATTGTTAGGTGGGTTGTTTCAAAGGCTCATAAAACCCTTGACGCAATGATGACAAAGACTTTTATGCTAAATAATTTGTGTGTCATGTATTTGAAACAGATATGTGTCTGTGCCTGTGTCGAGTCTAAGTTATATTTACAGAAGCTTTGAATCTTTGAATCATCTTTGAATCGCCACAGAACAGTTGCATTCTCTCCATGTGAAATCAATGACGAATAGTTATGAAAATAAAGAAATACAGCAGAAATAACTCAATCTGTTTTGAACATTAAAACAGGGCCCCAATATTCTCTGTATTTATACCTTTATTTATTTTAATTATAACATTGTTTTGCACTGTTCATACAGCAAGCATTTAAAGATAGCTATATTAACATTTATATTTTCTATTTATTATGTATAATAAGAAGCACAGTGTTAAGCTCAGGCAGTCATCCGGGCTGGGGATGTGTGTGTGTGTGTGTGTGTGTGTGTGTGTGTGTGTGTGTGTGTGTGTGTGTGTGTGTGTGTGTGCGTGTGTGTGTGTGGGGGGGTGGTGGGGTTGGGAGGGGGTACATTGCAATTGAAGTTTGTGGCACAGAGTTAACGAGCAGCATCACAGGACTAATTAACCAATTGCATTCCTGCTCTCTCTGCTCCCAGCTCTTTTCTAAACCTGCAGCATGAAAAATCAAACCTAAAGGCTGTTAGCTTAAAAAAAAAAGCTGTCCTTTTTTAAAATCCACATACAAGATTGTTCCTCTCTCACTCCCACAATCTCGTAGTATTACAACAAAAAATAAAATAATAATAATAATAATAATAATAATAATAATAACATAAAACAGGATTACCTTCACTGGGTCGTGGGTGAGCAGGGGTTTTACTCTGAACTGATGTTCTGTCACAGTGATTGAGGGCATGTATATAAATATATATGTAGATATTCTATAAATAAAACAGGCGTTATATAATCCTGAACACTGTGACTTCTTGCCCCAAATCGCATATGATTTATGCCCTAAATCCCACATATTGAGATGTAATCCACATGTTTTAGTCGTGAATATGACTCTTCTCTGGATGTTTTAGCAGTGCGGTGGCAATGAAAGCATAAAGCCTTACGAACGGGGAATGAAGTTCATGACCCCGAAATGAGTTGGAACGATGTCCATTGAAAACGGGGCGGGGGGAGAGACAGAGAGAGAGATGGCAGTGGTCTGGTTCCAGCAGGTTATAATATTATTCTGGTACCTTATATTCATCCAAGTACCTTCTAATATCTGCAGTAAAGCTTTAGTTCATGTGATGCAGTTGCAATTTTTGTCTTTCACCAAGCATGATAAGGAATCATGCTGCACTCAAACATTTAAAAAATTCAATACTTCTCAAAATGGGTATTGAAGGGAAAGAATAACGTGGGGAAGAAGGAAGGGGAATAACATGGGGAAAGCGAAGAAGAGGTATTGAGACCAGAAATTAGGCGTTCCTCTTACTTCCTGGTTCCGGTGAATTCCACATGAGGGAGTGGCCAAATGCCCATGTGACCATTCCTTCTGGACATTGCCCGTCTTGTCAGGCTTCACCAGCCATGCTGGTCTTCCGCTTCAGCGCATCGGTCTTTGACCCTGTTTCCCATGTCTGAGCAGGATAGGAAGAGGGAGGAAGAGTGGGAGAGGAAGAGAGGTTGTGATGGTGTAGAATAATGTAGAGGAGAGAGAGAACATGCATGGCATGGAGAGAAGGAGATTGACATTTCATTACAGCTATTTAGCAGACACTGTTTTATCTTTTTATGCATTTTCCATTTGCATAGCTGGATATTTACTGAGCCAGTTTAGTTGAAGTACCTTTCACAGGGGTACAACAGCACTGCCCCATCTGGGATTTGATCCTGCAACCCAGGGGTTAAAACACCAATTCCCCATTAACTATTATACCATGTTGCTCCTCAGATGAAAGTGCAGGGAAGACAGCAGAGAGAAGAAAGGAGTGAAAGAGCATTGCATGGAGAGGAAGAGAAAGGGAAAGAGAGAAAGAGAGAACGGATTTGTGGGTAGGGCATCGCAAACAGGATGCATGTGTAAAACATGGAAAGAGGAGTGGAAAGAGAGAGAATGGATCTGTACAGAACAAAAGGGGGGTTACTGGTCTTGTTCAGTGTGGATCACGCAGCATCTCAGAACGGCAGTTATTCAAACACCTAATACCAAATCCATCAGCCAATCACGCCCCTCTCAAACACCTAATGCCACATCCATCAGCCAATCACGCCCCGCTCAAACACCCAGTACAACATCCAATCAGCCAAACACCCAGTACCACATCCATCAGCCAATCACGCCCCTCTCAAACACCTAGTACCACATCCATCAGCCAATCACGCCCCTCTCAAACACCTAGTACCACATCCATCAGCCAATCATGTCCCTCCCAGCCCAGACCCTGTTCTCTCCCAAAAGGGGCAGCACACAGGGCAGTGCACCAGTTTGGCACAGCACATTCTATAATGTGTGTGTGAATGGAGTATCCAGAGTGAGGCACAGCATTATATAGTTTTAAATTAAGTAAAATTTGCCCTCAGCTCATGTGGCAATAGCATTTGAGGTAGCATGCTTCGCTCTAATGTAAACAGCCCATGCACAACCCATGGATCTGCTTCAAATCCACAAAAGGAGGACCAAACACCCCCGACAAAGGGAAGCCTGCGTGGGAAGGTGAGAGAAGGCCAGGGCAGGAGATGTAAAGGCAGGTGAGGCCAGGTGTTCCTGGAGAGATTAGCGTTGTGTAACCTGATGGGTTATTTTTTTTTTGGGGAGGCGAGGATGAGGATGAGGGTGAGTTGAGGCTGGTCGTGGAGCGGAGTGTGAGTGTGCGCCCATGTGACCTGCGCAGAGGTGCCCCACAGCTGGGGAGAGCAGATGGGCACTCAGACGTTCCCTCCCGATTAACACCCCCACCCCCTCTCTAGCACCCCCTTCCCCCTCCCTCCCTAACCCTCTTACCCTACGCAGGCCCTGGGGCCGGTCCGACTGGCACAGCAGAACATGTTTTACACTACATTGCATTGTGTAACATTGCACATGGCAACACACAGAGTTGGTCCCTGATGCATTACATTAAAATAGACTACACAATAGGCATTCAGCAGATTCAGTAATCCAGAGTGACTTATAATACAGAGACGATTAGTACTTTTTAAGTGTGCGATTAATCTATACGACTTGATATTTAGAGGAGCACTTTCGGGTTAGGCAGTGCCCCGCTTGAAAATGCAACTTCTTCATGAAATTACCAATTGCTTAACTACACTACCAGTTTGTTACGTTATATCTTTGTGCAGTACCCTTTCATACAGCAGCGTATTTCCTGAATTTAGGCAACAACAGTAGTGTCTCTTGGGAACTGAATCCCAGCTCCCAATCCCTAATACTACTCTGCCTGTAGACAAGGGTATATGCTCCTACACCTATACCCACCTAAATGTTTTAGGATATACTGTATGCTCCTATTAGCACCTTTGGGGTTATACCCACCTAAATGTTTTAGGATATACAGTATACTCACCTATTAGGCCCATTACCATTAATACATTTGGGTTATAGTATGCCCACCTCCTCAGACAGTATACTCACCTACTAGCCTTATTACCATTAATATTAATACATATGGGCTTTGGAGTTACAGTATGCCCATATGGGCTTTGGAGTTACAGTATGCCCACCTCCTCAGACAGTGTACTCACCAACTCAGTAACCACAACATTACTGTTGTAGAAGTAACCAGACACCCAGCTGGCACTCTTTCCATCCTCTCCCATTCTTATTTAATGACATTCCAGTGTGTCCCCATTCCAGGGAATGAACATGCATTCCCATTGGTCCGTTCCTTGATTACACGCCTCATTGAATATTCATAAGCTCCATCCGATCTTATTAAGTGAGAGGGAATGAACTGTCAACGGCAAGGATGTGGAGATGGCCACATGGGTGCCGTCATTGTTGTTCTCACTTTGAAATCAGAAACCAATTCAGGTCTGTGGAGGTGAGTTAGCCGCGCAATCAGCTGTACTGATTGGTCAATTTAGTGCTGAATAACTACAAAAGCCACCGCATGCTATGTCTCTGCTGGACCACGCTCGCCTGCCACTGGTCTATCTAATCTGCAGAAACACCTGCTCACAGATAACTGTCCTCCCTGCGTTGAATTTCATTTTTAATCCTCAGACGTGCCTTCACTGAGGTTGAAATTTCTTAATTAAAGGAGACGTTACATCGCTTGTCAAACCGCTAGACAGTGCGGCAATTATCTACTCATTTCAGCGGTATGATTTTTTTTTTTCTTACAGTCAAAACCATCCATTCAAGTGAACGACAATAACAGCGCTCCTCACCCAAGCTGGTGTTGGTTTGCCGTGAGCCCGGCAGATGTCTGGGAACCGCGAGAGAGACAGATCGCTTCAGACAGAGCCGGCGGAACACTTTCATTTCCCCCAGATAACAGCACACCTCGCATGGTGATAAAATGCTAATGTCGCTCTCGCTTCCCTTAACCTTGAATGACAGCATGGTGCTATTTTACTTCCACCTCAAATGCCACCAACAGCTGCTCTGTGGTATGAGGTCCTTCAGGACTCTGGTACTAAAGCACCACAGAAAACACAGATGTGTGGTCCAACAGGCCCTCTTTTTCTAATCATGACAGAGTTTTTAAGAACTAGAAATTCGGTCTGCGGAACTTGTTTTCCTCAAGGAATAGAATCGCCTCTTTATGACATCATAGTCACACTCAGCTGTTCTGTTTTGCATAACAAGTCACAGGATTTTCCCTTAATGTTCCATGTTCCTTAATTTCCCGTTACTCAGTAATAAGGTGCTGTTAGTTACCATAGTAGTAATTAAACAGGTATAGCAACACAGGAGCAACTTTTAGAATGCAGAGTCCTGCACAGGTCCTTTTTTGAAGACCCACACCCACCATGTACCCGCAATAGTGAACACCACTACCTGACGTTAGCAATAATTTAACGCCGTACCAGACCGACCCATTTAACATAAAAATTGTGACCTGTCCTGAACCCATATTAAAATAACGCAACTACATCAGGTTCACCAAAAAATCTTTATTTGCTCACTCAATCAATGTCTATTAACTGACACAAACACTGGGACTGGGCTTCTCTGAATAGCCTGCATTTTTAGCGTATTGTTGGTGACAATCAGAAGAAAAAAGAATATCCATCCTTTTTTCAAATAAAGAACAGACAGCCTGATCTATTTCACCCACAGCCCACCCGTGCACCACAAATGTTAATGACCGACAATGTTAATATTTTTTCACCTGTTACATCAAATTTAGCGGGTACCCGGCCCGATGGCAGGACTCTGGTACAATACACCCTGGTGCAGCGTCATCTTTTCCTTCCTGGGGGGTGGGCGACAAGATGACATCACAAGAGACATCCTCATCCAAGTGGTGGGGCATGAGCGGTGGGTAGGGAAGGGAAGGGGGGCGGGGCGTGGTTGACATGTGATTGACAGCAGCCTGTGGTGGTTTTTTTGCAACTCATTCAGATTCAGCGCTGCTCTCTGAGGTTAGATCTGAGACTGTCCTGCTTTAAAGGAGAAGCTGGGAGCACTGAATGATTACATCACAAGGCAGGTGTCTGCAGGAAGGCATTTCCATTTCTGTGGACTCATCCAACAAGGGTTGGGAAGGAGCGGGAAAAAGAGCTAATGACTGTCAAAGCAGCTGGCTGGGGTGGGGGTGGGGGGGGGGGGTCTGGGGTGAGGGGGTCAACCTCTTTGAGGGTTATTTCCAACTCTCCAACTCTACCCCCTCACCAGTCCAAGCCTGATTGTAGAAAATGTCAGAGGGATAAAGAGGAGCCAGACATCGCCCAGTTACGTAACATTTCTGGAGCTGTGAAAGGCAGAAGCAAGTTTATCCGCCTAGTTGTAACATATGCATATGTGGCCTATTGATACACACTACGGTGCGCGCTGTCTGGTGCTAGCCACGGTTTGAATGGATAGCCCCACCAAGGGTTTTGGTTGGCGGTGTGATAACTAACTGATGAACCACAGTTATATATGGGGGGAGTGATTACACTGGAGGAATGACCTCCCCTTGGTTCCCAGCTACGGCACTGGCTGATTTAATGCAACGCACTGTAAAGTGGAGAGGAGAGGAGAGGAGAGGAGAGGAGAGGGAGAGAGAGAGAAATAGCGAAAGAGGATTGGAGACAGAGTCAGAACGATAAAGCGAGTTAAACAGTAAGCGTAAATATTTTCCACAGCAGTGGTGTACAGCAGATTAGACAAGGGTAAGGATTGTTTAAATTCTTCAAATCCCTCAGAAGATGATGGGGGGGGGGGGGAATAATGGGAACATAATGAACACTGAATGCCTCCTGTTATTTCTGCTCCGCGGCACAATCTGGGAGAACGGTGCTTTGTCTCTCTCGGATCTCTGTGTGTCCCAGGGAAAAGCGGCAGGCTTCCGCTTATGTTGTACTGTGTGTTCGGGCGCCACGCGGAGAGATGCCGCGATTAACTTTAAAAAGCCAGGAGAACAGTAGATAAAGCGCACTGAGCGTGTGTGGAATGCCAGGAAAACTAAACAAAGTCAAACTCGCTACTGTGCCTGATTTGAACAAAGACAGAAAAACAATTACTGTCGACCAAATGCAGCTCCTTTTAGCTTTAGGCTGTTGATAATCCATAATTAGAAGATATTGTAGTCTCAGAAAATGCTAAAGTTCCATCAACACCTGCAGTACAAAAAAACATACAAATTGATCTTTAATTTTTCTGTGACTGTTTCTTGTTTAGTTTGGTGATTGTCTCCTTTGGTTAATCAAAAAAACAAAACAAAAAAAAAAAAATGTTCCAATCGCTAACTATTCTGTGACCCTTCCATGACTGTTCTGTGATCATTCTGTGTTCTGTTTGGTGATTGTTTTCTATTGTTGTGTAACTGTTCTGTGATGGATCCATGTTCCATCCTGTGACCCTTCCATAATTGTTCTATGATGGTTCCATGCGGATGCTTCCTTTTTTTGTTCTGTAACCGATCTTTGACTGCTTGGTTTTCTATTTGGTAACCCGTATGTGCCTGCTCTGTGACCATGTTGTCTCTCCGTTCCTTCCCTCCTCAGCATAAAAAACGTCACACCCAAAGTCGGCGCGGTGGAGACCCACGACGCCATACGGCGGGCCTTTGATGTGTGGCAGAACGTGACGCCGCTTCGCTTCGAGGCCGTCCCCTACAGCGCGCTGGAGAACGGCAGGCGGGACGTCGACATCACCATCATCTTCGCCTCGGGTTTCCACGGCGACAGCTCGCCCTTCGACGGGGAAGGGGGCTTCCTGGCACACGCCTACTTCCCTGGGCCAGGGATTGGGGGGGACACGCACTTTGATTCGGACGAACCCTGGACCCTGGGGAACCCCAACCATGATGGTAAGTAATGGGGATTCTTAACATTGCTGCCATGTGTTTGCACTGGATTGGACTGGGCTAGGTATGGTTGTGCTGTATTCAAACTTTTTATTGCTTCGTTAACAATGTTTTTATTGAAATATAGATCATAGCTGCATTTGTTTTTTTTTATTATTATCATTTTACTTTTTCCATCTACAGATGTACTTATCTATTCTGCTGGATTGTGTTATTTGTAAGTAAAGTACTAATGGACTCCGTTCTGTAGGATTCTGACAATTTGTGATCCTGTGGAATTTGAAACCTATTTTAGTGGATGTTGAGTACATGTCATCTATTGTAATTTTGGTTTCTCTTCAACTAGACCCTGGGTATGAGTGATTCTGATAATTACTATCATGCATTATTGTGAAATTTAAGTTCAGATCAGTGGAAAGTTATCTGTTTGTGTCATGTGTATGAACCACAGACCCTTGTTGTTGTCGTTTTGTAGTTTTTTTCCTCCTGATGAAACGGCCGAATCGGAAATCGTTTTGTTAAAGCAGTGATGTAAAAGAATCAGATTGGTCCAGGCACTGTTGTGATGTATCTGATTGGTCCAGGCAGAGCTACATGTCATCACTGCTGTCCAAATGGGAGGACCATGACTGGAACATGGCTGAGGTCTCCTCCATCCCTCTGTTGTCATGGCCATAACAATACCTTGAATGACTAATTCCACCAGTTAGGAGATCTGCTCTGGAGCTCAGGGGTGACCTCTGAACCCTGCGGTGACCAATGAACAATGAGAATAGCACAGGTCAGGTGAAGGAGACACAGACAGGGTGGAAGGGAACAGAAGATGAAAGAAGAGAAGAGAAGAGAAAGAACAAAGTGGGTAAGAAAAGGAGAAGACAGAAATAGATGACACTTAAATTCAGGGAATCTCCCCCCTCTCGGCTCTGGAGAGACGCAGGTTCTGCTGCTTCATGCTTTAACCCTGAAATCAGCAAACTGTTTACACCATATAAATAAGGTCTGATAACTGTGAATAACTACTTTCAGCTGATCAGTGAAGTGATGAGTAACAACAAAATCAGCATAGCCTGTAGCCGTTCAGGATCACAACGAAGGTCCCCATTATTAGCTTATTAATACTTAATAAGATACTTAATAACTACATTATGCACCAATGAAATCTGAATATGTAATTTATGAAGAGTTTAGTGTTTCCTAATTAAGACATTGCATGGTTCATATTTTATATTTTTTTCCTCATTTTACATTTAATATTTTAACTCTATAAAGGATTTTTAATTCTGACCCTTTGTAATAACATACTTATTAACATGTATTACATGTTTACTAACAACCAAGATTGTGTATTCTAAGTTTTGTGCAAAGCATTTAGAAGCGGACAGACGGCACACACAACTGAGATGATGAACAAGGGACACTAATGCAGGAAGATTAGAAAGAAAAAAAACTAGAGAGCTGAAGACTGAAGATAGGATCAGAAAAGAGGGAGGAGGCATTGAACATGGTATGGTTTAACATGAGGAGGAAAGCTGAAGGTTTAAGGAAAGAAGAACTGAGGACATGAGAGAACAGAGAGAATGGGAATGTAGAGAAGGAACAGAGAGAAAGGAGCAAATAATAAATACAGTTTATTTCTATGGCTTCCCTTATATTACTTTTGCAGCTCAAAGTGCTTCACTTTTCAAATGATACAATAAACTCAAACATGGTGAAATACTAACGCACCCCAAAAAACACTAAAAGAAAAGAAGAGAAAATAATAAAATGGATGTCATAGAAATATTCAAGAAATTGAAAATAGGGAGGGTTGACAGCAAGATCAAGAACAAATAAAAAAGATTTAAGAAAAGTATGAATACAAACAAGAAGGAAAAAATATCAATAAAAGCAAACCATGTTTCCTAAAATGGAATATAAAGAGATGTGTTTTTTGCTGTCTTTTAAAATCAGCCGCTGGGTGTGCCTGGGTAATCTGCAATGGCAGGCTGTCCCACTGTCTGGAAGCTGAGAGAAGCTTCAGCTCTTCTTTTCTAATTTACAGGGAGGTTCTGAGGGCAGCCTGTCCCACTGTGCTTTGGAAACGATTCACTAGCAGGATAAATAAATAAGCAAACTAACAAACAAATAAATAAATAAATAGTGGAAGTGACAGTGAGGGTCGTCCTATGTCGCAGGATAGCTTCATGCACTGGGTTTCTTCTTCTCTGCTACAAGTGTGAGAAGAGCTGGGTAGTTCAGAGTGATAAGGACCTTCTCAGGGCCATAGATTACATGAAGGTTGGCAAACTCTTCTCATGGTCACAAAACAGGAAGGGAGGCTATATTTGGATCAGAATCTTATATGTCATGTTATGACATGGTATTTTTTTTTAAATAAACAAAATGTTGTCAGTGTGTAAGTATAGGTGGCAACAAGTAACGACAGAGCACACAACACAAACAGTCAGTTCAACTTCTGGGTATGGTACTGTGTAAAACTACACTTTCTTTTCTTAAACTACACTGGACTTTGTAATTGGATGCATATCTCTTGGCTGTCTGAGATACTTCTATAGGCAATTGGCAGATGACTCAATTACCTCTGAAATCAAGACATATTTTCTCAAAGCTAGATGAATATTCTTAAAAAACACAGTACTAGTTCATTCTATTTATCTCAAAACAAGAAAAATAAAATCTATGGTCTGTGTTCACGATTTTTTTTTTTTTTTGGCTTGTTGAGATTTTATTTATTGCGCTGTGGCTGATATCAGATCCGCTCTGTACCTGGCGTGGCAAGCAGTGCTACAGCATGAACTGCTCTCAGACACCGAGGCAGGATCATCTGGAAGTCTCTGGAGATCTGACTGACTGGGTTTTTCCTAGACCAGGGTTAAAAGAGGGAAACACTGGAGAAGTGCACAGCGGCACAATGGATTATTTACCCGGAGGTGCTGGAAGGCCATTCATCGCGCCGCCGTCCTGATCAATGCAAAATGAAGCCATTTGTCCTGATCATTATGTATGATGTGACAGCAAAGATTTCCTCCTCCACTCCTCTATGAAAACAAGGCATTTCGACTGCCAAGGGAAAACTCGATTTTAATTCCTTCCCGTTCTCGCAAGCCTTTATCGATGCGCAGGTTTCTTAATGATCGAGCAGTACTCATTAATTAGAACATCCTAATTAAACATCCAGTTCTAATTATATATCATCAACTCATGGAAAGGGATTTGAATTATGCATTTGTGGTCTAAAAAACTGTGAAATACAAAATGAGCTTTTTTTTCCTGTTGCATAGCTATTCACATGCAAACTATGTGCCTAAGTGCAGAGCACAAACACTGCTGTGAGTCTC
Organism: Albula goreensis; assembly: GCA_022829145.1. Classification (NCBI taxonomy): domain Eukaryota; kingdom Metazoa; phylum Chordata; class Actinopteri; order Albuliformes; family Albulidae; genus Albula; species Albula goreensis. Next base: position 3,933,226 of record CM040756.1, read on the forward strand.
CTAGTCAATATTCCCCATCCATTGTTCCATCGTCTTTGCAACACCATTTGTGGGGAAACGAGAAGCCTCGAGCAGTCATGCAATTACTTGTCCCACTCTTTTTTACATCAGGTTGAAGGACATCTGCGTCAGACAAATAGATCTGAATTACAGTGCAGAGGGCTGTGCTGTAGTAACAGAGCACAGCCTAGGTTTATATGAGACCTCAGTGCAGTGCCACACCCTCCCGGCTCTTTACGACACACAAGGGTTTCCTGGCAAAACGGGTGGCTCCTGAACATCCAATACAGAAGAGTTCCAAAAATATCTCACACATTCAAAGAAACACGCAAAACAATGCCTGCCAGGACAGAATTAGGCCAGTTTCCCATTGATAATAAATATCCAGAACAGAGCGCTAACGTGCTAACAGAGCCCCGATACAGTGGTGTGAATCTCTACCAATGGGAGCTTGGGTATTCCTTCTTAATCTACCGTTCCTGTTACTCTACCAGTGCTGAAGCCCAAAATTCACTGATCCACGTAATGACACCCACAGAATGTGCAGACCTGCTCTTGATGGATTAATAAACAAGCACGGATTTGCAATAGCTGCAACCTGGCCACCCAAACTGCCATGCCCCCTTTTAGCCAATTGGCAAGAACCAAAACACACACCTTCACACGCACACACATACACACACACACACACACACACAAACATACCTGACCTCCATGCCAAATTTCAGCCTCCTAGGGCAAAAACTGTGGCTGCCAAATGGTGGCGGATTTTTGGTGGACCGACCGACCAATCAACTGACAGAGCGACCTATCGAGCTGCTGGTCGCAGCTAATAAATGAACCGGCCATTATTGTAGCCGTGGGTATAATAGGTGATACTTTCTTTGGGTTACATGTTCAATGGTAGCACAGTGAATTTCAGAGGCCGTTGTGCTTGATACACAGAGGAATGTTCCCGATCCAGTCATAAGACGCTCCATACAGGATAACTGTAACAGCATGTCCATTCTGCATATTTTATATTGCAGTCCTCAGCTTTACATGAAAAAGACCGTGTACATCGGTCATTTCTCCTGCCTTGGGCTCTAGCGGATCAGTGTGGTTCTAGCCAAGCGTGCCAAGCTTATATTTCTCCACCAGGTGCAGTCTACTTCTCTCTTCCTGTCATAAACTCTCTCTCTCTCTCTCCCTCTCTCTCTCCCTCTCCCTCTCTCTCTTTCCCCTGCCAGCACTCATTATGCTCGATTGTTAAGCATCTCTTTGAAGCTGTTGCTTCATGTTTTAGATTGCAAACAGCTGTGATTGTCCTGATTGTGAGCTTTGTAGGCGAGGGTCAAGCGTGACCACCTCAGTCAGGAAGTCTAACCAAGTCCAGAACTGTGCCAGGGTGTGTGTGTGTGTGTATGTGTGTGTGTGTGTGTGTGTGTGTGTTTTTAAATATCTCTATATTTGTGAATGAAGAGATGAAACTAGGCTTTTGTTTGTCTGACTCTGAGCTCTTATCTCTGGGAACTGTGCCTCTTCTCCTTCTCTTTTTTCTCTTAGTGGAGGTGGCAGTTTGGGGCGGGTGGCGGATGTGTGGAAATCCGGTGAAACACAGATCATGTCCTCAGATATCTCATTTTTTCCCATGAGCCTCTGCTGCTAAACCCCTGTTGCCAGGGGAAAGGGATGTTGTTGTTGCTGCTGGATGTTGAAGCATGTGTGTGTGTGTGTGTGTGTGTGTGTGTGTGTGTGTGTGTGTGTGTGTGTGTGTGTGTGTGTGTGTGTGTGTGTGTGTGTGTGTGTGTGTGTGTGTGTGTTTGTGTGTGTGTGTGTGTGTGTGTTGTGCGTGTGTGTGTGTGTGTGTGTGTGTAGTGTGTGTGTGTGTGTGTGTGTGTGAGTGTGTGTAAGTGTGTGTGTGTGTGTGTGTGTGTGTGAGTGTGTTTTGCGTGTGTGAGTGTGTGTAAGTGTGTTGTGTGTGTGTGTGTGTGAGTGTGTATGTGTGTGTGTGTGTGTAAGTGTGTGTGAGTGTGTGTGAGTGTGTTTGTGTGTGTGAGTGTGTGTGTGTGTGTGTATGTGTGTGTGTGTGAGTGTGTGTTGTGTGTGAGTGTGTGTGTGTGTGTGTGTGTGTGTGTGTGTGTGTGTGTAAGTGTGTGTGTGATGTGTGTGTGTGTGTGTGTGTGTGTGTGTGTGTGTGTGTGTGAGTGTGTGTGTGTGTATGTGTGTGTGTGTGTGTGTGTGTGTGTGTGTAAGTGTGTGTGTGAGTGTGTGTGTGTGTGTGTGTGTGTGTGTGTGTGTGTGTAAGTGTGTGTGTCTTGTTCCTTTTTGTTGTTTTTGCTGCATGTGTCTGGGTCGTTCATCTCATGCTGGGGCCAGACAGATTCACAACCCCCCTCCCCCCCGCCAGACCTTATTTACCCATTGCCAAACCTGCTTATCAACCCAAGAGTCTCAGAGAGAGTAAAGTAGGTCAGACCGTTAATGTATAAAACACTAGCCGACAGTGATGCAGGGAGTGTGCGGATCGGTGGGCCTCCTTCAGATATAACATTTCATCCGACCACGGCTCCAGAACTTCTTGACACCGAGCTATCTCTTTGGCTCTTTCTCTGTCTGTCACCCTCTCTTCCTCTGTTCACTCACTCCTATATCTATATATACATGTGTTGTACCTTGCGGAATCACATAAACCATGTCAGAGTGAAACCGACACTGAACATTTTACTTTGTAGAAGCCGATGTGTGAGTACATTTAGCTTTAAATATGTATTTATGCGGCGTTCTACAGTCAGTAAATGCAATGTAACTGTCATGTTGCCGTCCATGTTCTTCATCTTGAAAAGGGAGCAATCCTCTTTTCACAGTTTTCACTGATTGCAGTTGAGTGCCCTCGTCGCTCATGTCGATGTTGTTGGAAGCCGTTGTCATTGCTGCCACTGTTGCTATTGTCTTATTCTTCACCCGGCCAATGAAACTGGTTGATATCGCTGACTTTCCCTGGTCCACACCAGCATGCAAGCGAAGCTGGGATAGGAATGGGATTTCAGCGTGAGAAAGGGATTTCCATCCTGACTCTCCTCTTCTCAAGTGGCGTTTCTTTTCCATGGGACTCTGAGAGACAGAGAAATGAGACAGAGGAGAGGAGTAGATACCGTCATCTTGTTTAGTTTTTTTTTTCATTATTTGTTTCTCGAGATTTCATGCTGTCTGCAGCTGCGTGCATCTCGGCTCATTGCTCTGGTCACCTGCAACCTTGAGACGCTCAACCCAAATTAAACTGTGACGCGACACCACAGATGCATGCCACCCCCACACCACCACCACCCACCTCCCTCCCCCATGCACAGCTGTGTGATGATGACATCGTGAGATTGTCCACACCGGTCCTCATGGCAACCCAGACGACAGAAACATAAAATAATAGTATTCATGACCTTCTCTATAAACATGCTGTAGACTAATGCAGTGACCAGATGCAGCAGATTACACATGTACGCCACCCTGCACCATGGAAGCCATGGAAGGCATGCTTCATGCCAGTGTAATGGTAAATGTTTACCCACTGTGACCAGTCATGCAGGATAGTAACATTTTGGGGTCCTTTTTGTTCTCCAACAACACCCCATTCCCCATTCAACCTCCAGCCACTATTCACTCCCTCCTGTATCTATATGAACTCCACAGGTGGGAAAATAGAGAGGGCAACAAAGGGTTAAAAAGTTTGTGTGTGTCTGCAGCCACGAGAGTGTGTGTGTGTGTGTGTGTGTGTGTGTGTGTGTGTGTGTGTGTGTGTGTGTGTGTGTGTGAGTGTGTGTGTCTGCAGCCATGAGTGTGTGTGTGTGTGTGTGTATGCGTGTGAGTTTGTGTGTGTGTATGCGTGTGTGTGTGTGTACGTGTGTGTGTATGCGTGTGTGTGTGTGTATGCGTGTGAGTGTGTGTGTGTGTTTGTGTGTGTCTGCAGCCATGAGTGTGTGTGTGTGTGTGTGTGTGTATGCGTGTGAGTTTGTGTGTGTGTATGCGTGTGTGTGTGCGTGTGTGTGTGTGTATGCGTGTGTGTTTGTTTGTGTGTATGCGTGTGTGTGTGTGTGTGTATGCGTGTGTGTTTGTTTGTGTGTATGCGTGTGTGTGTGTGTGGACGGTTGAGTTTTTTCTCAGAATCCCAGAACTAAAAAGGAGATAAGATCTGGGTAGCCCTAATTCAGCAGGATCTCAAAGCTCTGTATTGGTTCCCAGCCCCCCCTTGCCCCCCCTCACCCCCCCGTCTCAGGGCGGCAGAGTTATGTAATGCTCAAGGATCATAGACCCTGCAGCCAAATGTTTCACAAATACAGCTGTCACAAGGATGCCTGTTCTATAAAAACTACAGCATATAAATATATGTGCCATGATGCTACTTAAAAGCATCTGCTAAACTAATGGACAACAATGCGTGAATTATTTAACAGCTGTCGTTTAGATGGATACTCAAACCGGCATTCATTATGATCATAAAAAATCTTCATTTGCAGACACTTTTTTTGTTTTCTCCCGGAGCGAATCGGTAGTTTTACACGGCTCTTAAGAAGCAATGATGACCACACCCTGGAAAAATGTTTGTCCACTCAGCCATAAGTTTCCAGCTGTCAGAAAACGTTTCCATAACGCTTCTCCAACATTTCAGCTATGCTGTGCAAAATTCACAGAGTAACATTTATGGAAGAAAGGAATCATGATTCCATGTCTTTTCGTTTAACTCCACCTCCTGCTCAGACCTCTCAGGGATCTTCAGGGGTGTGCGATTTTGAATGGCATCTACAGAGTTTATTTATTTATTTATTTGTTTGGTTCATCTGTGACTCACGTCAGAGAGGAGCACACGGTGAACGTCCAGAAACTGCAGCGCAGTCAGGTGTTTCTTGTTGAGGCTGAGGGCTTCCTCCGGACCTCCACAGCGCTCATGGGGCTTTTAGGGCTGGGCCTCCAGGAGACTTCCCCAGATGGACTGGCCCTCAGCTGGGCCGACCTGGGTCAGAGGGGCCTGGATACGTCCTGGGCCTGGTTAAATGGCGGTCTGAGTGCAGGGCGGGGTGGGGCAGGGGATGTGTGGCGTAGCCATCCTTCATGCATGGCAGCTGGAGACCTCTGAAGGGCAGCAGCTGTGGCTGGAGTGAGGAAGGAGGCTATGCTGCACACACACACACACACACACACACACACATACATATACACACACACACACATATACACACACACACACACACACACACACACACACACATACATATATACACACACACACACACACATCACACACACACACACACATATACATATACATACATACATACACACACTCACAAACATACATATACACACATACTCACACATACATACACACACACATTCACACACACATACACATACACATACAGACATATACACTTTACATACACACACACAAACTCAGCATACACACACAGATACAGCATACGCATGCATACAAACACACACAGGAAACAGAATTGTCTGACTCCTTGATAGCTGTCCAGCGTCTTCACAATGCTGCACAATGCATTCAATCACCTACAATATATTAAAAAAGTGAAATCCCCCTGTGTTCATCTAGTGTCGATTCTGAGGAAATACAGAGTGCTCCACAAATGTTCATATGGAAGTTCTGCTCTTGGCTGATTCTTTTCACTGATTTTTGTCTCTCAGAAACTAAACACTTTTCAGTCCTTCTTTTCTTTTTTTTATTTTCGAATCCTACGGGTCCGTAGTGCAAACTCTCACCTGGATGGGAGGTGCACGTTTTTGGATCAGTGCGTTCACGCTGGGCTTGGCGCGGGCTGCAGGTTGTCCTTTGATGGTTATTTTTAACCACGTTCCTGCTGTTTGATGGGCAGGATGGTGCCTGCAGCTGATAAGGGCTGAGATAGCCCATTTAGCCACAGGAGCTGCTCCACCGTCTCCTCCCTCTGCCAGCGACCGATGGCTATCTCCACCCGCCAGCGATGGTGCGGGGAATTAGAAATTGGCTCCCGTTTCAGTGTGGCAAGGGGGGGGGGGGTGGGGTTCAGCAGCTGACCATAATCAATATGCAGTGAGTAATCTGGAGCTCTAAGGCAGGGCAAGGGTGCCATGGCGATGGTGATGCAATTTAGACGAGCATCTTCTTAAGTGGAAAGCAAAAAAAAAAAGAAAATGAAAACAAATCAAACTAATTAATTATATGTGCAAATAATGTAACACATATAAACAAATACATAAATGCGAAACAAGGCTGACATGCATGGAGAGTCCCAGTGTGACATTATGTTTGGACCTGATATTTGTGGCTACAGCACAAAGAAGGTTTATATCATTTTCAATTACAATGGAAAAAATCACCTCATCAAGAAAGAGGTGAAGTGTAAGTATGATGAGATGACTTGCCTTCCTGCGCACAACAAATCCTAAATCGACCCAAAACAAACATACGAGGTCAAAATCATTACATTACATTAAAACAAGCACATAAATACAACACAGATTCACGAACAAAAACATACAAACTCATTATTACAAAATAAATACAAAAACAAGCAAATGCTAAAAAGCAAACGAACCAGCAGATGACATGGTTGGGAGAGTTAAGCTTATTAGGGTTGGGGCCTCTTTTAACTAGTCACCTAATCGTCTTCGGCATACCCGCTTTGGCGATCAGGATTCTGTACACTCTCGTTGAACATGCATTGATTTTCGGACATGGGCTGCCTGTGTAAAGCAGGCTATACATTCTGTGTCAAGCAGTGCATGGAAACAGACTGTGCGTTTATTATTGATGAGGTTGATTTAAGCTGAAGGACGGAACACGTGTCGTGTGAGTGTTTCTGACTAAGAGTGATGGACGTTGTCTGTGATGTCACAACAGAGCGCTGGGGTGGTGTTACACATCAAGGTGTTCTGGAAGACAGCTGTCCAAATAGAGTCTTTTCACGTGCATTAGTATTCTGTACGGGCTAGCACCAGCTCGTCTGACCCTGCATGTGAACACTGCAGAACGTGTTTTGGCTTTGCGAAGGCATGCTGGCGTCGGTGTTCTCGATGCGTTTGACTCTGGTCAAATGCTGCGATTAAGACGCATGCCCCTCCGAGGTTTCCGCATGGAGACCTATCCCTCATACTCGTGCCCTCTCTCATGGACTGCCCACGCACTGCTTCATAGCGCTCATAACGCACATAAAATCTCACGGTGCACTCCTGATAAACTCAGAGTGTGATTCCGAGGCACTTGCTTTGCAACAGCCAGACATTCTCTGGCCGAAGGGTGCACACCATCTCCACAGTATTCCTCCCAGTCATAGATTACATGGAGATCAAACCACTGGACCGATGCTGACAGACAGTAAAGGATGTTGTGGTGATACAGGAGCTCCAGAATCATAAGATTTCACATCCTTAAACAGTCTTATTTTCATGAAATGCACAAAATCTCCTCAGTGGTCATGTGTGAACAGAATGAGACATTGTACAACAACGTTGGCAGCTAGTCCAGCTTCTGGGTCGAGTGAAGGTTTTTTTTTTGCCTCCTAAACAACATTTAATTCACAAAGAAGCATTTCTAAATCCCCCTCTGTCATTTTCAGCTCCCAGTCACATTCAGGAGCTCAAAATGCTGCTCAGCTGCAGTTCTGGAGGGCCACAGTGTCTGCAGGCATTTGCTCCAGAAATACACTACGCTAATTCCAGGAATTAGCACATTCCTGGGCTAAGGAGGTAAATTGATCAGTGAAATCAGATGGTGGCTGTGGGTGCATGGTTGGAGCAAATTCCGGCAGAAACTGTGGCCTTCCAGGACTGGAGATGAATTCCTCTGCTCTACTGGTGCTGCAGCTGATGGGAGAACGAGGTGCTATAAAGATGGGTGGGGCCTGCAATTGATGTTAGAGGAAAAACAGGCAGAGCCAACAAATAGCATCATTGGAAAAATGGGTGGTAATAATTTACATCAGGGGAACATGGGCGTGGTATAACAAATGACATCTGTGGGGAAAATGGGTGGATCTACCAAATTACATTAGTTTAAAATGGGTGGAGCCTCCAGTGTCATCAGTGAAAATGATGGGCGGAGCCACCAAATGATATCAGTGAGAAAATGGGCGAAGGCACCATACAACATCAGTGTGAACAAAACCGATGTTAACCAATCAGTTTTCAACAGTCCGGTCCCCATGGTCAGGTGCCACTCTGCCTACACGGTCCAAGCTCAAGATGAACATTTTTTAAAAAATCAGATGCCACTAATGCAGCACAAAGAACACTTAAACCCCTTTTTAACGTGTATCAGCTGATTC
>CM040756.1:3944022-4011522 GCA_022829145.1 Albula goreensis
TGTGTGAGTGAGTGTGTATATGTGTGTGTGTATGTGTGTGTGTGAGTGAGTGTGTACTGTATATACGTGTGTGTGTGTGTGTGTGAGTGTGTATATACGTGTGTGTAAGTGGGTCAGTGGAGGATGCTGTAGTTGCCAGTCTCTCTCTCTCTCTCTCTCTTTCTCTCAGTACTGGCAGCAGAGGGACAGACTGCACCAGTCTCACTAATGCATCATTTGCATAGCAATATGCCTCAATTTCTCACATGCCACAAGTGATTCTGCCTCATCCTCTCTCTCTCTCTCTCTCTCTCCCTCTCTCTCTCTCTTCCTATCTGTCTCCTACCTCCTCCCAGTCGGTCACACTCTGGCATCTCAATTGTGCTGGGGGCAGACCTCAGCGCAAAGTTCAGCAACTGCTATAATTAATAAAGTTGTGTTGGTGAATAAAAACATTCACACATGCGTGTAGTCATGAGCCAACAGGCGATTGACAGTTGATTGAATCCAGAAAAAAAAAAAAAACTCTGTGACCCCAGACTCTTCCTCTATATATTTTGTTGTGCTACTTTCACTCTCTTACTTTAAAATAAATATTTATAACATTTCAGAAAAAAGAGCAATCAATCAGTGTATATTTTAGCATTTGCTGGTTTGTTTGTGTTCTTTTCTAATGGATTAAGGCGGAGACCGTTCCCACGAGGGTCAGCGATAGTTCCTTTTCTTGCCGTTTGATGTATTAAAATGCCTTGGCAAACACGATACAGGTTATCGCTTTGCCAATAAAGCCCTTTTGAACCGAAGTGAATTTTAAATTAATTACATAGAGAGAAAGGCAAGCCAGCAGTGGAAGGAAGAAGCAGGGAGAGAAACAGAGAGAGAGAGAGAGAGGGGAACAGTCGTACAGAAAGATCGAATGTGAGAAAGAGGCAGAAAGAGAGAGAAGGAGAGAAACAGAAGCAGAGACAGAGTGATCGAAATAGACAGATGAGAGAGAGAGGACAATGGAAGAAGAGAAAAGGGTAGACATGTAGGCAGAGAGACAGAGCGGGGGAGAGAGAGAGATAGATAGGGCAACAGACTTAGAGAGAGAATCAGGTGTAGAAGGGGGGACACAGAACAACAGAAGAGAAATAGACAGATAGAGGAAAAAGGAGAGAGAGAGAGAGACACAGAGAGAGAGAGAGAGAGAGAGAGAGGGTGGGCTGGTGCTGGTGATGTGGCCGTATGAATCCCTGCCTGTTTTCTGTGGTCAGCCTACGGTCACGTCGGCCTCTGGTTTCGGGAGCTCGGGAGGCGGGCCCGAGGTAGCGGTCGGCTGCCTCCACTCCTTTATTTAGCCTCTGAGAGGAGGATCACCCGGCGTAAAACCCAGGGCTTCAGCTGGATAATTACAAGCTGAGGAAACCGGGCCGCACCGTTGCCATGACCTCAGAGCCAGCGCTGCTTCTGCAGAGTCACTCCGTCTGAAGCGCGGGACTCCGCCGCCGAACCTTTGCACGGTTGCCATGGTCGCGGCGGTGTAGCGGATTAATGACCCGCCCCACCTGGGATCAGTGGAGAATAGTAAACATCCGCACAGACAGTGAGCGATGTCACCCACCCCCAAACCAATCATATCACTTAAAAACTAACCTTAATGGGTATCACACACTTAAACTCTGGTTTAAATACTAGTTTTCTTACCTAGCATTTTACCACAAGATCATTTTTCTCACTTATACATGATATAATGTATCTCAAGTTTATTCCACTGGTAGATCATTTTGCTTATTTTAAGCCATTTTCCCTCAAACCATGCATATTTTTCTTTTTTTCTTTAAGCCATATGGTTTATTCTTTTGGCACTACCAGGTTTCTGTGTTCAGCTCAGGGTGTAATTAAAGTGAGGGCTCTGGCAGTGAATGCGCTGTATGGTGATTCTACTCGTGGTGCGCAAAGCTCTTTCCATCGCCTTTGGTTTTCCTGTGTTCTGCTGGTAGAGGCCCTGTTTACCCTCTCGTGTGACAGACCTTCCAGATCACATGTCTGCACATCCACTGTGACTGGTTCGTCATCTGTGTTCACACTGGGTTTATATTGTGTTTCATATCTGACTGAGATTGCATTCTTCCTGGCTGTATTCCGTCTGACCTGAAACCCAGCTGAACACCAGGGTGCCATGGTACTCCCACATTCTTACTATGGGATGTTATTTGTCAATAGAATGTTGGTAAAAAACAGGAACCCAGTGGTGACTGGTGGAATCTAAACCCAGACTATGTCCAAAAGCAATTCATGCTGGTTTCCAATAAATACGTTTTTTTGTGTTGAGACCAAAATAATCAAATACAACACGTACAGTTTGTGAAGAAAGACACCTTGAGATATGTGACATAAAAATTGAGAGTCCAATATTTTTTTCTTTGTTGTCCTTGTTAGATGTGTTCTTCAGGTAGGCAGCAGAGGGTTTAAGCCTCAGAGCATAGCGCTGGCTTTTGTCTTCACCTGTAATTCCACAACGCTTCAGACAACAACAACAAACAAAAAAAAACAGAAGACATGGGCTGAGTTAACTTCATAATAATCTTCTTTAAATGCCTACGGCCCTCCAGAACTAGGGCTCCTGCCCTGTTCCATCTTCAGCGTGCTTCTCCAAGCCACCACTGAGGGGACGATTATCGAACAGGCCCCGTCAGTCACAGCCTTTGTGGTCAGCTCCATCGAACCAGACTGAACACAACCCGAATAGCAGCTTCCTCTGTGGTTTGTTTGATTACCTGCCTGGACGTCACCATTTTGATGACAATGATAAGCCATTTATCCCAAATGCAGGAAGCCCTCTGAGTCTCCAGTGGCACAGTATTACATATCAGTCTGTATATTATCACATGCAAGCTCTGGTGATTTTAGCGTTGCTGTCTTTTAATCATATGCACACTGTCCCACTCTCTTCACTTTGTCAGTAACAAAGTGAAGAGAAGATTCCCACTTTGTGTGTCACAATAAAATATTCCAGTGCAGCTGAATGCACATTGATCTGTGTGTGTGTGTGTGTGTGTGTGTGTGTGTGTGTGTGTGTGTGTGTGTGTGTGTGTGTGTGTGTGTGTGTGTGTGTGTGTGTGCGCTTATATAGGGGGAAAGGGACCATGAAAAGGAAGAAAATAGGAGGTGAAAGATAAGGATGGGAGAAAGAAAAGGCTGAAATGCTGATAGGAAAGCATTCAGTTTAACCATTTTGACCTTTGAGTTTCATTGTGGATTTCACTGTATGTGCTATACTGTGATTGTTTGCTGCGTGTCTTTGTGTGGGAAACTACAGTCATTGTGTTATGTTCTATTCTAACTGAATGCACATGCATCTTATCTCCTCTGTGTGTGTGTCTGTGTGTGTGTGTGTGTGTGTGTGTGTGTGTGTGTGTGTGTGTGTGTGTGTGTGTGTGTGTGTGTGTGTGAATAGGAAATGACCTGTTCCTGGTGGCAGTGCACGAGCTTGGCCACGCGCTGGGCCTGGAACATTCCAACGACCCCACAGCCATCATGGCGCCCTTCTACCAGTACATGGACACAGAGAACTTCAAGCTGCCTAACGACGACCTGCAAGGGATACAGAAGATCTACGGTACGGTGCTCCATTCTATGGCATGGTGAGGGGGGGGTGGGTAACAGAACGGCTGGGGGAGTTCACAGTGGCTAGGACTAGGGGCTGGGTCCCTTCAGCTCTCTCTCTCTCACATACACACATATGCACACATGCATAAAAATGCATGCACACACACAAAGGAAAACACACACAACCTTACACACACTCTTGCCTCATTTCCACACACGCACAAAGGTGCAGTGATGTGCTTGTCTGTTTCTATTTATGTGTGTGTGTGTGTGTGTGTATGCTCCCCGTGTGCATGTGTGTGTGTGTGCATGGATGCATAAGGATGTGCAGGTGCATGTGCATAACGTGTGTGTGTTGTGTGTGTGTGTGTGTGTGTGTGCGTTTCCTCCCCTCTCTCCACATTACATAAAAAGGCAAAGCTCTTTTTCCACCTCTAATCCAGTTTCTGATTCAGGAGATTTAATTCAGTCAATGAACCAAATCTCCTTTTTCACGGCCGATCGGTCGGGAACGGGAGATAACTAGTGCGGTGACAATCGCTCGCTGCCGTGATCTCCAGCCCTCATCTGCAGGGGTTTGACAGAGCAGATTACCTCCATCCCTCTCCCCTCATCCCCTCGTCTGTTCTGCCGTTTGTTTATCGGGCTGTCTGTGATGGGAGATTTGATTACATCACTGATGACAGCGGGGGGGACCCAGCTGGGCCTCTCTAAGCCGGCCCGGGACCCGCCCCAATATTTCACTGGGATTATGCGTTTTTCATTCGGATGAAAATAAACACTCCAAATAGGAATTCCCTATTTTTATTCAGATTTATTTTAATATCGAATAACCCTGACAGAAACTGAATATTCTGAAATATGTATTTAAAATATATATTAATATGTAAATTTTTGGCAAAAAATAGATGTAAATATACTTTGTGTCAACTTTTGCGATGCATTGCGATGTCTGCAGTTATTTCTGTATTTGCATCTTAGTTGAAAAGTGTCGCAATATCCAGGCTGATTTTATTTAATTGATTTATTTAATTCCCATTAGTGAAAAGATCCTTTCCTCTTCATTGTCTTTTTTTTTAAGGTTTCATTTTTCTTCTAGAGGTTGAAGGGCTAATTCAATAATGACACGCGTAACAGCCTTGACATTTGATGTAATTGATATGGTTATGATAATAGCAATGCTTTCTCGCATTGTTAATGCGCTCTGGTAATTACTCCCCCACCCCCACCCCCATAGCCCCCAAACGAATATTACATTTGCAAAGCAATTACCCCTTCTCTTTGGAGGGGGAGGCTGACGGATGCAGATCGCTGTCCGAATGAGTGAGGTTTTTTGAAACAGGTGAAAACCAACGCAAACCACCCCCAGTTGCAATCTGGTGGGTAAAATATTTCAGTATATTTTGCTCATTTCCAAGAACCTTGTGGTTAATTTGTGAGGGTGCTTCTTTTTCACTGCAGTTTTACTGTCAGGGAAAACTAAGGGGGTATGGGGGAGGGTGGAGCAGGAGAAACAGCCCACTGCCGGAGCTCAAAGATTTCAGTTTTTTTTTCAGTTTTATGTTTGTTTTGTTTTTTTCACACGCACCTAATTCCTGGATTGATGTATTGAGATTGCATATGGCATTAAATTTGTTTCACTTCTCTTTTTTCTTTCTTCGTCTCTGCTGTTCCATGCTCAGGAGAATTCAAAGCAATTTGCAGAAGAAGTATTTATTTCAGGGCCCAAAACTCAACACACAAACAGATCCTCTACAGTTTAGCTGTAAGCCAAGCTGACATAAACAAATGAAGTTCCTCTTTCACGCAACTGTTCAGTGACAAGCTTCGTTAATGAAAATTTTCAGTGATCTGCAGTAACATTTTCAGATATCTTCCCAAATACAGGCACTTTCAATGGAGATATTTCAAAGAGATATTACAACACGGCATCTGTACCTTTGAGAAACAAACAAATATATGTCACACTCAGAACTTAATGGGAAAAAAAGTGGATTATGCCATTTTAAAGACGATGGACTGAATTTGATTAAATTCACTTAGCAGCTTTAAGGGAGTATGCTATGCTATTTTAGAGAAGAAAAGGAACAAATTCCAAAGGGCTTGTCTACAATAAGACATACTCAAAAAACATGTTGCTGTAATGTAAAGCCTGTTTTGATTGGATTGCATATCCCCTTGATGTAGCTCTGTGGATTTGATTGGATTTTGGCCTTAGTGTGTTTAATTGAATGTGGCCCTTCATTTTTGGCTCCTAGCATAAGTGTGCTTAATTGAATGTGGCCCTAGGTGTGCTTAATTGAATGTGGCCCTAAATGTGTTTAATCAAATGTGGCCTTTCATTTTTGGGTCCAGGTCCCCCTGACAAGATCCCCCAGCCCACCCAGCCCCTGCCGACGGCCCCCCCTCCTCGCTCGCCCCCCTCGGACCCGCGAAAGCATGACCGACAAACCCGCCCGCCCCGGCTCCCCACGGGAGACCGACCCACGCACCCCAGTGGCAAACCAGACATCTGCGATGGCGGCTTCAACACCCTGGCCATTCTGCGCAGGGAGATGTTTGTGTTCAAGGTAGGAGCCAAGCTAACAACTTATTGTTGCCAGAACATTTGGGCTAAAGTTCCCATGATGTAAATTTTGTCCAGTTTTTGTTCATGATCCTTGAACATTATTTACCTGGAATGTTTTCATCTGACCTTGACAGAACTTGTTGAGAACACTGTGACAACACTGCAAGGTCTGAGAAATGTTCACATTATAGCATTATGTCAAACCAAAAAACATGCCCTACAATTTTGTCAGTGTAATTGGAATGTTTCCTGTTAGCTGGGGGGCAGAGTTCAGAGGTCAGAGGTCAGAGGTGGGAGGAGGTGTCTTACTCACAGTGCTGCTACAGCACAGCTGTGGTGTGACACCGTGAGATAGGAAAGCAATGTTCTGCCTAGAATCATTTCACAATGAAGAAGAGAACATTTTTAAAAATGTGATTTTCATTATATGAGAATAATCATCACCACATTTTTTCGGAAGCATAAATACACATTACCATTGTGTGTGCTTGGTCCTCACCCAACACTGCTCTACTGCTGTTTTCTACACAAACTGCAGCAGCCGCAAACCTGAATTGCGGTTTTCGTTTTCCGACCCTGGACTATGCATCCGTTGTGGCAAGTGGCCACAAGTTCAGCTCGCGTTCTCAGTGAGAGCCTCCTGTCAGAGCACTGGAGACACTCTCAGGACAAACTCTGCTTGTCCGGCTTGCTGTGACCGTGTCTGTTCCAGAGTCCTGACTTAAAGCACAGGAAGCAAGGCCTCTAGACTCTGAAAGCTTCTTCCCTGACTAGAAGCTGTCAAGTCTGTGACCTCAAACACATTTTTGTAAAACAAATTTTGATTTGTCAGTGTTGCAATGGTCTTTTTTGATTTATGATTTTATGTATTTTGTGTCATTTGTGTGTGCCTTGCTGGATTGTAGCACTTTTGAGTTGTTTGCATAATAGATGCTATGCTAAATAGTCATTATTACATTTACATGCAAACTTAGCGCTTATCCGGAGTTACTAATAAAAGTGCATGCGATAAGTTAGCACAGCGAGTAGAGACAACACAAAGCTGCCTGTGCCGCAACCAACCATAATGGATGGAGGAACTGATATTCTGGTGTTCCACTGGTGTTCCCGTCGACCATAGTGAGGTGCGGGGGTGGGTGGGAGGGATAAACAGAGGGTGGCTTTCATTTTGCACCCCCCCCTCCACAGACATGATTGACAGGTCAAGTACAGGGAGCCCGTGAAGGACAGCAGAGCCGGTGTTTGTGCGCTGGTGTAAGGGAGGGACCTGCAGGCTGAGCTCTTAGGTTCAGAGCCACTCTGCAGCCAGGACTGAGATTCAGACTCTGAGTACTCAGTGGCTCATCATAAACTCCCCCCACCTGAGCCCCACAGTAATGCAGCGTAATCCACAGGGAGAGTGATTTAGTTGGTCATATTGAAGGGTTGCCAGGTGACTCATCCTCCTGAATGCAGTGGCTTTCAGAGGTCGTTCCACAGTGCAGCAGTTAATGCGTAGTGGGTGGCCCATTGAGTTGTTGAGTTATTGAGTGAGTGATTCAGTCAGTGTAAGAGTCAAATCATGAGCGAGTGAATCAGTTTGCGTTAATCACTTAGCAAGTGAATCACAGAGTGAGTGTGTGAGTCATTGTGTGACAGTTAATGAGTGAGTGAATGAGTGAGTTGTGGTCTCCAGACAGAGGGGAAATGTTTGACCTAAATGAGTGTCAGAGACCTCTTTGACTTGGATGTGTCTTTGATGTCCACAAAAAAAACTTTCCCTGGGTTTCCTGACATATCTGCAGCAACTTAATTGGCTTCTACCAGTGGATATACAATAATATGCAATGTCATGATGAACTCATGCTAAATGACGAAAACAAAGGTTACACGTTGATGTTTTTATTTGTTGTTTTTGTTCACTGGAAATCCCCGCTGTGGGCCTGTCACATGAGCTAACCGCAGCCTGGCCCTTAAATGGCTGTGGCGTGTCCCGTTCTGTCTGCTCTCCCTGACTTGCTGGGGGCCGCCACCACGTGTTTCCAAAATCTGTCCACCGCGGCCCCGCGATGCTTAAACAGGCGAACCCTGAGCTGCACAAAAGTGCCCTGTGTTCTCCGCAGAAAGAAAAGATGACTGTGCTTTTGCCTACTTTTCCCCTCTTCTTTTTTGTGTGGCTATAAATAGTTTTGAAATAGTTTGTATTCATCAGATCAACTGAGCGCACTCAGAGAGAAAAGCACACTTCCCTTTTTGAATTTCACAAAGCCCTCTGTGACTCAGGATTTTTTTTATTTTTTTAAATGTAACAAAAAGTGTGTGTATTAGTACATATACACATTAGACACAGGCTAAACTTGTTGTTCAAAATCTTTAACTCTGTAAGTTCTGGTGAAATTTGAAAAAAAAAAAAAAACTTTCATAAAGATCATAAAGATTATCACCATTACCCAACAACCAAAGCTTACAGTTATACAAGAACATAATTTTCTTCTGAATACTGGTGTAAATACATGTTTGATTTAGAAATGTTAGTACTTTATTATGTACTTAAATGCAGCAGTCATTGGACCCTTCCGTGATGTTTTACTGAAGAGCAAACAGGTCAATTCCCCTCTTCAGTTCTGCTCTACTCATCCTTATGGGGAGCAGTGGATTAAGCAGAGGAGCATGCATGGCCTTGGGGGAGCTGCCAGCCAATAGGAGCTCGAGGACCTGCGCTACCTTGGAAACTTCATCCTCAGCACTTCATCAAACACCCCCCAACACACACACACACACAAACACACACATACATACAGACACACGCATACACACACACACACTGACATGCACACATATACATACAGACACACACACACGTACACTGACACACACACACACACATGCATACAGGCGCACACACACATACACTGACACACACACACACATACATACAGACACACACACACACACATACATACAGACACACGCACACACACACATACACTGACATGCACACACATACATAGAGACACACACACAGGCATACAAAAAGACACTGACACACACACACACATACACTGACACACACACTGACACACACACACACATATGCATACAGACACACACACACACATACAGACACACACACACACACACACACACACATACATAGAGACACACACACAGGCATACAAACAGACACTGACACACACACACACACACATACACAGACACACACACACACACATACACTGACACACACACACACTCACGCACACACACACACATACATACACACACACACACACACACACACACACACACACAGACACACACACACACACACACACACACACACACACATGACAGGAAGGCTTAGGTCCTGGCAGTGGACCATGCAAACGTTTTTTTAAGGACAGCCAGAGAAATGTGTGACAGGAAATGTACTCTGGCAGAGTGGCTGAGGGTTAGATGGACGGTTTCCACATTCCGCTTCTGGTGGCAACAGGGCTTGAGCCAAACATGGGGACCCAGAGCGGAAGAAGCATGTGTGATTTACAGCTTATGTCACTCCCAAAACAGGTTACCCTTTTCTTATTCCTTTTTGTCTCTAAGCTCACACACTGGGAAGCTTTCCTTTTACTTTTTCGGTACCTTTTTTTATCCCTCTGTTCTCAGTGATGGTGCTTTTGATGCCAGTTACTGCTGTTAGTCTGGGGGTCACCCAGCTCAGTCCCTGTCCAGTGATGAGTTTGTGGGTAACCCAGCTCTGTCCCTGTAGGGTTGGGAGTTTGGGGGACACTCAGCTCTGCCCCTGTCGGGTTGTGAGTTTGGGGGTCACCCAGCACTGTCCCTGTAGAGTTGGGAGTTTGGGGGACACTCAGCTCTGTCACTGTCGGGTTGTGAGTTTGGGGGTCACCCAGCTCTGTCCCTGTCCGGTTATGAGTTTGTGGGTAACCCAGCTCTGTCCCTGTAGGGTTGTGAGTTTGGGGGTCACCCAGCTCTGTCCCTGTCGGGTTGGGAGTTTGGGGGTCACCCAGCTCTGTCCCTGTCAGATTCTTTTACAGGCAGAAAGCAGGGAATGAAAGGCTTAAAGTAGGCTCGCCACTCTGTTTTTAAAAAAAACTTTGCGTCACAATTTTCAAATGGAAATAAAATGAACCACTGACTTTGGTTAGTGGTAGGAGAAGGAAGTACCATGAAATAAAAAATATATTAAAAAAATATGTGGAGCTACATTTAACTGTAAATCCCCTGACTGTCATCAACCGGTCAAAAGGTTTTCCTCTTTACAACAAACCGCATTGTTTGGTAATGAATATGTATTCACTAAGTGGATTTTCAGCTCTGAAAGTTTTGCGACCTTATCAACGCCAGGCCTTTGTAAAATACACATTTGTTTCAGTGTCCCTAAAAATGCATAACATACCCCAGGATCAATGGAGCGAGCTTCAACATGAGAATGTTTGGCTAGCCATCCTGTAGCATGGGGCTATGGGGTTAGCAGACCTAAGAAAAGGAGAGGCG
This sequence comes from Albula goreensis, assembly GCA_022829145.1. Taxonomy (NCBI): domain Eukaryota; kingdom Metazoa; phylum Chordata; class Actinopteri; order Albuliformes; family Albulidae; genus Albula; species Albula goreensis. The sequence continues at coordinate 3,954,653 of CM040756.1, forward strand.
CTGTGCTGTTCATCTGAGCCTGAGTATGTTTTTAACTCGGTTGCTTCAGTAAGTACCCAGCTGTGTAAATGGATCATATGGAGCATGTTGGCTGCATAAGGTACTGTGGATGAGAGAGATGATGGAGGGCCCTGTGGGGCTGTGGGGGGTGGGGGGGTGCTGATGATTTTGATAGCTGGGATTTTGATAGCTGGGATTAGCCATTAGCAGCGCTAGTACATGACTGCTGAAGTTAGCCCTTTTTGGAAGAGCCACTGTCCCCCCGAGCATCTGAGCGCGTCACTGGTCAGACGTCTGCTTTGTGCCCACACAAATGCCAGGACCTGCAGAGGCTGCATTTTTGGGACGTAAAACCTCTGGGTTCAGTCGGAGGTGAGCGACAGTGGAGGGTGGGGGGGGGAGAGATGGGAGAGGGAGAATGTCGCAAAGAGCTTAAAATAGAGGGTTATTTTCAGTTCCATTGTGTTTCACAAATTACTTCCATTTCACTCTCTATAGAGAGTTTTATTCTTCTTTTATTTACTACGTGAGCAGCCATTAAGACTATGTGAGCAACTGTTAAAACTAATACTTGTCACATTATTGAGGGGAGTAAAATGAATTCACTAACTATAAGGATTTATATAAACTCTCCTCAGTCCAGAAATAAAGAGGAGAACATCTATGGATATCAGAAAATTTTGCCTGTATGAGCCTGACTACACAACAAAAGTTCTTTGTAGCACCTTTAAAGGTTCTTCATTTGTCCTGCTGGGGGAACCCTTAAAGGTTCATCTTAGATACAGATATCTTTAAGGGGTTCTTTATATAACCCTCAGAATAAGGTTCTACAGAGAACCTTGAGTGAAATCCATATCAAAGAAGAACCTTTAAGGGTTCCCCCAGCAGGACAAGCGAGGAACCCTGAAGGAACCCATATTTCTAAGACTGTAGTTTCTCACTGGTGTATCCCAGTCTAGCTTCTGAGGATGTGTTTTGCTAATAAACCAATGGTCAGTCACCACTAACGGTGAGTCACCCATCGCACGGCTGGGAGTGCGAAATGATAAATCACCCAAGACAACCAATTCCACAGAAGTCTGCAGGCACAGGCCGAACTCCGGGCCGATGTCCGGGCTGGGGAATTTTTAGGAACCTGTCCAAAACAATCTATCAGAACTTGAGTGTCTGGAGTCCAGACTCTGGGGAAACGAGAAGCCAATGAGCCAGGAAGCTGAATGCCTATCAAACACAGTGAGCGTTGTATCGCTAAAACCGCATCAGTGCAATAAAATCCAGTATGAAGACATTTCTTGGTCTGTTATGGGACATTTTTTAAATACATCAAATCTGACTTTCAAAAGTTGCCATGTGACCCGAAGTGTCACAGAATCCCTCCGGAAATGACCATGTGTGATATGCAGAGGAGTCTGTGAGACAGAATTTAAGAGCAGCTGAAGGATCCAGGGGAAGTCTTAAAAATGGACCGCGTGTGTAATGGTGGGTGGGAGTCAGAATGCGAGGATATGGTGCGCATTGGTGGAGAACGTGCTACTGAAATGTGTTTTTCAAACACATCAACAGCCATGTCAAGACCGTTTCTGTTTCCAGCTGGCGACGGGCCTCTGGGTAAATGTGGTGCATGGAAAATGTGGGCAGGGTGAAGATAAGGAGGCCTCACACATGTTCGCTGTGTCTCGCACACCTTGCGTAAATAAGCAGGGTAATGTACCGCCGAGCCTCCGGAGGCCGCAGGAGAGAGGGGGCCTCTGTGGTCAGCCAGGCTCAGTCAGAGCCCCCATTCTGGGGCCGGCCGGAGCGGGCCTGGGGCTGGCCGTCTGTACCTGGGCGTGCGACCCTGGGGAGCTCGCCACCAGCACAGAGCCCTGAATGAGCTCTGAGTACACACGGCTTTCACAACGGCGTGCTGCACACCCAAGAACACGCATAAGCAAACACACACTCAGACACACACACACACACACACACACACACACACACACACACACACACACACACACACTCAAACATGCACACAAACATGCACACAAACACATACGTTCACCACTCATACTCTCATAGACACACACGCAGACATGCAGACATATGCATGTATACACACTGTTATTTATTGAACACATTTGTAGACAGCGAGAGATCATGCATACACGAACAAGCAAATACATGCACTCTCTCTCATACACAGATATACACACGCACTTGCAAAAGACTGTCAAACAGACATACACAACAACATGCACACTCTCACATTCACACAGTCACACTCCCACCACACACACACACACACACACACACACATATATACATGTATGCTAACACACACATACTCACAGGCTCTTTTCACCCCCAGCTCATTGAATACCCATGTGCCAGTCCCATTCATTCATTGGTGAAGACATGCTGGGTCTACCACAGCCTTCCACCTGCCTGCCCAAAGTGGCTCACTGGAGTCCTCTGCTCCGCGGCGCTAGGATCTAAGCTAACACACCCGTTCATATCAGTCAGGGCTCTGCTTAAAGTCCTGACACACAGAGCAAACACACCACACAAATCACACACTGATGCCTGCTCAGTCTGTGTGTGTACAAGTCTCAGAGTGTCAAGAAAACACCCGTCTCACAGCAAGGGGAAAGCTGTACCCAGTGGCTTGCACAAATACACACACAAACACACCCACACACAAACACACACACACATAAGTGCATGCACACACACACACACAAGTGCACGCTTGAACACACATGTGCATAGTCACACAAATACAAATCTTCTCTTTCCCACATGCATACACACATACACACACACACACACATTCTCTCTCACACTGACTCCTCTTTCTCATACAAATACACTCACACACACTCTCTGAGCAGTTTATATTTGGCTCAAATGATTTAGGAGTCTTTCCCCTCAAACCTCCCCCTCCTCCTCCCCCTCTCCCATCTTGCCACCTTGATCCTGGAGTGAGGCGATAAATTTGCTGCAGAGCAAAGCTTCCTTGTTGTCACCAACCAAGGGTGTGTGTGTATGTGTGTCAATGACTGTGTGTGTGCATGCGTGTGTGTGTGTGTGTGTGTGTGTCACAGTGAGTGTGTGTGTGTGTGTGTGTGTGTGTGTGTGTGTGTGTGTGTGTGTGTGTGTGTGTGTGTGTGTGTGTGTGTGTGTTTGTGTGTGTGTGTGTGTGAACGGAGCCCCAGCTAACAGAAAGTTGTCCACCCAGCTCAGGAACACGGAGACAGCTCCTTGTGTGAGGCGAGCCAAATTTAGAGCCCCCCCAACCGTCCACCCTCCGCCACCCCCTGCCTTCCTTCCAGGATGAGGTGACCGATTTAGGGTCGCAGAGGGGTACTGCAGTCTGAGTTTTGGGGGGTGAAGGGTCAGGGGCAGGCACGCTCCCATGCCTCTCCCAAAAACTGCGTCACGGGGGTTCACCTTCGCCTCCATCCCCTCTCAGACCCCTGTGAGCCAGTGGCCTTGCTTTGCTTCACTAATTTCTGTTTTTTGTGTATTTGGAATTTTTCCCTCCATCAGCGGAAATGGAAAAAACTGAAATGGTTTTTTTTTGTCTATCCCTTATGAAAGCATTCAGTGCTTTTGTTAATAGCGGCAGAGAGAATAATAATGTCCTCAATTATTGTCCCAATTACTCAGTCGCTGAAGATGAAATTGAATAATTTGCAGAACAAAATAACAATCAGTACATGAAAACAAGCAGCATTAATTTGAGGGAAAGTGGGGTATTTGAGGGTACTAATTTCAGTCACATGACAGAGTACTGTATCCATGGCAGCCATCTCTCCCGCTGCCCACTTCCTCTCCGTCTAACTTAAACCCCATTGGCTGGGAAGAACACTTCCTGATTCCAGGTGTAAAGACCTAGAACACTTAACCGATTCAGCCTTAGTACATTTATAGGGTAATTTCATTCATGGTTTCACAAGATGGACTGCAAGGTTTTTCATTCCAACTTCTGACAGCTGAACAAGGAGGCACAGATTGAAGTTAGTTAAGTTTAAATTCCAAAACTGATCTTTCACAGAGGGTTGTCAGTGCTAGGAATACCTTTGAAAAGTCATGTAGTAGAAACCGTGATTTTTAGAGTCTGGGCTTGACACAGTGCCGGACACTTTGTAGACTGTAGGAAAATGGTGAGCCTAGCTGTACTGAACGGTCTGTTCTCATCATTATCCTCTCTCTCTCTCTCCTCTCTCAGTATCCCACCTGTGCCTTCTCTTTCACCTTCCCCCTCTCTCACTCTCCATCCTTCCCTCTCTGTCACTCCCACTCTTTAATTCCACATCTTTACACCCCCACCCATCCACTTTCTTTGCCCTCCCCTCTTTCTCTGAATATATGTCCCATTATTTCACAGTATCTCCTGCCTTTCTGCCCCCCTTCCCTCTCTCCCACGCTCCCTCTCTCTGTCTCTGAATGAGTGTTTGAAGTGGGTTTCGACAGGGTCACTTTGCTCCCTCCCCTTTCTATGAGAGGCACTTGTTATCACTTTGTTCTATTCTGGGATACCTGTCGGGTCCGGCCGGCTGCACACACCTGCAGTTTCCACCGGATAATGGAGGTAGGGAGAGAATAGAAAGAGAAAGGAAGAGAGAGAGACAGAGAGAGCGAGAGCGAGAAGGTGTTGTAATGTCATTATCAATATCATGTTCATATTTGAATGCATCGTTTTATGCTTTGGCAACATGTGCATATGTATTGCCTGCCAATAAAACATCTTGAATTTGAATTACAATTTCAGAGCATGAGAGTGAGAGAGAGAGAAAGGCAATAAAGGTTAAAGATTTGAAGATGATAATCCTAATGTCCCCACTGTGCCTGGGTGAATGGCAGATTTCACAGTGTGCCTGGGTGAATGGCAGATTCTACAGTGTGCCTGGGTGAATGGCAGATTCTACAGTGTGCCTGGGTGAATGGCAGACTCTACATAGTGCCTGGGTGAATGGCAGATTCTACAGTGTGCCTGGATGAATGGCAGACTCTACAGTGTGCCTGGGTGAATGGCAGATTCTACAGTGTGTCTGGGTGAATGGCAGATTCTACAGTGTGCCTGGATGAATGGCAGATTGCTGGATGAATGGCAGTGTGCCTGGGTGAATGGCAGATTCTACAGTGTGCCTGGGTGAATGGCAGACTCTACAGTGTGCCTGGGTGAATGGCAGATTCTACAGTGTGCCTGGATGAATGGCAGACTCTACATAGTGCCTGGGTGAATGGCAGATTCTACAGTGTGTCTGGGTGAATGGCAGATTCTACAGTGTGCCTGGATGAATGGCAGATTCTACAGTGTGCCTGGGTGAATGGCAGACTCTACAGTGTGCCTGGGTGAATGGCAGATTCTACAGTGTGCCTGGATGAATGGCAGATTCTACAGTGTGCCTGGGTGAATGGCAGACTCTACAGTGTGCCTGGGTGAATGGCAGATTCTACAGTGTGCCTGGGTGAATGGCAGACTCTACAGTGTGCCTGGGTGAATGGCAGATTCTACAGTGTGCCTGGGTGAATGGCAGACTCTACAGTGTGCCTGGGTGAATGGCAGATTCTACAGTGTGCCTGGGTGAATGGCAGACTCTACATAGTGCCTGGGTGAATGGCAGATTCTACAGTGTGCCTGGATGAATGGCAGACTCTACATAGTGCCTGGGTGAATGGCAGATTCTACAGTGTGTCTGGGTGAATGGCAGATTCTACAGTGTGCCTGGATGAATGGCAGATTCTACAGTGTGCCTGGGTGAATGGCAGACTCTACAGTGTGCCTGGGTGAATGGCAGATTCTACAGTGTGCCTGGATGAATGGCAGATTCTACAGTGTGCCTGGGTGAATGGCAGACTCTACAGTGTGCCTGGGTGAATGGCAGATTCTACAGTGTGCCTGGGTGAATGGCAGACTCTACAGTGTGTCTGGGTGAATGGCAGATTTCTCAGTGTGCCTGGGTGAATGGCAGACTTTACAGTGTGCCTGGGTGAATGGCAGACTCTACAGTGTGCCTGCGTGAATGGCAGATTTCACAGTGTGTAGATGAATGAAAATGCTGGTCTTCAGGCAGGAGACCACCAGACTCATCCCTTTACCTTTGACCTTTGACCCTCGATGCACTGTTGCTCAGTGGCTCCTGACAGACCCCAGCTGAATAAGTGGGAAGTCTCACCCATGATGTACCTGACTGGGGATGACAGCTGAACTAAGGCTAAATAAATGATGTAATGTGCTGAAGTGGGATACCCCATTACAGCACACTAAGAGGAATTATGCAGTTTTTCAGTAGGCTGTTGTCCCACTTCATTTGGTTTGATATGAATTTATTTATATATTTTCTTATTTAAATTTTTGCTCATTTATAGAAAAACTGCTTTACAAGGTACACAGCGCCAGCTTGGCCCAGAGTATGTACTTGGAAGGATGAAGAGGAGTGGGTGAAAGGGGAGGGGGAGGGGGAGGGAGAGGGGGAGGAAGTATATTGAACAGAGAGGAATAAAATGCTGTCTCGCATTTCACTGTTTGACGTCTCTGATGTTACCCTACAGAGCGATAAATGAAAAAAAATATGAAAAGAAGCTAAACACAGTCAGCTCAGATGGTTTAAAATAAGCGATTGAGTTTGGGTGGTGGTGGGGGGGGCAGTTTTGGAGGTAAACGGCATTCTGACTGTGATATCAGGCAGAGTGCTAAGGGATAGGGATGGGGGGTTCCCACCCAAATCTGTGGGAATCACATCGCACCCAGGGCGGGGTAACCGGCCGATTCCCGAAACAGCCTCTGCAGCTGAACTTCCTCTCCTGGCCCGTCAGTCTCTTACCTTCACGTTTTCTTTTTTTTTTTTTCTTTGTCCCGCTGGTGGAACAAAAGGAGACACGCCTCAGAGCTGGGCTGGCCCAGTTCTGCTCTGCGTAACCTCCCAAAGGCACCGGGCCCACCCAAACACACGGAGCAGGAAATACGAGCAGATTGATTACGTTTATATGGCAGCTGTGTAGGCGACGCTCTCACCCAGTGCCACTTATGGTGTGAGAAAACATGGGTGCATTTTTAAGTGCTGGTGCTCGTGGTCTCTCTGCTGTGCGTAATGAGGCGAGCTGTAGTGGAGCAGGTGGGGCAGGTGGGGCTGGGGTCTGGAGGATTCATTAGCCAGTCTGGAGCTTCCCCATCTGGGGTGACACTCCCAGGGCCTCATGGGAAATTTCTCTGTACTCAGTTTACCTGCTATGATTGGCTCTCTGGTGACAAATGTGGAGAGGGAATTGTGTGTGTCTGTGCATGTATGCATACATACAAACTAATGCATTCATGTGTGTTTATACGGCTGCATTTGTGAGTGTGTGCATGTGTTTGTGTGTGTGTGTGCGTGTGTGTGTGTGTGTGTGACAGGCTATATATACAGGACACACAAACGTTATGGACGCCACCAATGGTGTGTTGCAGGTAGAGGATCATGGGATTTAGTGAAAGTGACAAGAGGACCCCTCAATCACTGTCAGTTCACCCCAGCACTGAAAAGCAACAACTGGCAACTCCTCCTGTGTGTGTTTGCATTCCGTGCCTCTCTCCTCAGTCTCAAAAATATTCCTTTAGGCCTTATTGGACTGCCTGTCTTTATGGCAGAGAAGACCATTTGATGTTTAGAGCTTTGTTTGCGTCTCTCCTTTCTGCCTTTGACTGTAAGAGTACAGTGCTTCAGACCGAACCACTGTGTTGAGTGAGCTTTTCAGGTATTATAAATATTTTACCTGGTAAGAGCTCGCAGCGAAGTGAGCGCTGAAAGAGCTGTTTATTTTACGAGCTGATAAGCTCTTGCACTTTAGAAGTGTTTGAAAGACCTGAGCTTGATGAGTACTATACCCTGAAAGTTACATTGTTATAGAGATTGTTTGGAGCTACAGTGCAGATTAGTTTGATACACACTGGTGAATGATGTAGTCTTACTGCCAGAAAGTTGGACCTCCCCACCAGCCTTCACTTACCATACAGTCAGCAGTAATGCAGTCTGCCATTATGGCCAGAAAGACTGCCCGGTGCTGGCCAGAACCATGTGGACTCCAGGACTCCCCCTCTGGGCTGGGTTTCTGCTGGGGGCCTCTTCCTTCCAGCCAGGGGAGCGTTTCATAACCTTGGCTTGCTCTGGGGGAGGGAGGGGTGGATGTATGTAAAGTGTATGTTCTCTACGCAAATGAAATGTAATTGATTTCACAATGTTGTATTAAATACGGTCCCCCCCATTTCCGCAGGACCAGTGGTTCTGGCGTGTCCGTGACAACGCGGTGATGCCAGGGTACCCCATGCAGATCGCCTACTTCTGGAGGGGCTGCCCCCCAAGATCGACGCCGTGTACGAGAACAGCGAGGGGAAATTCGTCTTCTTCAAAGGTACCGGGGGGGCCTGGCCATCGCTGGAGTTTGGGGGGCTGGAGGCCCATCTGAGAGTATTCAGGCCTCCAGAGCAGCCCAGTGGAGTCTGGGTTATTGTTTCTAATTTGTGAGTGTGCTTTAGTTTCTTGGATGTGCCCTTGAATGTTATTTGACTGGAATGTTTGTCTTGTTTTTTTTTGTTCATGTTAGGAGGGTTCATTCTTGTCATAAAATTGTCTCACACAGTTAAATGGGAAGCTATCCATAACCCTCCGCCGCTGCGAGGGGGTGTGCGGAGGTGCTGTGGGTATTATGTAGGGTGTAAATAAGGCTGGGTGGAGGTTATTGTCGGGGTGTAAGTGTGGTAAGGGTTATCAGGGGTGCAGAAAGTCGGCCCTGCTTGCTCATTTCCACAACTGGAAGGCGATAAGCCCTGAGCCAGCAGAGGGATGGGCTCCATGGTTACCACCGTTTCCTCTTCCTTCCTCCCTTTCCCCTCACTTCCTGTTTGCATCCTGTGCGCTGTGACAGGGATAGATGTCTTCAAAGCTTGGATAGCAACACTCTCCCCATGAATGAGTGAATGAGTGAATGAGTGAATGAAGTGAAACACATTCTGTCCCTTAAAGTAGCATAATGCTGTTAGACAGAAACTCAGAGTAGCTGATTGTGCACAGAAAAATGTCCAGAGATAATTTAACAGCTGGGGTCATATGTACACTTTTAGTGTTATATATACACTGGACATTTTGCTGTGTGCTCCAATGTGTGGATGTGTGCTGTTTTCTGGTAATCCTGATGGCACCAGTGCAGATTTTGGTGAATGGCCCTTCAGGGCAGAGCAAGAAAGACCGGTCCATACCCACAGACAGTTTAGTGACAATGTGCTATTTTCAATGGCTTTTTGGTGTATTTTCCTTATTGAATTGAAATCTGTGTTTAGTGCTTTAACAGCATTTCCTTTCTAATGCACATGAACTAGTGACTCCTTTGTTTTTTACAGCAAGGGGTGTGAGTGTCAGGTCCAGTTAAACCGCCATGCTAAACTGCGGTGTCAGCAGATTAGCATGTTTCAACACTTAGGTGATTAATGTGTGTTGTTGCCGTGAGTCGTTGATTGGCAAAAGGGTTCAAACATCTGGTTTCCATGGCCTGAAATGGCTGCAGCCGATTGAAAGGAAACCACAAAAACACTTGGCAGACGATGTGGCTATCCAGGAGTTGAGATTAACACCCCCTTTGCGAGAACAAAAGGCGCAGTCCGTAATCTAATCATCAAGTTCTCATGACAAAAAAGGGTGCAGTATCACCTGTTCTACCCTCAGATCGCAGAGCGCATATCCACCGGAATCATCCAAACCCAACACTGGCTCGCGTTGGGGGTTTGTGGCCCAAACACCGCACAGACCTGGAACATCCTCAGTGTTCTCTGGACAAAGCTCTGGACAGGATGTCATGGGACCACCGTCAGACTGTTAAAAAAAGAAAAAAAAAACACTTGCTGGGAAAGATGTATGTCAGCAACCATGTGCCCTGAAAAAAAATCATGTTGCGCTGAGTACTCTTTACCCTTCCATTGGCAGCTGAGTAGCCCCACTAGGAAACATGATTGGCTAGAATGTGATCTGTCTCTTTGCTCACCAGCACCCCCTGCTGGTCACTCATGGTCTGCCTGCATGGGTTTACCTTACCTGAGATGTCTTCCTCCATCTTAACATTTGGACAATGGTGTGACATTACTTTTAGTGGGCAGCACATGGATGTATGTGTTCTCCTGCTTTGATGGCAGGTATTGCAGCAGGATGACTTGTGAACGTGGCTGGGCATTCAAAGCTGGAGTAAAATAGAGGGAAGGCATTGGGAAATGAACAGGAACTTACCACTGGGTCACTAGCTAGGCACAGCCCTAAAATCTTGGCAGAGCTGTGCCAGGGAACATCGAGAAGCTAGCCTGGCTCATGTTTATGATGTCATAAACTAGTGAGCTCAAAGGGAGGTCAGGCAGAAATAGTCTCTTCTGGTTAAGTGTGAGTTTGTGATTTTTTATTATTGCCATGCAGTATTTGTGTGGCATGAGGGTTGTATGTATATATCTTTTTTTGTTCCCAGACATGCGCTGTCTTTAATCGTTCATTCATAAGTGCGTTTATGAGCTGCGGTAAATTTACTAAAAAGAAAAGGCAGACAAAACATTATATCATTCATGTATTGTGATATATATAACATGAAAAAATTAAGCTAATTGAGCTATGAAGGCACATTGAGAGAGAAAAGAGAGAGCGAGAGAGAGAAATGTAGCCTTAAGCCTTGAGAAAATTGTACTGTATCTTGACCCAGGCTAATCCACTATCAGACATAACACAAATAGGACTCTTGGATCAGCACTGCCAGGCAAACAAGAGAGAGGGAACCAAATTGGAAGCGGTGCCTTCTCATTGGAACAGCTTGGCACCGAAATAAACTTTTATTTGTATCCAGTCCTACAAAGAGGCGGCTCGTTTGCAAAGCCATCTCTCCGTACCAAACCGACCGTAGGCTCAGTGATCACAGCCTGGCTTTGGAGAGGACGGCGGAGGCCTAAATCTGGAACCAGCAGCCTTTGACAAAGCACAACATAATGAGGTAAAATATGGAGGCGCGCACTGGCAGGGCTCGGCGTAAACCACTGAAGCATGGGCGAGAGAGGCCAGAGCGTTCTGCAGAGAGCGATGGCTTTAGACCCGGAGCCTCTCAGACACTCTCAGCTCTGCTTTAATGACCCAGAGTCATGCTGTATCACCTTCAGTCGCTGCCGGCCTTGTTCATGTCAAATCTATGTGGCGTCAATTTCACATGAGCATAACAGTTATGTGCTGGCAGCCATTACGTTACACAATGACATTTACATTTATACAGTGACTCGGGTACTGCACAAATCTAGGTTTATTATTATCTATTAATTATGCAATACAATAAATATGGCATGAAGAGTTTGAACTGTCAAAATAGCGATAATAATGTAGAGCAGCTCTGCTGGCATTAAATGTGACATTCTGGATCATGACAGGTGAATTTGTTGATAATAATAATAATAATAAAAAATAATCATAATTCTGTGACTTAAAGGTTTATGGTTAGATATTATATTGTGACATGTATGTTTTTTGTGTTGTAATTTAAATTATTACACAATGAATTTTTTTTCTAAATTTATATAACACCATTGTGAATCATAACTAACTTTTCAATAAAGTGAAAGTGGGGTGAGTGAAATAGGGCGAGAGAAAGAGAGAGAGAGGGGAAGAAAAAAGATTGCCTGAAAAAAAAAATAAATAAGGAATCAGGAAATGGTGTAAGAGATCATGAATAATGATATGTATATTTCACTATTATTTCCCCTCATAAAAGCATAATGACTTCCTGAGAATATCCTGTCCTGTCCTGTTCTGCTGCGTTTGTCAGTGAAGGGGCCCATTCCTGTTTCAGGTGAACCAGGGCTGGATAAACTTGACCGAAACTCTTCTGTTTCCCTGGAAAATCTTCATTGCTGTTGATCGGAATTGCTGTGCCTTGCCATTGTTTTATTTTATTTTTTTGCTGCTGTGAGTATCAGACCATGAAAAGCATGTTAATGACCCTCTCGACCAGCGCATGTGGGTGCTGTCGTCGTCTCTCGTCCGCATCCCTCTTTTCCTGTTTCTGAAAGCATCCCAGAGCCAGGTAGCACAGTCAAGGTTCCCTCAGGGCTTGCATCAGCAACATCACAACAAATGAGCAGGATTTACATCAGCAACAGGAAGTCCCAGGCTGGCCAATCAGATGTTTGCATTCTGTCACATGATTTTTTTTTTCTTGTGCTCAACTTTTTTTTTTTTACTTTTGCTTTTTTTCTACTTTCTTTTGCTTATATGCAAAACAGACATGGTGAAAAATGTCTCTTAATCATTCCTCTCTCTAAAGCTGATGCCTGTAATGTGGTTTATATGGGCTCTCTGCACACAAATCATTAAGATATAACAGCTCAACACCGCTGCTCACTGATTCCAAACATAACAAATATAATTTCACATTACTCAGCCTCCGAGGATGTGAAGCACTGGAATAAGGAGGGGAGGGGGGGTTGTTTATTGAACTGACTCATGAATGTGAAATAATAAAGATATAAACATTCATTTTACTGACAGATTTACTGGTAAAATGTAGCAAATAATGATTAAAATGGTTGTGCTTTAAGACAATGGCTTTGATTGGACTGCTGATGTAGCATTTACCTCCGTCATATTTCATTGCATTGAGTGTGGAGTTCCTGTAAAGTTACTGTTACTCCATGTGACACTCTTTGGGCCAATTAGAATCGAGTATTTAGAGTGCTTAGTAATTTAATGAATGAATGAGTGAATGGATGAATAAATGAATGGATGGATGGATGGATGAATGTATCCCACATGGGATTATTTGACACATTTTATATACGCAATTGTCAATACATAAAGACATGTTCAGTCTCCAAACAGTAAAAATAAGAAAACAAAATAAACTGTAATTTAGACACTGCAGAGGGGGGGTCTGTTTAACGGTGGGAACGCTAAGATAATGCACGGGACAGGAATGAGCATGTCCTTTTCTTTAGAGCCAAAATGAACACCGGGGATCATTACGGCGCCCCTTGCCCCCCTCAGTTGCCCGAACCACCTCGCTGTCACTTATCGACGCTCTCATGCTGCGAAACCAGGCAGTTAACACGCGCTTTATGTACGGCTCGAAACAGGCTGGATATGTATCGATATGGCCCAAGGCCGGCATGGAGGCGTAATCCAACACTGAAGCCGATCAATACTCCTGTTCGCTGCGTTTGTTTTCATTCCATTCCATTTACTGGGACATACAAAGAGCCAGGATTCTGTATGAGAATACATGTCATACAATCTGGGTGTTTCAATGTGTATGGTCCCCTATAGTGTTTTTGAGATATTCTGTTTTAGAACATAAATTGGAATAAAGGATTACACAGGCAACTAACAGAAAGCACAGTGATATTCTAGAATAAACAATAAATCCAGTGATTTTGTTCTGAGCTTAGAACAAGGGTGACCAACCTTGGTACTAGACATCCGCAGGGTATGGCAGATTTTAATTACTACTCACAACCATATTGATTAATTGAAGTGGTCGATTACTGAGTCGACTCACCTTTTTTTTCTGGTTTCTTTTGTGTACACTGGCTGTTACACCTGAGCTGAGAAGAAAAATGAATATATCCTGTGCCTTTCCACACCCTTTTCATAAAATATGTGCTTTTTTATGTGCATGTGAGAAAATTGTTATGCATAATCCCTAGACAGCTCTCTGATCTGTCAGTTGTGAAATTCCTCTTCCAAAACTCTGTCTTTCTTCAGATCACCCTCCCCCCTTTATCTTCCTGTTGCTGCCCCCTCTAACCCTCCTCCCCCACAACGCTGGCATGGACTTCCCTTCTTTAGGCCCTGGGGGATGTAGGGAAATGGAGACGTGACGTCAGTAAGTCTGACAGTCACACGCCGTGCTCTGAAGACCTTAGATGCTCTCTGCTCTCTTATGCGCTCTCTCTCCCCCTGTCCCCCTCCTCCTCCCCCTCCTCCTGTCCCCCTCCCCCTGTCCCCCTCCTCCTGTCCCCCTCCTCCTGTCCCCCTCCCCCTGTCCCCCTCCTCCTGTCAGGTTCCTCTCAGGTTCCTCCCAGGCCCCATCAACACCGGGAAACAGCTATGACTCTAACAATAACCAGGGCCTACTGTCTGACACAAGGAGGGCTTACCACTGCACTGTGTCTGTCAGTCAAAACACACACACACACACACACACACACACACACACACACACACACACACACACACACACACACTCATACATACATACACACAAGCACACACAGACATACACACACATGCACACACATACATATATACACACACACAGATACACACACACAAGCACACACACAAACACACATATATGCACATACACACAAACTTACACTCTCAGTCAAAACAGTGCCTGTCATTGCAGTTGGTGCCATTCTTAAGTGTAATTGTTGCAGTGCAGACACTTAAAATTCATTTGACTGGATGCCCCAGTGTTTTTCTTTGTCATCATTACTGGCTGTGGACATGGACATTAAGGCCCATTTTGAGCTTCTCCCCCCCTCCTCAAGCCCCTCCTCCCACCCAACTAAATACCCCCCCACCTACATTACCCAGAATTCCCCTCTCTCTGTCGGTGGCATTCTTGACCCTGCAGAGGGCATGAGAACAGGCCCAGGTTATAATGCCAGGAATTTCCTGTCGCATGACAGGAAAGGGTTACCCTCCGCCTCACCCCCACCCCCAATTTGCCCCCCACCCCCAAAAATGTGGCTGTCACCCTCCCCCCTCAGAACGTCCCTCATCCCTTTAAAGTTACCTTCCCCTTTAACACTGCCAAGAAAGGAACAGAAGTTCCTGAGGTCACAGACAGTGTGAGTAGTGTGAAGCTTAATCTAATATGGAGGAAAAGTCTCACAAACACACGCCACCCCCCCCTCCCCCCCCACCCCCGGGGGGCCTGATTCCAAAAACACAGACAAACATGGGCGCGACTTCACAGATCCACAGAAGCAGTTCCATTTTCACACACACGCACGCACACACACACGCAGTGGTGGTGATAGAGGCTCTTTGCGTATTTCTGCGCTGAGGCACAAACAGGCATTTCAGCCGTGTGAAACTGGATGTTTGTTTGCTTCGCAGACTTTTGAGTCACATGAAATGAATATAAATACCTGAGGCCATGAAAGTAATGACATAACCTAGCCACTCTTTCGACCTTCGGTTTAAAAAAAAAGTTTAATTATCTCTATTTTAGCTCACTGTTATTGTACAGCTGAAAAGTAGAGCTCTAAAGAACTCAATCTTCTCTAAAAAAAGATTAAAATGTAATATATTTGAAAAGCAGGGCCATACAGGGCTAAAACACACAGACTTGATAGAATAATACTTGGTACACGGAACTGAGCTGGATGTTTTTAGGGAATAGCATTACTTGCATTGAACCTCCTGTTTGCTCTGAGCCGTGGGTTTTCAACAAATTACCACAGAATATCTTGAGCTTGATGCATAGCCTGTAGCAGAAATATCAGTGCGGTTCATTGTCTTGTGTTCAACAGGAGAAATATCACTTTGTGTACTTCTTTGCTTCTTGACTAATCTAAAACATAACCAGGAGTTATTCTGAGAAAAAAAAGAACAAGTAAGTTTTAAACAATCTATGTTTAACATTTTTTAAATCATCTGATTTGGGGGATTTGGGGGAGGTAACAGTAGCTTTTTTTTAAGAGTGAGATGTCTTGAATTCCCTGAGCCAATCAACATTTGCCGTTGGCCCAATGGCAGATGCTTAGCTGGGATGAGCCAATCAAATACACCTTCGAGGACCTTTGAGATCAGATTCTGGATGTGACCAAAAAAAAGTCTCGTCACCCACTCACTCATTCGTTGGTTCTTTCATTTGGCTGATCTCACTCTCCCTCTGTTGCTAGGGAACCGTTTCTGGGTGTTCAAGGATACGATGCTGCAGCCTACTTATCCTCAGGACATCTCAATGTTTGGCAACGGCATGCCCACGCACAGCATCGAGACCGCCGTCTGGTGGGAGGACGTGGCCAAGACCTACTTCTTCAAAGGGGACAGGTCTGTTTTCCGCCGCCTCGGATCACTACGCTACGCTGCATCGCAGGCGTTTACCGGATACTCCTCCTTATCCAGTACCCCTTACACAGCATGTATGTTTACGTACTGTATCCATCTACACAGCTGGATATTCACTGATGCGGTTCAGGCAAACAGCCTTGCTCAGTGTTGCATTGGCAGTGATCTATCTTTGACCTGAACCTGCAACCTCAGGGCTATAAGCCATGTTCCAGCTTTGCATGAAAATGCAGGGGGCACTAGACTTCATTTTTTAACGTGCTAAAAATCTTTTCTGAGGCATGTTTGCAGTTTTCCCAATATGCCAATAAAGTTTTGACAAGTACTACTCTTAGGTTAAATGTACTGGCAAATTTTACCTTTGGAATTGTCTGGGTATCACACATGTCCTATGTCTGGATGACCTCACTATTTTGTGTGGTCTCATTTGTGTATGACCTCACTGTTTTGTGCTTTTGCAGTATGCATTGTGACCTCACTGTTTTGTGCTTTTGCAGTATGCATTGTGACCTCACTGTTTTGTGCTTTTGCAGTATGCATTGTGACCTCATGTTTTGTGCTTTTGCATTGTTGTGACCTCACTGTTTTGTTTTTTGTGTTTTGTTTTGTGCTTTTGCAGTATGCATTGTGACCTCACTGTTTTGTGCTTTTGCAGTATGCATTGTGACCTCATTGTTTTGTGCTTTTGCAGTATGCATTGTGACCTCACAGTTTTGTGCTTTTGCAGTATGCATTGTGACCTCACAGTTTTGGTGTTCCCTTATGTGTGATGACATTACTGGTAAATCTGTGGGTTCAGCATTTTCACTGCTGTTTTATTGCAGCTGCACTTTGTGATTACTTTGTCCTATGTGGACCATGATGGGTGACCGTGCAGTTCTCTGTGTTCTGGTGTAGGTACTGGAGGTACAATGAGGAGCTGAGTACCATGGACCCTGGCTACCCCAAACCGATCACCGTGTGGAAGGGTATCCCGGACTCACCCCAGGGGGCATTTGTAGACAAAGCCAAGGGTACGTATCCCAGCTTTTCTCTGGTCACTTCTCCTATGGGCCAGCTCTGGTATAGCCGATAAACTTACTGTTGGGGTCTAAGAGCTACAGATGTATCTGTCTTATAACAAATACAGTTATAGCTGGGAAATATAAAATGGAGTTACAGCTCATTTAGAAAACAGTTACAGCTGGTTTGTAACACCTTTAGTTATAGCTAAATTGTATAATAGATATGCAATTACATGTAATTACATTTTTATCATAACTCAGTTGTGTTGAAACAAATACTATGAATAGATATAGCCACACAGATGTTAATAGGCTCAGTAAGAGCTTTGTAATAGCTACTGTTATAGCTGGCTAATAGATATTGTCATTGCTGAGTAACTACAATGAGATATCCATTAAACAGTTATGGTTGAAGTTGAGTTTTAACAGATAAGGTTACATTCAGATTATGACAGGGACATTGTATACAGCATGTATATATACCAGTTTATTTGGCACTATTAATGTATGTGCTAAAATATACTGTGGGTTCTTAGAGTGGTGGGGAGGGCCTGCCATTCATTTGTTACTTAAGACGTTCCTCCGCACAGCCAGGGGGTGCTGCGACCTCTTCAGCAACATCAGCTCTGTCAGGTCCCTTGATGTCAGGTATCTCCAGGTGTATTGATCTGACAGATGAACGGTCAGATCAATACACCTGGGAATGGCGCGCCCGCCGTTCCGGGCGAATAATCGCCACCATTTAGCGGCTCGTTCCCACTCCTCGTCACGGGGAAAACGCAAAGACAGAGACAGCGGTGTAATTACCATCAGCCGCCACGGCCGCTAATGGTTCGTCTGGTACTGGTAATGGAAGTGGGCATTTTCCATGTCATCTGTCCTGTTTTGAACATCATGCCTCTCGTGTAGGATGGAACCGGCCAATCCTAGCAGTCTTTTGTTTCAGCCCCCCAACCCCCCACCCACACCCACCACCATCACCACCAAAGACACTAAGAACCCCAAAGCACTCAGAACAACCTGTTGCTGAAGATGACAAGCTGATTGCAGCATAGATCCACAGATGGAAAACGCTGGCTTCAGAAAATTCATAGGTATAACACTTGATTTAGTGCATGAACGGAATCAATATGGTTACCAGTTTCATGCTAAACCACAGTAAAATTTCCAACAGTTAGTGTTACTGTTTTTAGGTTTTTTTTTATTTCACAGACTGATAAGATGTTAGCCGTGTATTCTGAGCACAATTAATGGGGATGTTTTGCCAGTATTACTAACAGAAAAGCATATGCTTTTTCATAATATTTGGCAGTAACATTTTGGTTACCCAATTATCTGTGTACCCACCTGCTTCATGGTACCCCCAACAACTCCTCAGGTGTGAATCACAGATTTTAGGTGAAATAAAAAACCGGCATGCCCCATGCAACTCCAGGTCCAGGGTTTGGGGAACCCCTGGGGTGAGGAACGGCGATGTGTTCGCTCACCGCCTGCGCCTGTTAGATAAGGAGCAGCTGTGGTGTAGTTTTAGCCTGCTGGCAAAAAATAAAATAATAACAAAAACAACACTCAGAGAATACAAAGGAGACAAAACTTTCTTGGCACAACTTTTGTTATAGTTTGGTGCATGTTGATTGTTGAGTTTTATACCTGTGCATGTTAGCAGCGTGAATGGAAAGGAAATGCATGTATGTCCAAACAATCGTAACTATTCATATGTAACATATATTTAAGACTCAGACCTTACATTTAGTCTTCAGTCTTAGTTCTTCAGTTTTAGTTTAAATATCAGTATAGTAGAAAAAATGGTCTCTTTTATTAAATCTGTCATGTAACATTCATCGGTTTTGCACTGATGAAAGCATTTTGACTGAATTGCGTGCCTTGTTACCTTTTGCACTTTTTTGTGGTTCCACTATTTCACTAAAATGTGAGGAAGAGGATTTTTCTGTCATTGAAATTTTAAAAATGTTTCACTTCTTGGACCTGGTTTCCAAGGTGTACCCTTATCTAAATGGTCATATAATCTCAGATCGCCAGCCCTGGGGCCAAACATTCACCTGACATGTTTGTAAGTCATGGCTAGCCTACATGCTGTTTTACTGTTTATTATACAATTTTATATATACACATTACATTATGTTTCAGGTGCTTTGCAGATGATCTCGAGATAAGTGCAAGAATAGAAGTGGAAGTTCAATAATACAATGGAGGAAAGTATAATAAGAAATGTAACTAGGACCTTGATTTAGCACCTTGAGGTAGCAATATAATTAAGTAAAAAATATATCTACAACGTCATCTTAAAACAGGAAGATGTTTTGAATCACAGTCAAGGTTTGTATCTAGCACATTGTGCTGTTTTTTTTTTGCTTTTTTGTTCATCATCATCCTCTGTTTCTCCTCAGGGTTCACCTACTTTTACAAAGGGAAGGAGTACTGGAAGTTTAACAACCAGAAGCTCCGGGTCGAGCCGGGCTATCCCAGATCTATTCTGAAGGACTTCATGGGCTGCGATGGCAATCAGGACCCGGATCGCGACCGGGACCGTGACCGGCGCCCCCCTCAGGAGGACGTGGACATTGTCATCAAGCTGGACAACACGGCGGGGACGGTGAAGGCCGTCGCCATAGCGATCCCCTGCATCCTGGCCCTGTGTCTGCTGGTGCTGGTGTACACCGTTTTCCAGTTCAAGAGGAAAGGAACGCCCCGACACATACTGTACTGCAAGCGCTCCATGCAGGAATGGGTCTGAGTTCACGACCCCTATTAACCCCGCCCCCTAAAGCCCGCCTCCCCTAACCCCAACGCCCCGCCCCCTCTCAAAACCCCGCCCCCAACCGCCCAGACGAGGCGGGGCCTCGGCGTTAACCTTTAACTCGCAGACTCTGGCCCTGTCCTCACTTCAGCCTCCTCAGTTTTTTTTGGGGAGGGGGGGCGGGGAAACATGGGCCTTTTGCCTGAAAACCCCCTAATGGGGAGGAGGAGGTATTGCACCTCTTTCCCCCATCCCCCACCATTAGCCCAGTGCGTGCGTAACGAGGGGGAAGCTCGGACTCTTCCCATGGTGCATTGCATCATCCATGTCCTGCCCCCCACACCTCTTCAGTCACATCAGGTCTTTCTTTGGTGAAACAAAACACCCAGTACATTTAGATATTAATCCCTTCTGCACGCTCCAGAGAAAAGAAGAAAACTTTTAAAACCAACAAAAAATGTAAAAGAAATCACCCTAGGTAAAACTTGCCCCGAAGATGGCAAGTCCTCAGCTTCCAATTTTATCTTCTTTATCTTTGAAATAATTTATTTTTACGGACAATTTATGATCTTTTTTATTTCCCTTTAAGCGTTTTACTCCTGAAGAAAACACCCAAACCAAATAGATAATACACAAGAACTCTTTCCAAAGAGGATCACTTTCATTTTCTTTTTTTTTTTTTTAATTTTTGAGATTTCTATCATTCTTTTTCTTTTCCTTTTCCCATACTCTCTACTCCTGGTACTGTTTTTGCCTGGATTGGGAGTGGGGAAACTGACTGTTGTGGCAGTCTGTCTTAAAACAGGGGCCAAAACTCTGCAATATTTTTAACCGCCTTAATTACAGATTTTCATCTTCTTCATGCCTTTTTTTATTTTTATTTTGTGTTTTTTTTTATTTTATTTTTCTTTTTGTACATTGCTTTGTTTGTTTGTTGAAAGAGCCGGTGGGTCGGTTTCCATGGCGTTTGGTCACTGCTTCCCTCGTTTGATTGACAGCCGTTGGCGGTTTTGCAGCGCGTGCCAGGGGCCCGCCGCATCGCACCGCCAAGCCCCGAGGGGAAGGAGGAGGCCGGCAGAAGCCTGCACTTAAAGCGAAATATATCAGCCGGAGCACGACGGACAGAGAGAGGACCAAAGCCACAATTGAGAGAAGCCACTAAGTCGAGTGTACTTGTTATTGTAGCTGTCTGACAAGTTCTGTCGGCCTCCCTTTTGCAAGGGAGGGAGAGAGAGAGAGAGAGGTTAAAGAGAACGACTGTAAACAAATCCGTGGAGACCATAAATCATTCTTTGTCTGTTCTTACACACCAACCTTCACCGCCCCATCGCCTCCCCCCGCCCTTTCCACTCCCCCCAAAAAAAAGAAACTCATTACAGTTCGATTCTGTTTCAAAAGAACCCTTCTTATATTTCTATAGGCTTGTGCTTTTCTCATCTTTCCAGCAGTTTGTCTTATTGTTTTTATTTGTGTATTTGAGGGATGGGATGGGTTTTTCTGTTGTGCTTTTTTGTCGTTTTTTCGAGGGAATGAGTCAGTGAAGTCATGGATCTGAAGTGTACCTTTCATGGGTTTCTTGTGGGGAAGTAGACCCCACTGGTGCCCTCTACTGACCGGGAGTGTGATGGCAGTCTTTGAGTCAGTGCATGTGCACGATTGCAACAACCGTTGACCTTTCAACTGTCTTGATCAAATCGTAAAAAAAAAGGTCAATTAAACAACAATGAGGACAAAAATGAAAAAAAAAAATGTAAAAGATTTCTCAGTGAAAAGACTTCAAATCATTTTCCAGTAAGTTTTCTTAAGTTTTCAATGTGACTGGAATCACCTCTGCTACATTTCAGAACGCCTCTGTGTTTTGTTATTCTCCCCCCACATGCTTTTTTCTTCTTGGTACAATGAAAAGAACATTTATCAAACCTCAACATTCAAGTGGTACATGTGATATTTCAGTTGACCTCGGCTTAGACATGGAGACATCATTTTCATGGGTTGCATTTGATGTTGGTGGTGCTGAAAATGGAGAATCTTGGGTTTCTGGTTTGGTCTCTGAACCTGGGAATTTGTGTCGCTGTTGAATGGCAGGTGTTGTTTGAATGTGTGTCTGTTTCATGCTAAAGTTTTTTTTTTTGAAAGGGGACATGTGGACTCTGAATTACTTCTACATGTATGACTCAGTGTGGGACTGACCCTTCATGGGAAAAGTCCTATGAGAATTAATAAATTGATCAGTACATGATTAAAAATGCCTTAAAGGTCATTACTTATTGCATCAACTCTAAATCCCATCCCATGTGCACAGTGCAGCTCACAAAAATAAGAGAAAATCTGGTGTGTGTGTCTGTGTGTGTGTGTGTATGTGTGCATCTGTGTTTGTCAATATTGATTTTGTATGATGACGCACATGTGTATGTCTGCATGTTTTTGCACATCAGCTTTTATATGTGCATTTTTATATATCTGAATGCTTTCCAAAAGCACACTAGGTGTAGGTGATGCATTTTCTATATATGTCTAATCTTCCAAAAGTGACATTTTACATCATAAGCTCAATATCTATGGAGGCCCGGGTGAAATAGCTACAGCTCTTTCAAAAGATTTCTGTAGGGTGTTCTGATTAAATACAGTTGTCATGAGAGATAACAAAGATAGAGAGATAAATTCAAAATGTGCAGCTGAAGGTCTTATATTCAAGCATTTCTGTTAGTTTAACTTTCCATGTATCAATGGAAACATGTGACAATTCTGAACTTAAAAATCTGCAGGTTTGTCTCCTCCTTCCTACTCCTCCTTCTTGTTTTTGAATGCTGGGCATGACTAACGGGCAACGGATACTAGGAAAACAGTTATCTTGCATAATTGTAAATGGCATGGGCCGGTAGCTAAACACAGTTTGCGGCATTCCATGGAAGCTTATTTAGGACAGCAGACAAACATTCTGAGGTCCAACATGGAGGACGCCGGAACATTCTGAGCTGCAGCTGGAGGTGAATGAAGCCTTTGGCTGTGGTTTTGGAGAAGGTCATCTGTCATGGCTCACAACGATGGAAGCCCAAAGAGTCCATTTTAGGCACTGGCTCAAACCTTTCACTCTGATTATAGCAGTGAACTAATCTTCTCATTACGTTTAGGCATTTAGCAGCAGGGGAGTAGCTAGAAATTCTGGGCCCTGTACACAGGCAGGCTCTGAGGGCCCCTCCACTCTTTATAAACAAAATTAAAAAAATCACAGATTTCCATGGGTCCCTTCAAACCCTTAGGCCCTGTATGCTTAGTACCCTTTTTACCTCTGGTGCTATGCCCCTGTTTAGCAGAGACCCATACTCACAGCTTACATTTGTACACACAATTAATTTATACAGATGGATATTTATTGAAATAATTCTGGTTAAGGACCTTGCTCAAGGGCGCAAAAGCAGTGTCTTACCTGGAAATTGAACCTGTGATGTGAGTTACCAGCCAAGCTAACCAGTAACAGCTCTACCCAGTTACCATTACGCACCACTTTTACTGGAGAGCACTCTGGCGGTAGGTAGCCCCTGCCTGTCTCAGGTGGAATAGTGTAGATGGCCTGATTAATGGTGTGTTGAGATCTTTGTTTCAGTCGCCTCACACCACAAATCACAGAGGCTGGATCACTCTCTGCACTCTTGGCCCTGTCTGAGAATGCAAGCAGCCAGATCTCCGGAGATCTCGCGAGCCTCTCACCTGGCTGTCTCACCTTCTGCTGCAGCTACTGGAGCAGTGAGCACCTCACCATGCCCGGCACGTGGTGGCTCAGATCCTCGTGCAGAAGTTCATGATAGTGTGACAGATTTTATAATCGATATACTCTGAAATTTACTGCTCTTTGACAGAGACACAAGCATGACATTGCTGCAAAGCTGGGACAATGCAAAAGAAAGGGTGTCCCAGCAGCCTGGTCATTCAAATATTGGGACAGGAGACTAGTAAAGAGATTTTTGTTATGTTAGCTTCTGTATTTTTTTTTCTTTTAATTGGTTTCGCTTTCTGTGTTCTATGATCTAACCACTTGGAAGGAAAAAAAAAAACAAAACAAAACTGCAATCAAAGATTGTGAACTTTTCTAAATGGTTGTTTCTAAAGGCAAGAATTCAGCAGGGTCAAATCACACTAAAAACATCACGGAGTGTTTCCCTGTCCCTGGATGTCTGAGGATTCCATTTCTCAAATTATTCTTTACCCAGGATGCAACTGGAGCCATTGTTCCATGTTCCAAGCTCCGTGTTCCAAGTTCCATGCTCCAAGTCCAGATTCCATTATTGTGTGCCTGTCTTTGGTTAGTGTATTAGGCTGTTGTTCTCATTGAGGATCCCTCTCTGCCGAGTGTAACTGCTGTATGGCGGCGTTTCATCTGCTGTCTGTCATACATGCATAATGCATTAATGTGGGAGATGCTGAACTGGGACGCGCTTGTGAGAATGATTGTGAGGGATTTCACCTTAAAGAGGGGTTCTGAGTTACGTTTCAGAGGTTGCTTTGTGGTATTCAGATGTTAAACTGACACCTCAGCTCAACCTCACCCAAAGCTAAAAAAACATGCTCTTCCCAGGACCCAGTTAATCAGAAAAAAACATTTTCCGTGCCCTACATTTTATTAAAAATGTGTTAAAACACCTCCAGTTGTTGTGAATATTATCTAATAGAGTGACACATTTCATTGGTTTAAATAACGATGGAAATGGTCTGTATTTATCTTTAACCCACAACTACTCTTTTAACCATGGACCAGTGGACCTTCATCCACCGTAGTTCCTCTAGTGTCAAAGTACTGAAGCTATGCAGTCAGGAATGGGTTAGTTCCTGAAGGGAAGACAATTAACAAGTTTGAGTTAGTGGTCCTGGTGTGGTAGGCTGGATGTCTGTTCTTTTTGCAGCACTTTCCACACAAAATTAGATTTTTTCTATCTTTTGTTGAGTCATTAACAGTTATAGTTAATCAACTTAACAGTACATCTCTAAATAACACTCCCACCCTACCCCACACACACATTGCCAAAGAATATCATTGATATTCATTCTTATTTCCTTACATCTGTTGAAAGTGTAGTTCATAATGAGCTGATTGAAATCGAGCTAATAAAGACCAAAGAAATTGTCCATGCATCAGACCCTCTGTATGGGGCAACTGCAGTGTGTGGTCTCACTAGATTCTCACCACAGTCTCATCAATGTCTCACCAGTGTCTCAATACAGTCTCACCATAGAAAAAGATGTCTGAGCTGCAGGTCTGTCTCCACAGCTGTGGAATGGGTAGGGCTCGGAATCAGCGGCCAGGAATAACGCCTTATAAGTCAAGAGCCCCTTGGCTTCGGCCGGAGCTCAAGACGCAGACCCCGAGGAAAAATCTGTTTTCAATTTCTATCGAGCTGTTCCAGAATTTCCCCGGCAATGATACCCATTTTTAAAAAGTGCTTACAACAACACATAAATGCATAGAAAAACATATTTAAGATGTGTTATATGTTCCAGACACCGAACGGGGACACATAATACATTTTTACAGAGCGGTCCAGCACAGTGCTCCGCTGTAATAACACTTGTGCTCTTAATCATTGGCACATGATAGTGTAGCACTCCCTCGGATCGTCCAAGCAGAGACCCTCAGCTAATTCCTGTCTCCTCTCTCTCTCTCTCTCTCTCTCTCTCTCTCTCTCTCTCTCACTCTCTCTCTCTCAATAATGTCATCCTGTCAGTTCTCTTTTTCAGCCTCATCAAAAAGCATGTAATTAGAGCAATTAGCACTGCGGGTGACACGTATTTGCACATCGTTTTTGTATTAAAGGAGAATACAGGAAAATAAATTCTTGTAGTTCTCATCTGCTCCCTACACCAGTGTACAATTTGTCATGGATGGCCATTTCTGCATATTAAACTGGCTTAAAATAGTCCTCTGAAAATAAATCTTAGTTGTGAAAAAAACTGGTACAGAATGAACATGAACACACACACACACACACACACACACAATGGCCTCACAAAGACATACATGCTGGAACTGTTTGTTTATTACAAATTATTCAATCCATGACATGATGAGATGGAAATGAGTACAGACAGAGACCCACAGAGTGTGCAGGGGTTGAGTCCAGGGTTGATGCAGTTCTGGACACTCTATGGATTGTGGACAAATAGTGAGCGCAGTTGGGCCGATTGGCCTTTTTCTCACCATTGTATGTTCTGACGTTCCAATAAAGAATTGAATTAAACCTCCTCTGAAAGTAAATGAGGGCTTGCGGAGCCGTCAGCCAGCTGGAGACAGATGCATCCCATCGCGGGGCCTGTGGAGAGGCAGATTTTGTGGGGAGGAGGCGAGGCAGAGCGGCTCGTCTGAACACAGAGCTCAGAGCCTCCAATTCCTGCTAGTTCTGTCCCCCAGAGTGCAGGTACTGGGCGGAACATGAGTGTGTCTTTAACAAACAACCACAGCAACAGAGCCATGGTGCCTTTGGGCCCTGCTCAGAGAGCACGGCAGAAAAGCCACTCTGTAATGATTTCACAGACTGAGCCAAATTAACTCCATTAATCACAATATGGATTCAATTCTCACACATGCACACACACACACACAAGCGCACACACGCGCACAGACACACACGCACGCGCACGCATGCACACACACACACGCGCACACACACGCACGCACGCATGCACACACACACACGCACACTCACACACGCACACACACACACTCATACACACAGTCACACACACACACGTACGCATGCACGCACGCACACACACACACACACACACACTTCAAGCAGTACACCACATTGAGGATGCATTGATAGATGTGGCTTTCCTCACTAGTAAGGACTACACAGACCCACAGTTCCCTGCGGCAGGGTCATTCTCACACAGAGGTTTTTAGTCTTCTGCTTCTGAAGCAAAGCAATGCATTATGGGTACAACAGACAAATGCTCATTCTTTCCCCCCAGTGTCACATGCATTGATGCATTTCAAATCCTCTCAGCCAACACTGACAGACTTCCCTTTCCCTTTCCACAAATTCACATCATGAATCTTATGACAATTCTCACAAACAAAACCGAGTGAGGCAGGCCACATCAAGTTATACTAAGTCATAAGTAAAGAGAACAACATGAAAATTGGAAAAATATAGTGGTTAATTTTTTTTTTATATGTAAGATATATATATATATATATATATATGCTTACACACTCACACTGTCACACACATGCAACCACATACACAACACACAGGCACTGACACACACATACACACACACTGACAGACACAGGCACACGCACATGCACAGAAACAAACATACATGCACACAGACACACACGTGCGTGCACACATTCTCATGTGGGTACACCCCACTCACTTTCCTCGCATGTGAAACGTAACTCTCCCTTGCAGAGCTGCCATCAGTACCCATAACCTTTTTTCACAGGGTAAACTTCAGGACAGATCTGATTGATGTGCACCTATCAGAAAGATGCATGTGATACCAAATAAAAGAGCTTCTGTCATCCATTAAATGCCAAGCGTAATGCTCACAGCCGGAGAGAGAACGCCGCGCTGGAATGAACCGAGAGAGTGTAATTCAACTGACAACACATGGCCAGCATCTAAAATAAAATCACCTCAATTTGCCTGTCAATAGCAGTTTTTTTTTTTTGTTGCAAGTAGCCCAAATGAAACAAACATTGCTGGCATTAAAAATGAATGGTTGTTGACGACACCTTAGCAGTTTTAGTTTGGGAAGACGCCGAATGCTGTAAAATAAGTGGCCTGAATGCACATCGGCACGAACCACGCTCTGCAGCTTGGTTACATTCAACATTCAGCCTTTCTTCAATCATCGGTAAAAGTCATGACTGAATTGTGTGTGTCGCTGCTCGAAGCGTGTGATGGTGATACTGCTCTTCCCTGCAATTTAGCAGGGTGATTTAGCAAAGAGCCTGTCGTTTTCACACCTGGTCTTTTAGCACACAAGTGAAAATGATCGTTGTCTAGTCAACAATGGAAACCATGCTGTGGCATTCTAATCGAAACACAAGGAAATATGTGCATGACCCCTGACCCAGACTCCTATACACATGCACAGTGTCCGAGGGGTCAGGGCCCAAGGTCAACACCCCTGGAGCAGGTGGGGAGGGGGGCGGGGGCTTACAGGGCAGGGCTACTGGAGCAGGTGGGGGGTTCACAGGGCAGGGCTACTGGAGCAGGTGGGGGGTCTGGGGCAGGGCTACTGGAGCAGGTGGGGGTTTACAGGGCAGGGCTACTGGAGCAGGTGGGGGGTCTACAGGGCAGGGCTACTGGAGCAGGTGGGGGCTTACAGGGAAGGGCTACTGGAGCAGGTGGGGGGGGTTTACAGGGCAGGGCTACTGGAGCAGGGGGGGGGTTTACAGGGCAGGGCTACTGGAGCAGGTGGGGGGTTTACAGGGCAGGGCTACTGGAGCAGGTGGGGGGTTTACAGGGCAGGGCTACTGGAGCAGGTGGGGGTTTACAGGGCAGGGCTACTGGAGCAGGTGGGGGTATATCTAACTCAAGAGCACAGTGAGGTGGCTGTCACCATATGTCACCTACACAGGCAAATGAGGGTCATTTCTTTGCTTGCGCAAATTAAGACTTTTCCGAAATCCCCCTTTTTGGCATTTCTTTTGTTGCAAATTCAACTAGCAGCAAAGACATTCCGGCAGCTCCATCAGAAATTAAAGCAAAACAGTACGTGGCCTCAGCCAGAGTGCTATAGCTCAGGCTTACAATAGCTCACGCCCGCGCTGAAAGCCCACGCGGGGTTAAACCCCCGGAGTGGCGGTATAATGGGGACTGACAGGGGCCGTGCTCGCCTCGCCATGGACCCCGTCCCGCGGTGATCATCATTGGCATTCTCCAGCTGAGTGGAAGCCTATCCGCGGCTCTCCCGCCGTTATTTATTTTCATTACAGTCTGCTGACAGGCGGGGAGGGGCGGGGCCCTGCAGATGCGAGGACTGATCTCCTCCACATCATCTTTTCCCAGCCATGAGCGCCTCTGACCTCAACGCAGACTCTGACAGACTCTGTAATGCTGGGGTATCTAACCTGCTCTGTCTGTGATGCTGGGGTATCTAACCTGCTCTGTCTGTGATGCTGGGGTATCTAACCTGCTCTGTCTGTAATGCTGGGGTATCTAATCTGCTCTGTCTGTAATGCTGGGGTATCTAACCTGCTCTGTCTGTGATGCTGGGGTATCTAACCTGCTCTGTTTGTGATGCTGGGGTATCTAACCTGCTCTGTCTGTGCTGCTGGGGTATCTAACCTTCTCTGTCTGTAATGCTGGGGTATCTAACCTGCTCTGTCTGTAATGCTGGGGTATTTAACCTGCTCTGTCTGTGATGCTGGGGTATCTAACTCTGGTGAGTCTGGTCACAGAGGCACTCCAGACCCAGTGAGTGTGAGTGTAGGAACAGCAGCTCCACAGGAGACAGTGATAACCAGCAGTCATGTCCAACAGCACAGCTTCCCTCCACACCGGCCTTTCAGCTCAGAGACCGTACGGAGCCAGAGAGATAAAGAGAGAGAGACAGGGAGATAAAGAGAGAGAGAGAGAAACAGCGAAAGAGAAGGAGATAGACACGTAGAGGGAGAGGGAGAGCTATCGTGAGATCTGTGATCTTTCCTCCAGATGTTTCTGCTGGGGCAGCGGGCAGAGGAGGATCAGAAAGCTTTCCAAAGACTCAAACCCCTCCTGTAAATAAGCAGCTCCACAGCTTTGGTTGTCTCTGTCCGATTCACTTCCAGCTCTTTCCCGACAGACAGAGGTGATACAGATTTATTCTGGGTCTCTAGAACTTCAAGGCCTGCTTCTTCACCGTTAGAGGGAGAGAGGGTTTTCGACACAACGCTTCTGCTGCCCCAAAACACCAAAAATGGAGTTTGATTATATAAGCTGCCCCTCAGATAACGGTGTGGCAGTTCTGCTTGTTGTAAAAGTGTTACATTTGGAAAACTTGAGTGACCTAAGTGCCACTGTTGCCAGTGTTTCTCTATGGCAAGCAGCTATCAGTTGCTTAGAGAGTCTCTGACAGACGTTTGATGATGTCATATGTTAATTTGCATATTAATGATGTAATTCTGTGGTCGTTTATCTCCCCTCTCGTTCTCATTGGAGGAGGGAGGGGCTGTGCTTGCGAGCTCTGCTCTGTGTTCACAGACTGACTGGCAAGCGGCTTGGATTTGTGTAGGTTGGCACCAACCTCACCAATTCATCGCCAAATGCATTGGAAGTATAAACATTTTTTTTTTCTGATTGTGCAAAAAAAAGTAGCCAGATTTGTTCCTTGTCGCTTTTTTTTTTTTTTGAAAGAACATCCCTACAATAATGTCTCAGTAAAGTCATTAAATCCAAACACTGCAAACTGTTCTCCGAACACATTTTCTCTGGTGGTCAGGGGAAAAGACTTAGCGAGCCCATTTAGTTGTGAGATAATGTTATATTGAGAATGTTACCACAATACTGTTGTATTGAGAATGGGGGTCTAATTACTAACCAGAAGTTATTTTAAGAAGTCCGATAATGAAGTAGAAACTTGAAGGAAACAGATGAAGAAAAATGGCAGGAGTAATTAAACAAATGATAAAGTGCAGACAAGTCACACACGTACTGACATTTGGACTAATCTGAGGGACGAGGAATTTGGAGATAGCTGGCTGGTCGGTAAAAAAAAAATCAGTATACCAAGATTTGTCCCACTTAATTGTTTTAGTAAAATGTTTTACGTATTATAGAAAAGAATGCCATCTCAATCCAAGGCCGCAATGCACTCAGCTGAGTTCAGAATACACCATAATACAATTTATGGCTATGGTTGGACTTGCTTGTTTAAACACAGAAAGCACAGAGTCCTCATGGGGAATCCCTGCTTCCTTCTCTGAGTCAGGTTTAGGGCAGGTTCTGTCATGTGTGGCCACAGCTGGTCCTGCTTTATTTTTGCATGGCCATGTGTGGATGGGTGATCCATGACACGAACACAGATATGCACCACCTGGTTCTCCGTAAATGGTTTCCATCTGTCAAAATGCCACAATTAAAAAATGTTTTTATATATATTCATTTTTACCCCGATTCCCCCAATTTTCTCAGCCCGAACTTGTTGACCTTACCCGCTCCGCCGGCTTTGGGAGAAGAGGCCGAACATGCGACTCACGTGACGGCACTCTCGCTTCTGTTCACACCTCAGCGGCACCACTAATTGCACACTGCCAATGACGTTGGAGGATGACGTAGTCAGCGTACCCTCAGTTCATGTTGCCGCAGATACCCAGCATGACCAGAGAGGGCGCTACGGTGATGAGACCAATGAATTTAGCTGGCTTACCCCCTATCGTCCCCAGTGAAGTGGACCTCTGGCCATAGCCAGAAATGGAGAAAGCCACATTTTGACCGCTGGAAAACTCAATCTTGAAACAATACGGACGTGTGACAAAGTGTGGTTTTCTGAGTGTGTTTAATTGTGTGTCCCCATGGAAACAGACAAAAAATACATGCTACAGTGTCAAAACCCAGCATACAGTGAATTTGAGTTCGCAGCAACGAACGCTTTTGTTGCCATCTGGCCGGAACATTCTCTCTCAGCATTCAATCACAGACAGGTGTGCCTTTGCTCCTCCACCTGAATCTAAGTGGGGCCAAAATCAGTCCTTTCAAATGGGAAGACAAATTGTGGAATCGACCGGATGCCACACCTGTTAACAGTGGCGTCATGGTAACAGAACTCTGAACAGCACCTGGAGGAGGGAAATAAATTGGAAGTTGACAGTGGCACAGTCCCGAGCCGGAGTTCTGTAATTTTGCTTCTATTCTTCAGACTACAATACGTTCCATAATTCCTCTCTAACAAAAGAGCACGCTTTTCTGAGCTCTCATTGTGTTTGCTTGATTGCGGTTTTACCAGCTCCGCACTCTCATTTAACTTCTTCACGCCAGTCATTTTATGTTATTGTTCGAAGATTTTTGACATTTTGAAACGAAAGAGCCGGAAGACTTATGTGTCAGTTTTTCTTTTGTTTTTCACCTTTTTGTAACCTTTTTTCTGCACTCTTATAGTTGAACTATAGATGTATTTAATATATATATTATCTTAATGGAATTTCACCTGCACCTTCTGTGTAGAGCTGAACCTCCAATACGATTCTCATTGGTGGTAACTGGAGGTTTGTCTGAGTAAACCTGGATATAAAAAAAGTTGCTGACATGGGTTCACCTTATTGGAGGATTAGGAAAAATGATTTGATCTCTGTGAAGACGATTTCTATAATATCTCACAACTTTTATCTCACTGTCCCAATCGCTTTCTGTTACTGTCCTAGAAGGGCCGTGTCAATATTTGACCGATCAAGTTACCTGTTACCCGGGAGTAACACGCCTCTTGCAGGGTATCACCCCTTCACAGTAGCGCCTGGCTAACAGCTATCAGCCGCTGAATCACTTATCTGATGGCTAAATGACAGCCACCGTTGCCGGGCAACCAGATACTCTGGTTGTCTGTCTGGATTGTACGTAGCACCCGAAACTTACTCTGAGCCACCTGTGTTTACATGTGACATGAAAAAACAAGAGAGATTATAATCTGATATAATCTCACTTTTAATCTGAATATGACACCAGCTATGACCCAGTACACATGTACAAGCTTAGAGAGAACTCAGGTGGGCTATCCTTAAAAATACAACCCAAAAAAAAAAAAAAAAAAACATTAGGCTATATCAATTTTTTTTGGTCATATTTGAGGCCTCAGACTGAGGTTTATATCCTTGTGTAATGAAGATAAATGCAGATTGCATAACACTGGAACATGATGCAATACAGAAGAATAACTAAAGGGTACAATATCTCCTTGTCTGCAATAATTAATTTTAATTAATTGATTTTAAAAAAAAAAGTGGGTGGGCAAACAGATGCGGTGAGGCAGGGTACATGTGACTGTGCATGGTACATGTGCCGTCTGTCACGTTTCAGTGGCAGGAGAATGAGCACTCCAGAGATGAGAGGAAATGAGTGAGGACTGCTTATATATCTGTCCTGGGAAATGATTAGATAGCCAGATTAGGACATATACACCCGGCAGGACACCAGGGACAGCAGTCTCAGTGATAAGCGCTATTGAAGCATGATTGCCTGTAAAAAAAGAGGAAGGCATCCATCACAACTAAACATTAGGCTATGTTACAGACATTAACTCAGTGTTGTATGCATGCTGTTGAAAAGGGCGGCCATTTTGAAATAATTCCAATGGAGGTAGGAATATGCTCTGTTGAGTTTGGAAAGCTTCTAACACTGCAGCACTACTCCTCTGTGTTAACATTGTGCAGAACTCCCTGGAAATCCCCCTGAGTCATATTCCCAACACTGGGAAAAGCTGGACTCAAAATAATGCAGTAAGAGCACATAAGTCCGTTATTAAAGTTGATATTATCCATGGCTCTCGATTCACTCATATCACTTCTCTACAAGTGGATGTTTATTCGGATATACAGTACATGTGTTAGTAAATAACCAAATACAAAAAAATGAGTAAAAACAACAGTCATGTTAATGAAAAGATGGATACAACGTCCGCACAAGACGGGCAAGTTTAATTACACAGCATGGAAGCGAAATGTTCAACGAGTTCAATCTATGGCCAATATTTATACGTTTTGAGGGACACGTTTGCGTATGATGGCGAGGTAACCCCAGGAAATGAGGCCAATATATATGAAAATGGGGGACCCCACAATCCCCAGATGGCAGGCGGCAGGTCGCTGTCGAGAGGCGGCATTTGGCTCTGGTCGGATGTGGTGGCATCACTTTGTTATTCTAATGTGCACTGTACCTCTTGCCAGAGCTGTCTCCTAACACACTGCATCAACAGTGGAACGTTGCCATTGAACTGGCAGCCCTCTGATTGCAGAATTAGCCTAATTATTGATCTACAGACCCAGGTCTTTAGCCCCTTTCATTAAAAGGTGGTACAGTATGTATGGCCCTGGACTCAATGCTGTGCTATTGTTAGCCATGCATGAAACACAGAGGCCAAGGTGAAAACAAAGCATCCCTTTGTCAGATAATAATATATTATAATATATTATATGAATAATAAAGAGACTTTATTATACTTTTACACTAACATCAGTGGGCCTGCTGGTTTTTACTTTTACGTTATTAACAAACCGCTAACAAACCATTTATCACATGTGCAGTACTTACTAAGAACCAGATGGTTCGTTAATTCATCAATGGTTCAAAATGGTTTTGGTTCTTGAACTGAAATTAGTACAGTCTATGCTGTCCAGAAAAAGAACTTACAGTCAAATGACTTTGATAGTAAAGCATTAAGATGCTTGAAAGTGCTGTATGAGATGTATTTAGAGTGCACGACCTTTTATGAAAATGCAGAAAAGGGTCAAGCTGATATTTATATGACATATTTCAGCATTTTAACATATCATTGATGTAAAACAAAAAAAACTTGTATCTCCATTTTTGACTTCAGATTGTAGACATTTAGTCTATATAATTAGCTGTGTACTGTCTATGATTTATGGCTCTGTACTTAAAGGAATGAGTTCAAAAACCACATTGTATTTTAAGATGTATATGTTGCTAACTTGTTTATGACATGAACACCATATAGAGCTAACTGTAACATGCGCTGCAGCTTATGTATTTTCCATTGATCTGAAAGGATGAGACTTTAGCGAGGTTTGCCTGGGTTAAAGAGAAATGCTGCCGAGTCCATGCTTGGCCTAGGCATTTTGATACTAATTTAATTTGATACAATTGGGGGGCCTGAGAAAGGCCTGTGTGTGGGGGAGGGGGTTGTTGGGAGAGGGTGAGTATGGGGTCATGGGGGGTGCTCGGGTATTTGGGGTATTGGTCATGTCCCTGTTCTAACAGCTTCTATTTCTGTTCAGGGGCAGACCTGAGTGGATGAAGGCTTGGGAAGGCTTGCTGCCCCATAAAGAGACATTCTTAGTCTGATTTTTATCACCGTAATTGAGTCTATTTGCAGGACGAATTCACCAACAATGTCTGAGGACAGAGGGAGACAAAAAAAAAAAAAAAAGGAAAACCATGTCCTGAAATTGGTTTTATTTTTAGCCGACGTCGCGTCTGAAATAAAACATTTGCTACGCCAGCTTCTCCAGTGAATGTAAAAGTAAGAGATGGCAAACACCAACCGGGAAAACAGCCATGGTCACAGACAGTCAGGGTCTATCACTCCTGCTTTTCATTTTATTTTACATAAACATAAACTGCAAAGTACTGACAACCGTGAAGGCAAAAATATTTTAAAAAAGCAGGAGTAAATCTATTTTTCATGCCAGATGCAAAGTGGTTATGAAATCTCCTTGTTTAATTTGGTTTTTGTGACCATCCACCAGATCATGGGTGAATATCTAAACTGCCATCAACAGAAATACAAATAAAATTGAAGCTCTACATACTTTGTCATTGAACAGAAGTACAATTTCAAATCTTAAAACATATCTGTGTCCCTGACAAGCATACTTAATGTGTTGTGTGTTTATAGTTAGTTTTAGTAGTAGTCATGCAATGCATTCATCAAAAATAATTAAAAAAAAGAATAATAATAACTTCACATTAGATAGCGGGGTAAATGCTACCATTATTGACCAGAGCAGCAGGTAGTCTTGGCTTTGATGTTGACTCCTTATTTGACTCTTTATTTGTCATGGTCACAATGAGCCTTTAGTAACCTATGTGTGTGACTGAAGTACCACGGCACAGACTTTACAGTCCAGATCTACACCATATGATATAAAATGACTCTGTGTGTATACATGTGTATGTTTATGTCTGTGCATGCGTGTGTATGCTTGCATTCATGTATGTGTAGGCGTGTGTGTGCGTGTACCTGTATGTGTGCATGTGTGCGAGTTTTTGTGTGTGTGCATGCATGTGTGTTTTTGAATGTGTATACGTGTATGCATGCATGTGTATGTGTGTATACGTGCTTTGTAAATGTAAAAAAAGACTGAGGATTTATTCAGAACGTTAATGATCCCCAGATTCCCTCCTCTGCCAGAAGCTGTGCAGGATCGTGTCCAATCAGACAGAGAGACAGACAGGAAGTAGTGCAGCAATTGATGGGGCCTGAAGAAGACACTGCTCGTTTCCTTTATCGGAAAAGGATAAAAAAAACATCTTTTTTCCGTGGTGGAAGAGAGATGGAAAGAGAGGAAAGATAAACTCATGAGGTTACTCTGTTTCAACAGAGTGCAAACGTTCCACCTGACTGCCACGACGATCATGGGCTGGACCGGGTGGGGGGAGAAAGAGCAAGAAAAAGGATGAGAGAGAGAGGTGGATGGTAAGGAATAACAGAAATAGATGAAGCAAGATGAACAGATATAGCACAAAAAGTGCTTTCTAGCACCTCTATAGGTTTTTCATTTGCCCTGCTGGGAGAACCTCTAATGGGTCATCCTAGATAAAATATATTTAAGGGGATCTTTATATAACCCTCAGAGTACGGATCTACAGAAAACCCTGTACAACAGCAGCAGTGCAAGACACAGTCCAAAAAGCAAAGTCACAAAACGGGCAGGCAAAAATCGATTAAAAAAAGCACGCCATTGAAGACACGGCAATCAGACCAAAAACAAGAATCCAGAAATCACAAAAACAGGGAAAAGGCAGAAGCCCTAACTGATCATCAGATCAGGAGCAGGAACAGGAACCAACCAGGAACTGAACAAGAACCAACCAGGAACCGAACAGGAACCGAACAAGAACCGACCAGAAACCGAACAAGAACCGACCAGGAACCGAACAGGAACCAACCAGGAACCGAACAGGAACTAAACAAGAACCGACCAGAAACCGAACAGGAACCGAACAAGAACCGACCAGGAACTGAACAGGAACCGAACAAGAACCAACCAGGAACTGAACAAGAACCGACCAGGAACCGAACAGGAACCGAACAAGAACCGACTAAGAACCGAACAAGAACCAACCAGGAACCGAACAGGAACTAAACAAGAACCGACCAGGAACCGAACAGGAACCGAACAAGAACCGACTAGGAACCGAACAGGAACTGAACAAGAACCGACCAGGAACCAAACAGGAACCAAAAATCGAATTGTTAGAATGGCCCTTGAGCATTATTTCTTCAGAAATGTGTACCTCATTGACAAAACCATGTTTGGAGCAATAAAAGATAAAAGTTGAATATTCTTTTCTTAGTCCAATTTCAGCACCACACAGGAGTCTAACTGGAATTCTCCTCAATTTTCTGTGAACATGGATTTTGTCTTAGCTGGGTAACTCGCCCTCATTAGTGGGTCTCAGTAATGTGTCAGTGATTTAAGTCAGAGTGACTATATTACCCTGCAACTGCAGCTACAAACTGTGCCGGTCTGTGATCCTGTAAAACCATTTAATAAAGTGCTAATCTAATCTCCACCAATCTGCTCTTTCTGAGTCATGCCCACCTGATGGAACCTTGTAGAGTTGGAGGACATTATTTGTTCTGTCTTATTTGTTTGTTTATTTATTTATATTTGTTCATTAAAAGCCTGCAGCCTTTGAGACCAGGATGAAGAAGCTTCACCGAAAAGTGCCGAAGGTTTCATCCCACGCCTATCTCTTTGATACCCTCTGTTCTCTAGAGTATCAATTAAATTAATAAAAGGAAGGAATGAATTCAGTTCAATTTTTTAAAAAATGGCAATGTGTACTTCAGCCAATCAGCTATTCCACATGGCACAACCGATACAGTGCAACCTTGTTATTGAACTCCATGAAACAGAACTACCATCAAATCAGTTGGACCAAACACTGCCCACTCCTTCAGAGGTTAATATCTGAGATTAAGTCAAGCATGGTCTTTTCTCTAAATAATGGCTGACCATACATCAAGGCTTGGAAGATTTCAATATATTTTTCTTTGAAGTACACCTTACCCTCGGTCACGCCAGTCAAAAATAAATCGATCTGTTTTTATTTTTCAATGTGGCCTGCTTGCATGGGGAGTGAGATTTGCTCACTCAAACGATTTAGTGACACTTAAAGTAACAGATTGCTCAATGTCTTGGTTGGGTATAAAACATCTAATGAATGCTTGACATTCAAACAGGATGCCCTGAAAAGGAAATAAACACGAGGCTTGCGTGTCATTTTATTAAGATAAAAATACAAGGTTAATTAGATTTGCAGACTAAGTTTGCAGTCTAATTACCAAAAGAGATGTCAGTGATCATCTATATTAATTAGCCACTTCAAAATGCAAAGGATGGCGGAAGTGTCTAAATCCACCAAAGCAATAATTTGCCAATTACTGCATGACATTTAAACTGTGTGTTTCATGTCAGAAAATGTTTTAGGCTTAGTTAAATTCAAGAAATAAATAAGACACAAACAGGCTGAGTTTGATCCCTGTGGAAATTTAATGAAATAAATCTTTTGAAAGTGAGCTACTCACTAAAAAGATTCCTCTTTCTGCTTAAAGGCACAGAGTGCGTCACATGACCTTTTGGGCCCTTTCATGTGCTCTTCTTTTTCCCGCTCCAAAACTCCAACGTCTGAGTCCACCTCAGCAACCTTCTCCTACCAACACAGTACAAATGTGACTCCTTAAGTCAGGGTCGGCCTAAGCCTTCATGGGGCCCTGAGCAGAATTTGATTTGCGGGCCCCCCACCACCTTGTGGGACATTTAAAGTGCTCTTGGGGGCCCTCTGGTGGCCATGGGGGCCCCAAGCAGGTGCTTAGTAAGCTTATGTGTCTGTCTGTCCCTGCCTTAAATGCATCCTTGCAAGACAACTAGGCTTAACAACTTTCCACACTGCGGATGCGTCATCGACTACATTCTGCTTATGCTGTCAGAGGGACACAAAGCCAGGATGGACTGGGTTCACACACTTGAAAGTGCCCAGGCCGACCAGGAGCGGCCACTAGAGGTTTATGACCCATCATTTCAGCCTGGCGATGCTGCCCTAGTGTTGGGGGGGTGGTTCTCTCTCTCTCTGTATTGAGCTCTCGAGGGGGTGTGCGAGGGGGCATGGAAAGGGTTCATCAGGAATCGGAGGAAGAAGAAGGCCGGAGGAGGTCAGTGGGGGGTCAAGCCATCCCTGCATGAACTGTTTGTGTATTTTAAAAATAAATGTCTGTATGCTTCATCTTCTTTTTCTTTCAAATGCAGTTCCCTTGCCAATACAGATCTCCAGTCATAGGAAGTAATAGTGTGGCTGGGACCCGAACAGCGAGACACAAGGCTCACAGATGCACCATGGATATGTGTCTGTACGACATGAGCCCTGAACAGCGACATACCACATGACATGCCCTTTTGTCGAATTGAAATTGCATTTCTTGTCTTTGTGTGTCGATGGAAAGTGTGATTGCTTTTTGGTTTCATTATGGCCTTTTTGTATCAGGGTTTAAAAATGAAAAAGGTCAATGAGAATCCTATGGCTGGATGTTGGCCTGGTTTCGTTTGCCTGTGCTTCCATATCTCTTCATTTCCATGACTCTGACCTTCCTTTAGCACTGGTACACAACCCTGGTTCTGGAGTGCCTCAGCCATTTCTGGGCTTTGCGTCTTCCGAGCCTGTAACTAAATGATCTTATTCATTACTGGGTTTAATGAACGCTGCTGACGGTGTGGTGCAGTTGGGAGAAGCGTTTCATCACACAGACTCTGAAAATTCAGGCTCAGGAACTTCACTATTCCTCACACTGCAATCAAGAGCTCAGATAGAACAAAATGGCCCCTGCACTGAATAACCAGGGCTGCCTTCTCAAGTTTTGCAGTAAGTGTAGGCGTTGAGCAGATACTCAAACATGTTACATATTACACACAATCCATTTTTGAGCTACAAGCCCAGCTCCCTAACCATTACACTACACTGTAACCTCTGAGCTGAGCTACAAGCCCAGCTCCTAACCATTAACTACACTGTAACCTCTGCCCAGCTCCCTAACCATTACACTACACTGTAACCTCTGAGCTACAAGCCCAGCTCCTAACCATTACACTACATTACTACTCCTAACACTGTAACCTCTGAGCTACAAGCCCAGCTCCTTAACCATTAAACTACACTGCCTCCAAGCCCAGCTCCTAACCATTACACTACACTGTAACCTCTGAGCTACAAGCCCAGCTCCCAAACCATTGTAACCTCTGAGCTAATCCTAACACTGTAACCAGCTACAAGCCCAGCTCCTAACCATTACACTACACTGTAACCTCTGTATTTGTAATATGAGCCGTGAGTATTTATGAAAAAGTGTCTTTGTTTATGTGTGTCTGCCCTGGCCCCCGGTAGACTCAATGATTAAAATTCACCCGAGAGGCAGAGATAAGCAAATGTTTATGTGACCTCTATGAGAAAAAGACTGTCATATTTGACCAACACGTCCTTCCCGGCCACCCAGTTCTGAGCCTTCCTCAAACAATGTACGTAAGCTCTTGCATGAACAAACTTTAATTGATAATGTCAGGTTATCCCTGAGTAAGCAGCAGACTATGCAGAAAGATTAAAATCAATTCTTTATTCTGCCCAACTAATATTTACACTGCTGGGGTGACAGTCATATTCCAACTCACCTGGTGCACTCTGTTTCAAGATTTTCCCCATCTAACAATAAAATATCACACTCAAACGATACAAATATGATTATCTTTTAAAAAAAAAAAAAAAAAATTATATTACTTGCACATTAATTACTTGGTAATGGGACAGGTTCTATCATGTTTAGTATTTGACTCATCGGTTGTGAGCTTGCTGTTTGCTTCCCATACCACCTGGAGAAGGAGAAGTACAACAATCCACAACTATGATGTAGTTGTGGTATAACTAAGCAAAAGCAAAAGTTTTCTTTTTTTTATTTAATATTCTATTCACAACTGGAATAACGCTGAAAAAGTAGCATGTCAACAGCAGCAACTCCACAAAAATTTAATTGCATTTTAGTGTTGAATTATTTATTTTGCAAGCAGGCATGGTATATGCAGTGTGTGTAATGAACCATCCTGAGCTGTGCATTTGGGCAAAAATCCGCTCAGCTTCACTCTGAGACCACAGGCCAACACCCTGCCATGCATCTACCCTTACTCCATTTTGCCCCCCGGCCTTTTACGCTCGCCCCTCCCCCAAACGATTCGTCTCTACCTTTGATGAAGTGGCTCCTCATTTGCTTATTGATTGTGAATGAGTCGGACGGATTTGTTTGTCAAAAGGAAGGAAGGTCCTGATTTTCTTCTTTCCAGTCAGAAGTTCAGATTGCTTCATCTGTCTGAATGGCACGCCGGAACACACAGCAACAGAGGGTCTGTGATTGGGTAAAGATTTCTCTGTAATTACGAATATATTTCCAAGGACGTGTGCTTGCGAGCATTGCAAAATATAAGTACTGACTGAAAACAGTCAGGGAACAATAACAATTTAAAATGCAAGATTGTGCATAAACAACTGATTCAGATGTGATTGTCATGCATTATATGTTGGTTTGTCTCTCATTTTCAGTCTTTCTCACCCTCCCCTTCTCTCTCTCTCCCTCTCTCTCTTCCTCCCATTCTCTGTCTCTCCTACTTCACCGTTGCTCTTTTATTAAGTCCCATAAAACTGCAGTGGAACAGCAAGGGTCTCAGGATTGCTGGAGTTTGCATTTCACATTAAATCAAGGACACGTGTTATCTTTATTTTCTTGGGTTAGAATTTTTTACTGTCGTCTTTGTTGAATTAAGCATTAAATAAAGGCCCTTAAAAGTCAAACATGTCAGTCTGGATATGATTGCCACTCTATATATGGTGATGGTTCTCTCTCGTGCGCTCTGTCTCTATCTCTCTCTCTCTCCCTCTCTCTCTATAGTTCTTTCTCACTCACTCTCTCTTTCTCTGTTTCCTTCAGAGATGTCCCAGAGCAGAAAGAGCATGTTCTTACAGAGACACTCCCAGATCATATTCTCCATACATCGCTGTAACCACGGTGATACCACTGTTCATTGGGAAAAAAAATCACATTAGCTGCACTGATAGAACATGCCTTGGGAACACATTCACACAGAGCAGATACTGTGATAAAATGATATTGGAGACAACGTACTCCAGAGTTGAACTGTACATGTAATGTGGAACATATCAGAAACAAAGCATGTTTTGAACATGGAGAGGAGGCCAGTGAAATCATTAGGGTTGGTTTCATATGAAATTAATCCTGAAAAAATGTTTTAATAAGTAGCACATGTACACACACAGGAATACTGATCTGCTGTTCTTCGATACGTTTTTTTCCTGAATTTTTCATTTTTGAACACTTACCCGTTCATTGGTACGATATCAACACCCCGCCCCCACACCCACATCCCAATGCAAATATGTTACGAACCCCACCCATTGATCACATACTGCCTTTCCTGCAGGAGAAGACAAAAGGAAACATATCCGTTCATCAACCCTCAGGAAGACCCAACATGTAGTGCCATCTTGTGACAGTCTTTT
The DNA here is from genome assembly GCA_022829145.1 of Albula goreensis. Lineage (NCBI taxonomy): Eukaryota > Metazoa > Chordata > Actinopteri > Albuliformes > Albulidae > Albula > Albula goreensis. Next base: position 3,996,963 of record CM040756.1, read on the forward strand.
TGACCAAAACAACGGCTGTCGAGTGAGAAACTTTTCTGACTGGTTCAAACCAGTCAGTGATGGACATGTGAATGCAACTCCATGCTAATGAGCTTCATTGAATAATCTTTTCAGCCATTACTACCTGCGAGGACCTGTCTGGCCAGCCATGGAATAGTTTAATTACCTCACCCACTATCTCACTACAGAAAGGCGGAGCCAGTTGTCGCTTCGCCAAGGTGGATCTCCAGTCATAGCTGGCGATGGCTGGGCTGGGGCTCGAGCTCCCAAGCAGCGGGATATACAGCTGCCAAACTTACACGCGCCTCCGTCCTGTGTGCCAGCAGAAGACCCTGGAGTTTTCATGGAATTTGAGCATTTTGAGAAACTCACAGAATGTGATTCCGCCTGACGTCTCTCTCTCTCTGTTAACATCCAGAGCAGCCCTGCAGCCCTCACACCCATCCAGACGTGTTCGGATGAGCTCAGCTTTGGCTGATCTCGGAAGGGTGAGCTGAAAATCCCTGCTACCGCTTTGTCTCTGACAGTGGGCATCTCAGGGAGGGAACTAAGGTCCTGACTGGGGGGGTTGCAAGCTCAAATCCAACAGGGGACGGCATTCATGTAATACTGTGTACAAAAGGCACTTTGAGGAGAATAGGTGGCTGAGCTCTGATACCTGAAATGTCTAATGAAAATTCTACTTCCTGATTTTCTTGGGAAAAGAAAATCCAAGAGTGGTAACGTGGAAGTTCACAAACTAGATTTGAGAAGAAGCAGCCATTTCATTTACATCATTTTGTCACGTCTACAGAACAGAACATATAGCATGGGGCACGAGCAAATTGTTTTAGGAGGATTTAAAAAATACTCATAAATTAACTTAAATGCAAATCTTCTGACTTGGATCAATGTAGAACACCATTGTCAAACCACAGGGTGTGATATAAAAGCAGATAAAGGCCAACGATAAGTCACATGGGCGATAAGGATGGGTAAAAAGTAGCTGAGCGGTCACTTGCGGGTATCCGTTTCCTTTGGCTGGGCTCCACACGCATTCTCTCGCGTACGGTTGAAGCTCAGGTCTGGGGCAGGGACGGGTTCATGTGGAGGGCAATGAATCACCCCGCTGCAGGACTGCAGGAACAAAGACCTGCATTCATTTACAGCCAGGTCAGTATCATCAGTTGTACCAGTAGATACATTATAGTGGTGGGGGAACCAGCAGGAGTAGAAGTAGAGTAAGTAATAGTTGTAGTTGTTGGAATGGCACTGGTAGCTGTACAGGTGGTAGTAGTAATAAAGGGCACAGTTATTATTACTGTAGTAGCAGCATTAAGAGCAGCAATAGTAATAAAAGTACTAGCAGTAGTTAGTGATAGTAGTATTAATATAAAGTGCAGTTATACTGTAGTTACTGTAGTAGCACTGTTCTGGAAGCAGTTGTAGCAGCAGTGATGGTAACAGTTGTAACAGATGTAACAGTTACCGTAGTAGAAGCAGTAGCTGTAACAATAGTGGTAATGATACTAGCAGTAGGTGTAGCAGTTGTGTAGTTAATTCAGCAGTAATAATGTAAGTTATCTGGCTCAAACCACCGAGTCATTGAATACATATGGTGCTGAGGTAGGTCAGCTCATTTTGGTGTCACAAAGCTTCACTCTCTTAACACAAGTATTAGCAGTTTGAGCAGTAGTAGTTGTAGTTCTAATTTTAATGGACAAAGTATGAGCTTAGTAGTAAGAGGGGTAGAGGTAGTTGTAATAGTAGTAGTAGTAATACTAGCAGTAGTAACATGAGCTGTAGTCTCAATCCTTGTACTTAATCTATGACAGACCATCTGGAAAATATGAATAATATTTTTTGGCATATACTCATAGGTTTCTATTGCCATTTGGCAGAAAAACATTGGTGGAAGAAGATAACTTTGAGCTTTGGCAGTATGGAGGCTTTTCAAATCTGCTGGGGCACACGTTTGCAATGTTACTCATATCTATAATTTATATGTAAAAACAACACAAAACTACATTTCATAAACACAGAAGCACAGACACACCTTCACATACAAACACATACACACTGTGAGATGCATACATACATGCATACACATGACACAAACACACACACTCACATGTGCTTATACTATTGTTATTACTATATTGTTACAGTATTATAAATATGCTATTAATAATACTATTCATCTGTGTCTACATATGTGTGTTGTGTATATGTACGCTTGGAAAACCAAGAACGGGAACCAATGGAACGTGGACTCCGAGTGGACTATAAAGTAGTATAATAAGAACAACTACGCATCCGCGGTGTCTGAGGTTTCCGTGTGCGTGTCCGCAAGGGAGTATAACCGAGCTGTAAATATCCACAGTGACACCCCTCTTTGATTACGTGATCGTGAAGTTCTTTTGCGAACCCTTATTTCCAGCTAGGGTTCCTCATAGAACTGACAGAAGCTCAAGGAGGCTTTAAGGTCTACAAGGGTATGCTGTGAACCTTTTTTTTACTGGTGTGGAGTTTGGTTTTGATCCTTTTCTTGCAGCTATCCCCCACTGCCCTTGGTGTATAGCCTCAGCTCATGAAACCCCTTCATTCCCATACTCTAAAATCCCATACTCAAACTCCCCCTCCTCAAATTAATTAACAAAAAAAAAAAACATCTCACAAACACAATGAGTAATGCCCCTGGGCAGAGATGGAGGTAGAGAAAGACAGGCTTTCTGTGGTTGTTTGTTTGTTAATTTAGTTCGATACATAGCCCCAGCAGACCTTGTTAGTAGAGGAAACAGAAAGAGGATGGAGAGTATACGACTCCAGTCCGCATGGACGTCTGGGCATTTCTGAAATTCGTACCTCATGGGCGAAAATAACCACCCTCCACTGCTGTGATGAATAGGCAGGTCTTGATTCTGTCTGCCCAGCATTGATTAATGAATTAACTCTGCACTGACATCTTTGTGTTAGTCTCTGTGCCCGGCCCAACCCAGAAAATCTTGAGCAATATGCGTTACAGACATCTCAGCTCAGTACAGAACATATTGGGGTGGGGTGGGAGGGAGGGGGCTGGGTTGTGGGAGCAGGCAATTATAATCCAATATAACTTTCAATTACCCCGAGAACAGCATTTTGCATGTGACATGACTGCTCAAAGCACTCTGTGGCCTGAGGCCTGGGTAGAAGTCAAAACCCAAAGTGCAGACTACATTGAAAAATGTATGGATGGATGAATAAATGAATGAATGAATGAATGTATGAAAAAATGAATGTTAATTTTTATCAGTTGTTATTTCATTATCTGAAATCCTCTTAGCCCCAGGCAAGGTCACAGCAGGGTCACATATTATCCCAAACAGCAATTACCATCGCAATTACACCCCGACAAATAACAGGCACAGAAAAAGCCCATTTCAGGAGCGCCTTGAATGTCAAGTTTGCAATTAATGAGAACCGACGGGAAGCTGACTGCAGTTCAGGTCGAATGTGGGATGCTCTATTGCCATGGAGACGGTTGGGTGGGCTTGTTTAGTCACATGTTTGCCCCAGAGGTCATGGGGTGCATGGGACAAGTTTTTTTTTTTTTGCGGTGAAGAGTTGCAGCTCTCTGGAAGGGCTCACACCCTATCCATGAGGGTCACACTATCTTCCCATCTGCTTATAATACAATGACCTCTAACTGCAGACCTTTGACCTCCATGAGCTGGACAGACACTGACATGATCTCAGTTCCTTATATTTGAAATGACCGTACGAGAAAAATAATGTGGTGTTAAATTAACATCTCTTTTTATTGGATGCAGGTTTGAGAGCTGAACAATATTTGAGCTTAAATGCGGAGCAAAATCTGATAGTGATGTTTGGATTGCTGAGAAAAGGAAATCAATCTTTGCAAGCAAATATCTATTGCAGATGTACTCCGCATGCAATCAACTGTGTTAAAGTATAGAACATAAGCAACTGTTACTGTTTATATAGTGTGCATGACTCGTTTCATGTCATATACAGTTTATGTGTTAATTAAGCAAATAAATGGTACTAATTATCTGATCAAGAGCAGAGGCTGGAGTTAAAACCCATAATCCACATTGCTGTATTGATGGCGATGCATTTGAGATCACTGTTGTGGAGTAGCACAAGCACGGACTAGTAAGTGGTAGGAGAGAAACCGACAACTAATCCTTAATCTAAGATGAACTCAGTTTGCAAGTTTTAAAAAGTATGGAAGATTTTTTCCACAGGAAAACTATTATTTTAACTATTAGTTTATGGAGCCTGTGAGGGCAGAATGTCCATCCTCGGGTTTGTTGAAGCTGATTACACCATCACTGTCCCAGATATGGACTTGAGGTGGAGACCCTTGGCTTGATGCAGTGCTGGATACTCTGTAGACTGTAGGTAAATGGGCTTGATGCAGTGCTGGATACTCTGTAGACTGTAGGTAAATGGGCTTGATGCAGTGCTGGATACTCTGTAGACTGTAGGTGAATGGGCTTGATGCAGTGCCGGATGCTCTGTAGACTGTAGGTAAATGGGCTTGATGCAGTGCTGGATACTCTGTAGACTGTAGGTAAATGGGCTTGATGCAGTGCTGGATACTCTGTAGACTGTAGGTAAATGGGCTTGATGCAGTGCTGGATACCCTGTAGACTGTAGGTAAATGGGCTTGATGCAGTGCTGGATACTCTGTAGACTGTAGGTAAATGGGCTTGATGCAGTGCTGGATAATCTGTAGACTGTAGGTAAATGGGCTTGATGCAGTGCTGGATACTCTGTAGACTGTAGGTAAATGGGCTTGATGCAGTGCTGGATACTCTGTAGACTGTAGGATGGCCTGTACTCTAATTATGTATTCCTGCATTCTTACAAATGCAAGTTACAATTATGTGGCAGTCAGGGTAAATTTTTTGAACAGGGATCAGATGATGGTTTCCTTAGTGATGGAATCAAAGGAAACAGTTATGTCATCCTCAAAAACAACATCAAATAGGCCACCATCATGACCACACACACACACACACACACACACACGCTCAAAAGGATATTAAAAAGAGGGGATTTCCAGCTGAGTTTCACTGTTTAAACAGATCTACTGTGATGCAACAAAGGCTGAGGAGGGAAGATTCCATCCCCGGCGATGCCGTGGTAACAGCTGTAAGGAATGGCTCACTTTCAAAGGGGTAATTACTTCCAGCCACGGTCCAATGCTACATGCACCGTGAGAAGATTTATGGAAGGAAACAGAGGCTGGTTTTATGGATCGTCCTCGTTTCTTATTTGCAGCCGTTTGCTTGATTTCGGGTCCTCTTGGGGGCAAGGCCAGCGGCGGTCTGTTCCCCGGAGGAGTTTTTCTCTGTCACTGGTCACCAAGGGCTGACTCAACGGGGACATCTGAGGTTTTTCAGTAGAGGGAACCGCAGCCCACCTGGATCTGCCCACAATTATTGGTTTCCCAAACGTTTGTGTAATGTTAGATTAGATGTTCCAGACACAAACATTTCAAACAGCCACCTATTCTTTGAAAGTTTACTTTTTGTGTGTGTAACATATTTCTGTCATTTTTATAGAAAGTTTTGTAACAATAAAATGTTCCTAGACTGTTCAAGGAATGTGCTTACTCAGGAACGTTATCTCCCAACAAAAGTGTGAACTCACTGAAAGGGAATAATCCTGTTTTAGTTCAGTCTTTGGCCTCTTGCACTCAAACTAAATTTCCCTGCAAACCTAGCTAAGAAACTGTGGCCGTGTTTCGGTTCACCCCACTGTTTGACGTATTAGTAGCGACTAGTGAATTAACTTTTAATTCAGTGCTCTTAATGAAGCAAGTGGTGAAAAGAAGAAGCCTAGGGACCTTGTGCTTCAAGGGTCATGTTTTGAGGGGAAAAATACAGTATAGCCATTACAAACTGAAAGAAAAGGGGAGAGATGTCCTGGAAACAACAACTGACAGGACGACAAGCAATTAAATGCCATACAAAATATATGCTTGATCTAAAACCAGAAAGTCTCTTCGTGGAACACCGTAAAGTTGTATATTATGAGCTTTCAAATATGCAATTTGTGATTAGATAAAACATTTATTTTCTGTTTATAGTAAATTGTATTATTCAAGTGAGTCTGGAGGGATCCAAAGGTTTGGATTCCATAAATAAATCATGTTTATACCAAAATGGGAGATACCAAATACTGTGAAATGATAGTTTTTTTCCCATCTCTGGGATGCCTCATAATCTAGGCCAGGATTAAATCAACATTTGTCATCAACTGTAACTTATAATTGAATAAGAGTGTTCTTCTTTTTCTCTACAAGAAGTGTCTGGTGAGTAATTTTTTGTGATCACTGAACTTGCTAAACTGTGAACTGCATCTGTGAAGATAAAAATGAGCACTTGCTTTTACTTATGAGCCAAAGTTAAGGACTGATGGCGATTGATTCCTGGCCCTGAGCGGATTCTCAAGGGCCTTCGCTGAGAAGGACCGACATGATATCAGCATGAATATTCAGGATGGGGGCGGGGGCTATGTCCTTTCTTACTAGCGTAATCAGAACTTGTAAATTCATCTTTACAAATACAGTTCTGTCTTATTTTAACGAAGAGGAAGCAATTGACAGCAGATGTGTTGAGATGAATCAAAGTGGATGGCAGCCAATTAATTTCATAACCAGAGAAAGAGCCAAATTGAAATGGCTTGAGAAATCAGGAGGATGAAGGAAGCATGCTGTCCGCGTATGAAGAGACATGATGAACCCATCCGTTCTTTCCTTCAGATGCTGAAATGTTTTATTTTACTTTTTGATACTTTATACACACAATGATAAACACAGACGTGGTGCACAGTAACTCAACAACAGCAACAGCAAAAAAAAAACAGAGGGTTACAAACAAACAAAAGAATGGAACAATTAATTGAAATGTTATTCATCTGTGATAGGTTCAAGATTCACTTTGCAGGTCTTATAAAATGAATAGTACACGAAACTGAAAAATATGGTTTTATCGGGGGTTTAATTTTGTGTCGAATGCTTGATTTCAGATATTTTTGACGATATATTCTTTCCCTATTTGGCCTACCTTAAACACTTTGTGAGTGTAGGAACTGAGTTAGCGCAGCGGAGCTATCAGGTTGAGCCAGCCTGTGCATTAGCGGTGGAGGTAATTTGGAATTGTGATAGGTCATTATGCTTCTAATTGGTGGGCAGGTCTGAGCAAACACCTCCTGATACTTCCTGTAGGATTGGCATAAACAGTTAATATTTCCACAGCTGCTCTGCCCAGCTCATGTCGGCGGCAGGTTAATTCTTTTCTGATTTGCTCCTTACCGGGAGGAAAATGAATAAAAACCGCATCTTGTTATTTTTGGCCGGGGCGGCGATCGTAATCACGGACGCGGCGGAAATGGAATCACGTTCCAGGGAAACTGTTAATGGAATGTAAACAGATTCTGGAAGGGGGTTAGTTATTGGGGGTGGGGGTTGTACAGAAACATTCTGAGCCTTAGTTCCTCAAATTACACCTATACAATCCATTTCTTTACCTCTCTCCATTACTCCCCCACCCTAAGACCCCTCCGCCCCCCCAGACCTGTCCCACCCTGGGTCTTTCCATTCTTGCCCTAATACCATGTTATTACAGGAGGCAGGGAGGTGCACTAGGCCCAACAGAGATTTTTAAGACCTTGTGCTTATGGATTAGGAATATTTTTTTTTTTTCATGATACCCAGAGTGTTTATCGTCCAACCACGTCTGTTATTAATTCCATATGCAAAGCAGTTTTAAGACTGGAATGGTAACAATACACCGCGCATCAATTCCGACCTCCGAAAATCAAACATTGCGTTTTGCGTCACGGAGACATCCGGACCTGGAATGTGACCGTTTAAGCTATCTGGAGAAATATCCAAGAATAATGTAATGTCTGAAACTTGTATCTGGATTTAATATTTTTCCAGGTTGTGGTACATAGTTACAGGACTAGGAAAATGTTTAAGAAATTGCATCAAATAAAAAAAAAAATTCCCTGTACCTTTTCCACTTAGAGTACAATATTTCCCCCATAATCAATACAACTAATACCTGACCGTTTGTAAGCCTAACGTCTAATGGCGTATCATCGTAATGAAGAAGAAATTGATGGCACAGCCCAGTAGCTCATCCCGCAGAGCCCATGCCACAGAAAGCCAAGGCCTTACAGCAGCAGCCAGGGCCCAAATCCAGCCTGGGCCCCCGCTGCATACCCACCCACCCCCACCACAACCATCAACAAAAAGGGGAAAAATCCCCCAAAAACATAGCCTTCAAAAAAAACAGAAATTGACATTGATACAAAGCATCATCAGTTGCATATTGTTGATTTTGTAAATGTTTCCAGACTCTGTGACTAATAAAGTTTATTCAAAATGCCATGAATTCAGACTTTTTGAAGTCAAACAGCGCCTGGGGTGGGGGGGGGCTGGGATGAGTAGGACGGGGGTAGGATGGGTGGTTGGGTTCGTCACAGTTGGTGCGATGTGACAGCATGAATCCTTTTCTGGGTTCTGGACTCCTATGTTCTGGCACAAAACCTTAGTCATGCTGAGCCCGGGGTTTTAAAATCAGGCCGTAACTCCAGGTGTGAGTCCCGCTAAATGGCAGCAGCTTTGACGTTTTGGTTTTTTTGTCTCTCAGCATGGCCATTGATTTACCCTGTGAATCAAAAACGCCCCCTTGTACAGAGAGAGAGAGAGTGGAGCACCAGCAGTGGGTTGGCCCTATACTAATCTCATACTGAAGCAACGTTCCCGACATGGTTTCCATTAACCTCTACTGCACCTCTGCTGTTGAAGCCAGGAGGGGCTACAATCTGTTTCCCTATCAGACAGACTGAGAGATTTGATTATGTGAATCATACGTTTGATGACTTGCCGATTTAATGAGGGTAATACGACTGAGCTAAGGTGAACATTTTCAAAACACCGTTTTGTATTAATTCCTCTGTCCTAATAGCCTACTTATATTTACAGCCACCCAAAATAAATCCACAAACTCAAAATACAACAAACAAAAAAAAAACAGAAACCAGACAGGCACAAAACAAAACAATAAAAAAAATAAACATCAGAAAAACCTTTCCATGTCTAAATGTTAAAATTTATAAAATGTAATTTCCTGTACAATGCACATAGATTCTGCTATCAGCAACTATCAGCCTTAAGAAACAGAAAGAAAGAGAGAGAGTATGACAGCAGGGTCGTGAAAGGGAGAAAAAGAAACATGGATGGGCAAAAAGAGATGGTGGGAGAGAGGTAAAAGAAAGAGATGAAGGAAAGATGGAGAGAATAGTGAGGGGATAGAAATGTCAGGATGAGATGAAGGAAGAGAGATGGACCATAAAAAGATGTAGAGTATTAGACTTGAAAGAACAAGTGAAAGAGAAGAATATCATGTTTGAAAACATAACGGGGGCAAGGAGAAGGGAAATAGAATAAATGATGCTTGGTAGAATCGGTCTCACAGAGTCATTTATCTCCTGCTTAAATTGGAGACATTCACTGGAAGGTTGTCTTTTCACTTCTCCCTGGGTGGGCATTGTTATTTGTCCATGAGATTCAAAGAAGAACAAGATGCTGGTTTGATTTATTTAGAGGGTCTATTGTAAGCCAAGCCATGGCTTGTGATAGACATTGAAATTATTCCGTGGACAAGGACAAAACCACACATTCATATACACATGGAGTACATCTCTAACCGCGTTTCTGTCTTTAAGTGATCCGAATCCTTTGTTTTTTTAGCAGAGCGTATGAAATGAAAGACTGCTGTACTGACGTCTCCTCTGAAAAGTCACTGGACCGAAGCTGTAGATAAACAGAGCCAGCCGCTAGCCTGGGAGTCAGCCCTGTGTTACATTAGCAGAGCACTCCACAGAGTCTGGAGATGCTTTTCTGTTTCTCTCACTGAACACACTTTAAATACTAATATTCACCCGCAAGAAGGTCTGCGTGCTGATTTGTTAACACAGAGTTAAACAAGTTCAAAGAACCGTTCAGTTATTGTTAGCTAATTAAGTGCTACAGTATTCACGTTCTAATAATTAGTGCTCAACAGTGTACTCTCCTCGCTATAAAACTGGTTTTTTAGAAATAAGCTAATGAACCCCATTTTGGGTGGAGAGCCAATGAGCTGAGTTCTTTGAGCTGATGTGAAGGGTTTTTTGACTGCCTATCCATCACTCAGTGTTTGTTCCAAACAGTCAGTGACTGGTTTGTTTGTGGTGTCATGAAACAGCCATGGTGGAAGGTCCATCCAGCTGGAAACCATTTTCAGGCACATGGGCTACGGCTGGTCAGTGTCATCCACCCACTACCCACAAAACTTGACAGCTTTGTAACTCTGTGATTGCAGGTTCAAATCCCAGGCAGACTACTGCCGTCGCCATTTTGAGCATGGTACAGAACCCCCTCTCAGGCCACTCCTTAATTGAGTGATGTCACAGAAGAATGCAGAATAACAGTTGGACATCTGGGAAATGGAGTTTCAGGGTTTAATGCCTGTTTGGGGGAGGGTTGTGACACCCTTGTGCTAGGGAGTAAACCTGATACACTTCTGTAAATACAATACTATAAAAATTGATTGTATTTTAACGAAAAGTAAGCTGTGTAGAACACTTCTGGGTAAGAGCCATCACTAAATTCCCTGAATGTAAATGTAATCTAGCTTACGGCTTCTGACAATGTCCTGATTTCTCGACACTTTACAGAGAGTTCTCATAAAAAAGCCCAAGCTCTGGCCAGACGAACACGGGCCAGCCGAATCCAAACGCTGATGATGACCACAAGATGTAGAAAAACACCAGGGACACTCTTATTGAGGAAGAAAGAATAACACTAAAAATCACTGGAATTTCACCGCAGTCTAATGTAAATATGTTTAGGCTGGCCTTCTTTTGACTGTAACACTGGTGCGTTAGAATAGTCTGTTTAAACACAAAACTGCAAAAAAAAAGCATAAACGTTTGACATAGCCTCGGAAACAAAATGAGGTTTTGTTTCAAACCCTAATAGCGCTGGCGAACTCTTGGAAATGACAGACAGTGTATGTATTACAGTTTCTTTTTTTTTCATCCTGCAACTGAGCATGGGTTCACACAGTGTTCGCACGCTGTGCTGTCAATATATCCTGCATCAAGCAGGGCTGATTGCAGTACGATTGACAGGGGGGATATTGACTGAGAGGCCATTTTGGCGCGGTGCTCTTTGCAGGTGTCGCCCATCTATGACTTCCAGTATGTTTCTCTCTCCCAGATTCAATACCAGTTCATTTCTCATAAATATGTTGTGCAATTAAAAGCAAGTCTTTGGCTTTGCAAGCATCCCCCCCCCCCATTCTTCAGAAACACAGTTCAATGAGTTTACAGAGGAACCCAAAATTAAGGGGAGAAGGAAAAAAAAAGTGTTTTAATGGAAGGAGAGAGAAACATGTGCATTGATTTTTAAGCCAAAGTTATTGACAAATGTTATGATGAAAGCCAGAATTTAGCTCTTATTCTTATTACCAGTCTCTTGTTTTAATTGACGCTTGTTTTATCGGCAAAATGTGGAGGAGCAGTGCGCTCTTTCTCAGCAGCTTTCTGTTTTTTTTTTTTTTTTTAAAGCTCTGAAATCCCTCTTTCTCATTGTTAATTTGGCACCCGCACACCACTTTCCCTGTGACGCTCTCCAAAAGCATAATCAGCTAAAAAAGTCCGCTGATGTGGATTTGAAATGCAAATGGTCCAGAGCCGTGAAGGTATTCACAACCCCTCTTTGGCTTGTCCTCGGGGCCAGGCTTCCCATTGGCAGCTGCTGATTGGTGCACGATTCGTGCACCAATCAGGATTCAGGATTCAGTGTGGAATAGGATGAAAGGTCTGATGTTCCATGGTCCATTGAATACAACATTCTCTCTGACCAGTTTGCAACATTTTTGGACACACTTCTGGAGATGGGCGTAGGAATTTTGGCTTTGTTAGTTTTGGTGGTTCGTGAGCTTAAGGTCACTAGACATGCTCTTTTTCCCATACATGTCCTCTTAAATACCTGTCTATGCAAGATTTCTAAATTCACCTAGATTGATTTTCTTTCTTCCTCCCATACACTTTATGCAAATACTCAAATAGCCAAATATTATATTGGGTTCATAGAATAGGCTCATGTGTATCCATTAGAAGGTTTAATTAAGATAACTGAGTCTATATTTGCTGCTGTCCCTAATATACTGGATGTCATATATAATTTCTGATTGTCAAAAAATAAGTATGGCTGATGCTGTTCTGGTAAATGTAGATTCTAAGACTGTCTGCCTGTCTGTCTGCGTTATTAACAAAATGAAAAATTCATGAGGCTATAATCAAGAAGTCTTTTAAAAGCACCAATGAATACAACCATCTGTAATTTTTCCCAGATTGAAGACTTTTTTTTGGTCAAAGACATCCCCCTCCTCCTCAAGCAATGTCCACCCTCCCCTGTCCACTTTTTTTTTTTTTTGAAACCCAAGAAGACACCCTACTTAAAGTGTTGCATTGAGTTAAGCTGCAGCTGTCAGTTTCAGCAGTGGGAGAAGGGGCACATGTCATGAAAATGCGACCACAACCCACAAATCAAACTCAGTTTTCTAATGTAGTCCACTGGTTTATCACAGCATGAGCCAAACAACATGACACCATGGACACTAAACACTCATTTCCTGGGCATTGTGAGGGTCAAACGTCAGCAGTGTTTTTTTTTTTTTTTTACTCGTTCTTGGAGCCGTTGAATGGTACGTGACTACACCAGCTGTTTTTTCCACTTTAAACACAGTTTGAACTTCTGTTGATGATTCATGTAAGGAACCAGGAGCTGTTTAAAATCACAGTGATCTTCAAATGACATGGTCATTCTTGAATCACCAAAATGAAAAAGGTGATTCGAGGGGAAAAAGACAAAAAAAGCACATTATTCCAAGACAGCATCCAGGAAAACTGTGACTTCCATGACAAAACATCACACATGCTTACCAAAACCAAGGAGTAGGGATCTCAGACTTCAGTCCTGGATGGTGAGATTGCAACTGTAAAATCAGGAGAGCTCCTGCACACACACACCTACACACACACACACACACACACACACACACACACACTCAACAAACACACACACACACACACACACACACACACACACACACACAACACACAAACACACTCACACACTCACACAAACACACACACAGACACAAACACACACACACACACACACACACAAACACACACACACACACACAAACACACTCACACATAAACACACACACACACACACACACACACATACATACAAACATATGTATGTGCACAGAAACATACAGTAGGTGCAAATTCACCTACACACACACACACACACACTTGGACTTTCTCAGAACCCACACTGACACAATCCCATTTTATCCTTTAAAAAACCTCTTATTATTTGTTCCATGTATTCATTTGATGTCAGCCACTCCAGAAAAAACACAACCCCCTCCAAACCCACCCCATATCCCCAAACCCAAGTCCCCCTGTCCCCTAGCCCAAACTCCCTATGCCCCCCCCCCCCGCCTCTTCCCTCCTCACCCACTCACGACCCGGGTTCAATCCACCGGAACGAGAGCCCAGGCTAGCCCGGCACAGGCTGATGAGAGAGAGAGAGGGCCTGGGCCGACCTCTGGGCTGGTGCCTGAGCCAGCCAGACAGCGAGGGCTCCCAATGTTTGTGTGCTGGGGCTGCATGACTAAATCTTTCCCCAGGACGGACCAGCCCGGCCCAGCCCCGCACTGTTTTCCTTCTCACCGGGTCCCAGGCTTTCTGCTGAATGGACAGGAAAAAGCCAAGGATGAGAGAGAGCAATGCGGCCCCTGGATACAGAAGGGACCTGGACCCCGTGACCTGATAGGTACAGAGGGATGGAGAGGGATGGAGAGAGAGAGAGAGAGACAGAGAGAGAGAGAGAGAGAGAGAGAGAGAGAGAGAGAAACACTCAGGGAATCAGTGAGCTTGGTCTGTTCCACTGGTCCTCAAACACACTGCTGGTTTTTGTTTCTTCCAATCTGTTGATCAATTAAGAAAACATGAAAACGTGCTTTCCATCTTTTTTTTTCTTCCTTTGAACTTTAACACAAGACAGGTTTGGTTTGTTGTCTTTGGTTTTGCCATTGAACTCCTAATTTTCAACAGATTATTTACTGAAGAAGATGTTTTTAAATGGTATTTGAAGGAAACCAAAAGCTTTCCAACCTTAGGTCTCCTGCCAGACTCTTCCACAGCCCAGAGTCCCAAATGACACAAGCCCAGCAATCTTTACTTTCCAGCCTCAGCCTAGGACCAGAGCAGGGCCTTTCCATTTCTCATCATATACAATACAATTCTGAACCCAAATGCCAGCCAGTGTAAGGATGCAAGAATTTGGGTAATGGTTTCTTATGCAATTAGGTCTTGTTTAGGAGTGCAACACACTTTGCAACTGCTACAATTTTTTGGCCTCTTTGAACACACACACCAACCCCCACACACACACACACACACACACACACACACACACACACTCTCATCC